>OU744446.1:10089331-10647537 GCA_916610825.1 Haliclystus octoradiatus
ATATTATAATCAACATACAAAAACATGTGCATTTTGTAAAATAATTCTAGCCTGGGAATGTCTTCATTGCGAAAATAAACATACATTTATTTGCATTAATTACGAAATAACTGCATGACTTGTTCAAAATTATAATCATATTGTTGTCAAACTTACTTCAACTTTGTTTCCAAATAACATCAAAATTTCGTATACCATTAAAACCATAATTCCAGTTCTTATAATTTGGAATTTAGTGTCTTATATCTGGTGGTAAATACTCTACACCAATGGGTGTTGTCCTGCATAGATATGTTCCTCCTAGATAATTAAGGCTGTGATCACACGGCTCAGATACGAAATCCAATAATGTAGTATGCAGTACTTAGCTACTCGTTGATTATGAAATCAAATTCCACAGTCGCATACAAAAGTGATTGATCACTTTGTCGTCATGGGAAGTGAATGGATAAAAGATCATCAAATATTTCTATAACCAAAATGTCCAAAGAACACCATTCCTTTCCAGCCCATATTAATTCTTCCATTTGAAATGCGCCAATAAGCAATTAGCGTCACTATTCATAGTAACCTTTAGAGACATTGAAGTACGTATATTTATTTAAAAAGCGAATAAAAGTAACAATTAAGGTTCGCTAAATATTGTGCCGTTGACCAATTATTACTACGTTGAAGCTTCTCAATCTCGAATAGCGTAAAAATTGGATGACGACGACTGATAACGTAGAATCTTTTGCTGGAATACCAAAGATCACACACTTGGATTTCTCAGAGAAGATGATAATTATCATTGTGACGCAATTCATTGTTATCACGTGGTATATTTCCAGGCCACTTGAATAAGAATCTGTTGCTATGTTACTCAATTACTCTCAATCTTTTTCATGGTGAGTAGAAGTATCTTAACAGTTTTGTCTTCTATTTTATTAGTTGTAACCATAAAATTGGAGCCTCAATTGTAATGAGTGAAACTTTGTTACCTCACAGATTGAAATCCATGAGGTTTTTCAGAATTTTATTGGAGTAGATTAGTTATATTCGATTATGGCAGTCATAAAAGTTGTACGAAAAGCAATGGCTGATATTCAGGTAAATAATTGATAAGCAAACTGACAAATTCCACACTATCAATTGTGCAAAATCCTGTATTGCTTATGTAATGATGAAGGATACTAACATTGACATACCATGTGTAAATTTGCAGCGAGAAATTAAGGAGCGGTCGATTGGCGAAAGGCCAAAACGCCGTTGGAGAATGTCCTTGCCGCAAAGTTATCTAGTAAAGGTTGTCCCAGTCCCAGCTGCCCCGTTTGATAATGTATCTGCAATGTAAGCTTGACAACATATACATGTTCTAATTCATAGGCATAAATTAATTCAAAAAGATATTAAATGTTAATTTGATCGTATAGGTCAGAAATCAACCGTAGTCGCAAGAGGAAAAGAGAAATAATAGACAATAGCAACGACGACAATGACGATGAGCTTTACTCCCCTCCTGCAAGAAAAAGAAGGAAAGTATTTATTGAAAATATTAATGAAAGTACAATTAAAACTGAAAATAATAGTGAAGATAATAATGAACTAAACATCGCTATAGATAAATTGATTGCTAACATGAGATTTGCATCAGATGCAGATCAAAAATTAAGTGAATGGGCAAACGAAATAATGAACATATAAAATATTTTTAAAAACGTAATAAGTAAATCAAGGTTTAAAATATAATGTACTAAATGAGCAGCAAAATTCTGGCATTGTATATGTAATTATAATAACTTCAACACATGTAACAAAAATTCTGTAATAGTGATTATCAAAATGTTTAAATTTTGAGGAATAAATTGGTTAATTTTCCAAGGTATTAACATTAGATTAATAATTAAAGTATTTAGAAATCAAATAAAAGTTACAAAATACAAAAAATTTATATATGAAAATGGGATAAATGGCTTAATTGATTAATCTAAAATAATATACGTATAACATACATGATAGAATATTCTCTTTTTAATCTTCTTTTAACTAAATTCGATTATAAAACCGCTGGTAAGTATGATACTATTTGAAATCTATTTGATATAGTTTAACACATCATATATAACCATATTGCGATACGAATACAGCAAATAAGTAAATGTTTTAAATATTATCTTATTCATGAATTGTAATAATTTGATATCAATCGAATCATTAATATTTATATATGTTATTTGAATTTAAAATGTAAACTGTTTAGATAAAACATAATATATATGGTTCTGATACCAATTCAAATTTGAATATCTTGGCATTGATGTGGTTTATTTCCGTGTCCTTTCGCTTCTCATTCTGATAGGTTGGACTTCACTCCCTTACATGGGACGATGATAATTCTTTAGCAATGGGCGTTGTCGTGCATAGATGTGTTCCTCCTAGATTTATTATTGCTTTGATCATTAAATACTGCATTTTACAGGACTTGACCAAACAGAGCGTAATAACTATCTATCTGCTACATTACTATCCCGAACAGACCTTTAATATTATAATCAACATACAAAAACATGTGCATTATGTAAAATAATTCTAGCCTGGGAATGGCTTCATTGCGAAAATAAACATACATTTACTTGCATTAATTACGAAATAACTGCATGACTTGTTCAAAATTATATCGTTACATTGAAGTACGTATATTTATTTAAAAAGCGAATAAAAGTAACAATTAATGTTCGCTAAATATTGTGCCGTTGACCAATTATTACTACGTTGAAGCTTCTCAATCTCGAATAGCGTAAAAATTGGATGACGACGACTGATAACGTAGAATCTTTTGCTGGAATACCAACGATCACACACTTGGATTTCTCAGAGAAGATGATAATTATCATTGTGACGCAATTCATTGTTATCACGTGGTATATTTCCAGGCCACTTGAATCAGAATCTGTTGCTATGTTACTCAATTACTCTCAATCTTTTTCATGGTGAGTAGAAGTATGTTAACAGTTTTGTCTTCTATTTTATTAGTTGTAACCATAAAATTGGAGCCTCAATTGTAATGAGTGAAACTTTGTTACCTCACATATTGAAATCCATGAGGTTTTCAGAATTTTATTGGAGTAGATTAGTTATATTCGATTATGGCAGTCATAAAAGTTGTACGAAAAGCAATGGCTGATATTCAGGTAAATAATTGATAAGCAAACTGACAAATTCCACACTATCAATTGTGCAAAATCCTGTATTGCTTATGTAATGATGAAGGATACTAACATTGACATACCATGTGTAAATTTGCAGCGAGAAATTAAGGAGCGGTCGATTGGCGAAAGGCCAAAACGCCGTTGGAGAATGTCCTTGCCGCAAAGTTATCTACTAAAGGTTGTCCCAGTCCCAGCTGCCCCGTTTGATAATGTATCTGCAATGTAAGCTTGACAACATATACATGTTCTAATTCATAGGCATAAATTAATTCAAAAAGATATTAAATGTTAATTTGATCGTATAGGTCAGAAATCAACCGTAGTCGCAAGAGGAAAAGAGAAATAATAGACAATAGCAACGACGACAATGACGATGAGCAATGCTCCCCTCCTGCAAGAAAAAGAAGGAAAGTATTTATAGAAAATATTAATGAAAGTACAATTAAAACTGAAAATAATAGTGAAGATAATAATGAACTAAACATCGCTATAGATAAATTGATTGCTAACATGAGATTTGCATCAGATGCAGATCAAAAATTAAGTGAATGGGCAAACGAAATAATGAACATATAAAATATTTTTAAAAACGTAATAAGTAAATCAAGGTTTAAAATATAATGTACTACATGAGCAGCAAAATTCTGGCATTGTATATGTAATTATAATAACTTCAACACATGTAACAAAAATTCTGTAATAGTGATTATCAAAATGTTTAAATTTTGAGGAATAAATTGGTTAATAAATAATTTTTCCAAGGTATTAACTTTACATTTATAATTGAAGTTATTAGAAATCAAATAAAAGTTACAAAATACAAAAAATTTATATAGGAAAATGGGATAAATGGCTTAATTAATTAATCTAAAATAATATACGTATAACTTACATGATAGAATATTCTCTTTTTAATCTTCTTTTAACTAAATTCGATTATAAAACCGCTGGTAAGTATGATACTATTTGAAATCTATTTGATATAGTTTAACACATCATATATAACCAAATTGCGATACGAATGCAGCAAATAAGTAAATGTTTCAAATATTATCTTATTCATGAATTGTAATAATTTGATATCAATCGAATCATTAATATTTATATATGTTATTTGAATTTAAAATGTAAACTGTTTAGATAAAACATAATATATATGGTTCTGATACCAATTCAAATTTGAATATCTTGTCATTGATGTGGTTTATTTCCGTGTCTTTTCGCTTCTCATTCTGTTAGGTTGGACTCCACTCTCTTACATGGGACGATGATAATTCTATAGCAATGGGCGTTGTCGTGCATAGATGTGTTCCTCCTAGATTTATTATTGCTTTGATCATTAAATACTGCATTTTACAGGACTTGACCCAATAGAGCGTCAAAACCATGTACCTGCTACATTACTATCCCGAGCAGACCTTTAATATTATAATCAACATACAAAAACATGTGCATTTTGTAAAATAATTCTAGCCTGGGAATGGCTTCATTGCGAAAATAAACATACATTTACTTGCATTAATTACGAAATAACTGCATGACTTGTTCAAAATTATAATCATATTGTCGTCAAACTTACTTCAACTTTGTTTCCAAATAACATCAAAATTTCGTATACCATTAAAACCATAATTCCAGTTCTTATAAATTGGAATTTAGTGTCTTATATCTGGTGGTAAATACTCTACACCAATGGGTGTTGTCCTGCATAGATATGTTCCTCCTAGATAATTAAGGCTATGATCACATGGCTCAGATACGAAATCCAATAATGTAGTATGCAGTACTTAGCTACTCGTTGATTATGAAATCAAATTCCACAGTCGCATACAAAAGTGATTAATCACTTTGTCGTCATGGGAAGTGAATGGATAAAAGATCATCAAATATTTCTATAACCAAAATGTCCAAAGAACACCATTCCTTTCGAGCCCATATTAATTCTTCCATTTGAAAAGTGCCAATAAACAATTAGCGTCACTATTCATAGTAACCTTTAGAGACATTGAAGTACGTATATTTATTTAAAAAGCGAATAAAAGTAACAATTAAGGTTCGCTAAATATTGTGCCGTTGACCAATTATTACTACCTTGAAGCTTCTCAATCTCGAATAGCGTAAAAATTGGATGACGACGACTGATAACGTAGAATCTTTTGCTGGAATACCAAAGATCACACACTTGGATTTCTCAGAGAAGATTATAATTATCATTGTGACGCAATTCATTGTTATCACGTGGTATATTTCCAGGCCATTTGAATAAGAATCTGTTGCTATGTTACTCCATTACTCTCAATCTTTTTCATGGTGAGTAGAAGTATGTTAACAGTTTTGTCTTCTATTTTATTAGTTGTAACCATAAAATTGGAGCCTCAGTTGTAATGAGTGATACTTTGTTACCTCACAGATTGAAATCCATGAGGTTTTTCAGAATTTTATTGGAGTAGATTAGTTATATTCGATTATGGCAGTCATAAAAGTTGTACGAAAAGCAATGGCTGATATTCAGGTAAATAATTGATAAACAAACTGACAAATTCCACACTATCAATTGTGCAAAATCCTGTATTGCTTATGTAATGATGAAGGATACTAACATTGACATACCATGTGTAAATATGCAGCGAGAAATTTAGGAGCGGTCGATTGGCGAAAGGCCAAAACGCCGTTGGAGAATGTCCTTGCCGCAAAGTTATCTAGTAAAGGTTGTCCCAGTCCCAGCTGCCCCGTTTGATAATGTATCTGCAATGTAAGCTTGACAACATATTCATGTTCTAATTCATAGGCATAAATTAATTCAAAAAGATATTAAATGTTAATTTGATCGTATAGGTCAGAAATCAACCGTAGTCGCAAGAGGAAAAGAGAAATAATAGACAATAGCAACGACGACAATGACGATGAGCAATGCTCCCCTCCTGCAAGAAAAAGAAGGAAAGTATTTATAGAAAATATTAATGAAAGTACAATTAAAACTGAAAATAATAGTGAAGATAATAATGAACTAAACATCGCTATAGATAAATTGATTGCTAACATGAGATTTGCATCAGATGCAGATCAAAAATTAAGTGAATGGGCAAACGAAATAATGAACATATAAAATATTTTTAAAAACGTAATAAGTAAATCAAGGTTTAAAATATAATGTACTACATGAGCAGCAAAATTCTGGCATTGTATATGTAATTATAATAACTTCAACACATGTAACAAAAATTCTGTAATAGTGATTATCAAAATGTTTAAATTTTGAGGAATAAATTGGTTAATTTTCCAAGGTATTAACATTAGATTAATAATTAAAGTATTTAGAAATCAAATAAAAGTTACAAAGTACAAAAAATTTATATAGGAAAATGGAATAAATGGCTTAATTAATTAATCTAAAATAAAATACGTATAACATACATGATAGAATATTCTCTTTTTAATCTTCTTTTAACTAAATTCGATTATAAAACCGCTGGTAAGTATGATACTATTTGAAATCTATTTGATATAGTTTAACACATCATATATAACCATATTGCAATACGAATACAGCAAATAAGTAAATGTTTTAAATATTATCTTATTCATCAATTGTAATAATTTGATATCAATCGAATCATTAATGTTTATATATGTTATTTGAATTTAAAATGTAAACTGTTTAGATAAAACATAATATATATGGTTCTGATACCAATTCAAATTTGAATATATTGTCATTGATGTGGTTAATTTCCGTGTCCTTTCGCTTCTCATTCTGTTAGGTTGGACTCCACTCTCTTACATGGGACGATGATAATTCTATAGCAATGGGCGTTGTCGTGCATAGATGTGTTCCTCCTAGATTTATTATTGCTTTGATCATTAAATACTGCATTTTACAGGACTGGACCCAATAGAGCGAAAAACCATGTACTTGCTACATTACTATCCCGAGCAGACCTTTAATATTATAATCAACATACAAAAACATGTGCATTTTGTAAAATAATTCTAGCCTGGGAATGGCTTCATTGCGAAAATAAACATACATTTACTTGCATTAATTACGAAATAACTGCATGACTTGTTCAAAATTATAATCATATTGTTGTCAAATTTACTTCAACTTTGTTTCCAAATAACATCATAATTTCGTATACCATTAAAACCATAATTCCAGTTCTTATAAATTGGAATTTAGTGTCTTATATCTGGTGGTAAATATTCTACACCAATGGGTGTTGTCCTGCATAGATATGTTCCTCCTAGATAATTAAGGCTGTGATCACACGGCTCAGATACGAAATCCAATAATTTAGTATGCAGTACTTAGCTACTCGTTGATTATGAAATCAAATTCCACAGTCGCATACAAAAGTGATTGATCACTTTGTCGTCATGGGAAGTGAATGGATAAAAGATCATCAAATATTTCTATAACCAAAATGTCCAAAGAACACCATTCCTTTCCAGCCCATATTAATTCTTCCATTTGAAAAGCGCCAATAAGCAATTAGCGTCACTATTCATAGTAACCTTTAGAGACATTGAAGTACGTATATTTATTTAAAAAGCGAATAAAAGTAACAATTAAGGTTCGCTAAATATTGTGCCGTTGACCAATTATTACTACGTTGAAGCTTCTCAATCTCGAATAGCGTAAAAATTGGATGACGACGACTGATAACGTAGAATCTTTTGCTGGAATACCAACGATCACACACTTGGATTTCTCAGAGAAGATGATAATTATCATTGTGACGCAATTCATTGTTATCACGTGGTATATTTCCAGGCCACTTGAATAAGAATCTGTTGCTATGTTACTCAATTACTCTCAATCTTTTTCATGGTGAGTAGAAGTATGTTAACAGTTTTGTCTTCTATTTTATTAATTGTAACCATAAAATTGGAACCTCAATTGTAATGAGTGATACTTTGTTACCTCACAGATTGAAATCCATGAGGTTTTTCAGAATTTTATTGGAGAAGATTAGTTATATTCGATTATGGCAGTCATAAAAGTTGTACGAAAAGCAATGGCTGATATTCAGGTAAATAATTGATAAGCAAACTGACAAATTCCACACTATCAATTGTGCAAAATCCTGTATTGCTTATGTAATGATGAAGGATACTAACATTGACATACCATGTGTAAATTTGCAGCGAGAAATTAAGGAGCGGTCGATTGGCGAAAGGCCAAAACGCCGTTGGAGAATGTCCTTGCAGCAAAGTTATCTAGTAAAGGTTGTCCCAGTCCCAGCTGCCCCGTTTGATAATGTATCTGCAATGTAACCTTGACAACATATACATGTTCTAATTCATAGGCATAAATTAATTCAAAAAGATATTAAATGTTAATTTGGTCGTATAGGTCAGAAATCAACCGTAGTCGCAAGAGGAAAAGAGAAATAATAGACAATAGCAACGACGACAATGACGATGAGCAATGCTCCCCTCCTGCAAGAAAAAGAAAGAAAGTATTTATAGAAAATATTAATGAAAGTACAATAAAACTGAAAATAATAGTGAAGATAATAATGAACTAAACATCGCTATAGATAAATTGATTGCTAACATGAAATTTGCATCAGATGCAGATCAAAAATTAAGTGAATGGGCAAACGAAATAATGAACATATAAAATATTTTTAAAAACGTAATAAGTAAATCAAGGTTTAAAATATAATGTACTACATGAGCAGCAAAATTCTGGCATTGTATATGAATTATAATAACTTCAACACATGTAACAAAAATTCTGTAATAGTGATTATCAAAATGTTTAAATTTTGAGGAATAAATTGGTTAATTTTCCAAGGTATTAACATTAGATTAATAATTAAAGTATTTAGAAATCAAATAAAAGTTACAAAGTACAAAAAATTTATATAGGAAAATGGAATAAATGGCTTAATTAATTAATCTAAAATAAAATACGTATAACATACATGATAGAATATTCTCTTTTTAATCTTCTTTTAACTAAATTCGATTATAAAACCGCTGGTAAGTATGATACTATTTGAAATCTATTTGATATAGTTTAACACATCATATATAACCATATTGCGATACAAATACATCAAATAAGTAAATGTTTTAAATATTATCTTATTCATGAATTGTAATAATTTGATATCAATCGAATCATTAATATTTATATATGTTATTTGAATTTAAAATGTAAACTGTTTAGATAAAACATAATATATATGGTTCTGATACCAATTCAAATTTGAATATCTTGTCATTGATGTGGTTTATTTCCGTGTCCTTTCGCTTCTCATTCTGTTAGGTTGGACTCCACTCTCTTACATGGGACGATGATAATTCTATAGCAATGGGCGTTGTCGTGCATAGATGTGTTCCTCCTAGATTTATTATTGCTTTGATCATTAAATACTGCATTTTACAGGACTGGACCCAATAGAGCGAAAAACCATGTACTTGCTACATTACTATCCCGAGCAGACCTTTAATATTATAATCAACATACAAAAACATGTGCATTTTGTAAAATAATTCTAGCCTGGGAATGGCTTCATTGCAAAAATAAACATCCATTTACTTGCATTAATTACGAAATAACTGCATGACTTGTTCAAAATTATAATCATATTGTTGTCAAACTTACTTCAACTTTGTTTCCAAATAACATCAAAATTTCGTATACCATTAAAACCATAATTCCAGTTCTTATAAATTGGAATTTAGTGTCTTATATCTGGTGGTAAATACTCTACACCAATGGGTGTTGTCCTGCATAGATATGTTCCTCCTAGATAATTAAGGCTGTGATCACACGGCTCAGATACGAAATCCAATAATGTAGTATGCAGTACTTAGCTACTCGTTGATTATGAAATCAAATTCCACAGTCGCATACAAAAGTGATTGATCACTTTGTCGTCATGGGAAGTGAATGGATAAAAGATCATCAAATATTTCTATAACCAAAATGTCCAAAGAACACCATTCCTTTCCAGCCCTTATTAATTCTTCCATTTGAAAAGCGCCAATAAGCAATTAGCGTCACTATTCATAGTAACCTTTAGAGACATTGAAGTACGTATATTTATTTAAAAAGCGAATAAAAGTAACAATTAAGGTTCGCTAAATATTGTGCCGTTGACCAATTATTACTACGTTGAAGCTTCTCAATCTCGAATAGCGTAAAAATTGGATGACGACGACTGATAACGTAGAATCTTTTGCTGGAATACCAACGATCACACACTTGGATTTCTCAGAGAAGATGATAATTATCATTGTGACGCAATTCATTGTTATCACGTGGTATATTTCCAGGCCACTTGAATAAGAATCTGTTGCTATGTTACTCAATTACTCTCAATCTTTTTCATGGTGAGTAGAAGTATGTTAACAGTTTTGTCTTCTATTTTATTAATTGTAACCATAAAATTGGAACCTCAATTGTAATGAGTGATACTTTGTTACCTCACAGATTGAAATCCATGAGGTTTTTCAGAATTTTATTGGAGTAGATTAGTTATATTCGATTATGGCAGTCATAAAAGTTGTACGAAAAGCAATGGCTGATATTCAGGTAAATAATTGATAAGCAAACTGACAAATTCCACACTATCAATTGTGCAAAATCCTGTATTGCTTATGTAATGATGAAGGATACTAACATTGATATACCATGTGTAAATTTGCAGCGAGAAATTAAGGAGCGGTCGATTGGCGAAAGGCCAAAACGCAGTTGGAGAATGTCCTTGAGGCAAAGCTATCTAGTAAAGGTTGTCCCAGTCCCAGCTGCCCCGTTTGATAATGTATCTGCAATGTAACCTTGACAACATATACATGTTCTAATTCATAGGCATAAATTAATTCAAAAAGATATTAAATGTTAATTTGATCGTATAGGTCAGAAATCAACCGTAGTCGAAAGAGGAAAAGAGAAATAATAGACAATAGCAACGACGACAATGACGATGAGCAATGCTCCCCTCCTGCAAGAAAAAGAAGGAAAGTATTTATAGAAAATATTAATGAAAGTACAATTAAAACTGAAAATAATAGTGAAGATAATAATGAGCTAAACATCGCTATAGATAAATTGATTGCTAACATGAGATTTGCATCAGATGCAGATCAAAAATTAAGTGAATGGGCAAACGAGATAATGAACATATAAAATATTTTTAAAAACGTAATAAGTAAATCAATGTTTAAAATATAATGTACTACATGAGCAGCAAAATTCTGGCATTGTATATGAATTATAATAACTTCAACACATGTAACAAAAATTCTGTAATAGTGATTATCAAAATGTTTAAATTTTGAGGAATAAATTGGTTAATTTTCCTAGGTATTAACATTAGATTAATAATTAAAGTATTTAGAAATCAAATAAAAGTTACAAAGTACAAAAAATTTATATAGGAAAATGGAATAAATGGCTTAATTAATTAATCTAAAATAAAATACGTATAACATACATGATAGAATATTCTCTTTTTAATCTTCTTTTAACTAAATTCGATTATAAAACCGCTGGTAAGTATGATACTATTTGAAATCTATTTGATATAGTTTAACACATCATATATAACCATATTGCGATACGAATACAGCAAATAAGTAAATGTTTTAAATATTATCTTATTCATGAATTGTAATAATTTGATATCAATCGAATCATTAATGTTTATATATGTTATTTGAATTTAAAATGTAAACTGTTTAGATAAAACATAATATATATGGTTCTGATACCAATTCAAATTTGAATATCTTGTCATTGATGTGGTTTATTTCCGTGGCCATTCGCTTCTCATTCTGATAGGTTGGACTCCACTCTCTTACATGGGACGATGATAATTCTATAGCAATGGGCGTTGTCGTGCATAGATGTGTTCCTCCTAGATTTATTATTGCTTTGATCATTAAATACTGCATTTTACAGGACTTGACCCAATAGAGCGTAAAAACCATGTACCTGCTACATTACTATCCCGAGCAGACCTTTAATATTATGATCAACATACAAAAACATGTGCATTTTGTAAAATAATTCTAGCCTGGGAATGGCTTCATTGCGAAAATAAACATACATTTACTTGCATTAATTACGAAATAACTGCATGACTTGTTCAAAATTATAATCATATTGTTGTCAAACTTACTTCAACTTTGTTTCCAAATAACATCAAAATTTCGTATACCATTAAAACCATAATTCCAGTTCTTATAAATTGGAATTTAGTGTCTTATATCTGGTGGTAAATAATCTACACCAATGGGTGTTGTCCTGCATAGATATGTTCCTCCTAGATAATTAAGGCTGTGATCACACGGTTCAGATACGAAATCCAATAATGTAGTATGCGGTACTTAGCTACTCGTTGATTATGAAATCAAATTCCACAGTCGCATACAAAAGTGATTGATCACTTTGTCGTCATGGGAAGTGAATGGATAAAAGATCATCAAATATTTCTATAACCAAAATGTCCAAAGAACACCATTCCTTTCCAGCCCATATTAATTCTTCCATTTGAAAAGCGCCAATAAGCAATTAGCGTCACTATTCGTAGTAACCTTTAGAGACATTGAAGTACGTATATTTATTTAAAAAGTGAATAAAAGTAACAATTAATGTTCGCTAAATATTGTGCCGTTGACCAATTATTACTACGTTGAAGCTTCTCAATCTCGAATAGCGTAAAAATTGGATGACGACGACTGATAACGTAGAATCTTTTGCTGGAATACCAACGATCACACACTTGGATTTCTCAGAGAAGATGATAATTATCATTGTGACGCAATTCATTGTTATCACGTGGTATATTTCCAGGCCACTTGAATAAGAATCTGTTGCTATGTTACTCAATTACTCTCAATCTTTTTCATGGTGAGTAGAAGTATGTTAACAGTTTTGTCTTCTATTTTATTAGTTGTAACCATAAAATGGGAGCCTCAATTGTAATGAGTGAAACTTTGTTACCTCACAGATTGAAATCCATGAGGTTTTCAGAATTTTATTGGAGTAGATTAGTTATATTCGATTATGGCAGTCATAAAAGTTGTACGAAAAGCAATGGCTGATATTCAGGTAAATAATTGATAAGCAAACTGACAAATTCCACACTATCAATTGTGCAAAATCCTGTATTGCTTATGTAATGATGAAGGATACTAACATTGACATACCATGTGTAAATTTGCAGCGAGAAATTAAGGAGCGGTCGATTGGCGAAAGGCCAAAACGCCGTTGGAGAATGTCCTTGCAGCAAAGTTATCTAGTAAAGGTTGTCCCAGTCCCAGCTGCCCCGTTTGATAATGTATCTGCAATGTAAGCTTGACAACATATACATGTTCTAATTCATAGGCATAAAATAATTCAAAAAGATATTAAATGTTAATTTGATCGTATAGGTCAAAAATCAACCGTAGTCGCAAGAGGAAAAGAGAAATAATAGACAATAGGAACGACGACAATGACGATGAGCAATGCTCCCCTCCTGCAAGAAAAAGAAGGAAAGTATTTATAGAAAATATTAATGAAAGTACAATTAAAACTGAAAATAATAGTGAAGATAATGAACTAAACATCGCTATAGATAAATTGATTGCTAACATGAGATTTGCATCAGATGCAGATCAAAAATTAAGTGAATGGGCAAACGAAATAATGAACATATAAAATATTTTTAAAAACGTAATAAGTAAATCAAGGTTTAAAATATAATGTACTACATGAGCAGCAAAATTCTGGCATTGTATGTGTAACTATAATAACTTCAACACATGTAACAAAAATTCTGTAATAGTGATTATCAAAATGTTTAAATTTGAGGAATAAATTGGTTAATTTTCCAAGGTATTAACATTAGATTAATAATTAAAGTATTTAGAAATCAAATAAAAGTTACAAAGTACAAAAAATTTATATAGGAAAATGGAATAAAATGGCTTAATTAATTAATCTAAAATAAAATACGTATAACATACATGATAGAATATTCTCTTTTTAATCTTCTTTTAACTAAATTTGATTATAAAACCGCTGGTAAGTATGATACTATTTGAAATCTATTTGATATAGTTTAACACATCATATATAACCATATTGCGATACGAATACAGCAAATAAGTAAATGTTTCAAATATTATCTTATTCATGAATTGTAATAATTTGATATCAATCGAATCATTAATATTTATATATGTTATTTGAATTTAAAATGTAAACTGTTTAGATAAAACATAATATATATGGTTCTGATACCAATTCAAATTTAAATATCTTGTCATTGATGTGGTTTATTTCCGTGTCTTTTCGCTTCTCATTCTGTTAGGTTGGACTCCACTCTCTTACATGGGACGATGATAATTCTATAGCAATGGGCGTTGTCGTGCATAGATGTGTTCCTCCTAGATTTATTATTGCTTTGATCATTAAATACTGCATTTTACAGGACTTGACCCAATAGAGCGTAAAAACCATGTACCTGCTACATTACTATCCCGAGCAGACCTTTAATATTATAATCAACATACAAAAACATGTGCATTTTGTAAAATAATTCTAGCCTGGGAATGGCTTCATTGCGAAAATAAACATACATTTACTTGCATTAATTACGAAATAACTGCATGACTTGTTCAAAATTATAATCATATTGTTGTCAAACTTACTTCAACTTTGTTTCCAAATAACATCAAAATTTCGTATACCATTAAAACCATAATTCCAGTTCTTATAAATTGGAATTTAGTGTCTTATATCTGGTGGTAAATAATCTACACCAATGGGTGTTGTCCTGCATAGATATGTTCCTCCTAGATAATTAAGGCTGTGATCACACGGCTCAGATACGAAATCCAATAATGTAGTATGCAGTACTTAGCTACTCGTTGATTATGAAATCAATTTCCACAGTCGCATACAAAAGTGATTGATCACTTTGTCGTTATGGGAAGTGAATGGATAAAAGATCATCAAATATTTTCATAACCAAAATGTCCAAAGAACACCATTCCTTTCCAGCCCAGATTAATTCTTCCATTTGAAAAGCGCCAATAAGCAATTAGCGTCACTATTCATAGTAACCTTTAAAGACATTGAAGTACGTATATTTATTTAAAAAGCGAATAAAAGTAACAATTAATGTTCGCTAAATATTGTGCCGTTGACCAATTATTACTACGTTGAAGCTTCTCAATCTCGAATAGCGTAAAAATTGGATGACGACGACTGATAACGTAGAATCTTTTGCTGGAATACCAACGATCACACACTTGGATTTCTCAGAGAAGATGATAATTATCATTGTGACGCAATTCATTGTTATCACGTGGTATATTTCCAGGCCACTTGAATAAGAATCTGTTGCTATGTTACTCAATTACTCTCAATCTTTTTCATGGTGAGTAGAAGTATGTTAACAGTTTTGTCTTCTATTTTATTAGTTGTAACCATAAAATGGGAGCCTCAATTGTAATGAGTGAAACTTTGTTACCTCACAGATTGAAATCCATGAGGTTTTCAGAATTTTATTGGAGTAGATTAGTTATATTCGATTATGGCAGTCATAAAAGTTGTACGAAAAGCAATGGCTGATATTCAGGTAAATAATTGATAAGCAAACTGACAAATTCCACACTATCAATTGTGCAAAATCCTGTATTGCTTATGTAATGATGAAGGATACTAACATTGACATACCATGTGTAAATTTGCAGCGAGAAATTAAGGAGCGGTCGATTGGCGAAAGGCCAAAACGCCGTTGGAGAATGTCCTTGCAGCAAAGTTATCTAGTAAAGGTTGTCCCAGTCCCAGCTGCCCCGTTTGATAATGTATCTGCAATGTAAGCTTGACAACATATACATGTTATAATTCATAGGCATAAAATAATTCAAAAAGATATTAAATGTTAATTTGATCGTATAGGTCAAAAATCAACCGTAGTCGCAAGAGGAAAAGAGAAATAATAGACAATAGCAACGACGACAATGACGATGAGCAATGCTCCCCTCCTGCAAGAAAAAGAAGGAAAGTATTTATAGAAAATATTAATGAAAGTACAATTAAAACTGAAAATAATAGTGAAGATAATGAACTAAACATCGCTATAGATAAATTGATTGCTAACATGAGATTTGCATCAGATGCAGATCAAAAATTAAGTGAATGGGCAAACGAAATAATGAACATATAAAATATTTTTAAAAACGTAATAAGTAAATCAAGGTTTAAAATATAATGTACTACATGAGCAGCAAAATTCTGGCATTGTATGTGTAATTATAATAACTTCAACACATGTAACAAAAATTCTGTAATAGTGATTATCAAAATGTTTAAATTTTGAGGAATAAATTGGTTAATTTTCCAAGGTATTAACATTAGATTAATAATTAAAGTATTTAGAAATCAAATAAAAGTTACAAAGTACAAAAAATTTATATAGGAAAATGGAATAAAATGGCTTAATTAATTAATCTAAAATAAAATACGTATAACATACATGATAGAATATTCTCTTTTTAATCTTCTTTTAACTAAATTTGATTATAAAACCGCTGGTAAGTATGATACTATTTGAAATCTATTTGATATAGTTTAACACATCATATATAACCATATTGCGATACGAATACAGCAAATAAGTAAATGTTTCAAATATTATCTTATTCATGAATTGTAATAATTTGATATCAATCGAATCATTAATATTTATATATGTTATTTGAATTTAAAATGTAAACTGTTTAGATAAAACATAATATATATGGTTCTGATACCAATTCAAATTTAAATATCTTGTCATTGATGTGGTTTATTTCCGTGTCTTTTCGCTTCTCATTCTGTTAGGTTGGACTCCACTCTCTTACATGGGACGATGATAATTCTATAGCAATGGGCGTTGTCGTGCATAGATGTGTTCCTCCTAGATTTATTATTGCTTTGATCATTAAATACTGCATTTTACAGGACTTGACCCAATAGAGCGTAAAAACCATGTACCTGCTACATTACTATCCCGAGCAGACCTTTAATATTATAATCAACATACAAAAACATGTGCATTTTGTAAAATAATTCTAGCCTGGGAATGGCTTCATTGCGAAAATAAACATACATTTACTTGCATTAATTACGAAATAACTGCATGACTTGTTCAAAATTATAATCATATTGTTGTCAAATTTACTTCAACTTTGTTTCCAAATAACATCATAATTTCGTATACCATTAAAACCATAATTCCAGTTCTTATAAATTGGAATTTAGTGTCTTATATCTGGTGGTAAATATTCTACACCAATGGGTGTTGTCTTGCATAGATATGTTCCTCCTAGATAATTAAGGCTGTGATCACACGGCTCAGATACGAAATCCAATAATTTAGTATGCAGTACTTAGCTACTCGTTGATTATGAAATCAAATTCCACAGTCGCATACAAAAGTGATTGATCACTTTGTCGTCATGGGAAGTGAATGGATAAAAGATCATCAAATATTTCTATAACCAAAATGTCCAAAGAACACCATTCCTTTCCAGCCCATATTAATTCTTCCATTTGAAAAGCGCCAATAAGCAATTAGCGTCACTATTCATAGTAACCTTTAGAGACATTGAAGTACGTATATTTATTTAAAAAGCGAATAAAAGTAACAATTAAGGTTCGCTAAATATTGTGCCGTTGACCAATTATTACTACGTTGAAGCTTCTCAATCTCGAATAGCGTAAAAATTGGATGACGACGACTGATAACGTAGAATCTTTTGCTGGAATACCAACGATCACACACTTGGATTTCTCAGAGAAGATGATAATTATCATTGTGACGCAATTCATTGTTATCACGTGGTATATTTCCAGGCCACTTGAATAAGAATCTGTTGCTATGTTACTCAATTACTCTCAATCTTTTTCATGGTGAGTAGAAGTATGTTAACAGTTTTGTCTTCTATTTTATTAATTGTAACCATAAAATTGGAACCTCAATTGTAATGAGTGATACTTTGTTACCTCACAGATTGAAATCCATGAGGTTTTTCAGAATTTTATTGGAGAAGATTAGTTATATTCGATTATGGCAGTCATAAAAGTTGTACGAAAAGCAATGGCTGATATTCAGGTAAATAATTGATAAGCAAACTGACAAATTCCACACTATCAATTGTGCAAAATCCTGTATTGCTTATGTAATGATGAAGGATACTAACATTGACATACCATGTGTAAATTTGCAGCGAGAAATTAAGGAGCGGTCGATTGGCGAAAGGCCAAAACGCCGTTGGAGAATGTCCTTGCAGCAAAGTTATCTAGTAAAGGTTGTCCCAGTCCCAGCTGCCCCGTTTGATAATGTATCTGCAATGTAAGCTTGACAACATATACATGTTCTAATTCATAGGCATAAAATAATTCAAAAAGATATTAAATGTTAATTTGATCGTATAGGTCAAAAATCAACCGTAGTCGCAAGAGGAAAAGAGAAATAATAGACAATAGCAACGACGACAATGACGATGAGCAATGCTCCCCTCCTGCAAGAAAAAGAAGGAAAGTATTTATAGAAAATATTAATGAAAGTACAATTAAAACTGAAAATAATAGTGAAGATAATGAACTAAACATCGCTATAGATAAATTGATTGCTAACATGAGATTTGCATCAGATGCAGATCAAAAATTAAGTGAATGGGCAAACGAAATAATGAACATATAAAATATTTTTAAAAACGTAATAAGTAAATCAAGGTTTAAAATATAATGTACTACATGAGCAGCAAAATTCTGGCATTGTATGTGTAACTATAATAACTTCAACACATGTAACAAAAATTCTGTAATAGTGATTATCAAAATGTTTAAATTTGAGGAATAAATTGGTTAATTTTCCAAGGTATTAACATTAGATTAATAATTAAAGTATTTAGAAATCAAATAAAAGTTACAAAGTACAAAAAATTTATATAGGAAAATGGAATAAAATGGCTTAATTAATTAATCTAAAATAAAATACGTATAACATACATGATAGAATATTCTCTTTTTAATCTTCTTTTAACTAAATTTGATTATAAAACCGCTGGTAAGTATGATACTATTTGAAATCTATTTGATATAGTTTAACACATCATATATAACCATATTGCGATACGAATACAGCAAATAAGTAAATGTTTCAAATATTATCTTATTCATGAATTGTAATAATTTGATATCAATCGAATCATTAATATTTATATATGTTATTTGAATTTAAAATGTAAACTGTTTAGATAAAACATAATATATATGGTTCTGATACCAATTCAAATTTAAATATCTTGTCATTGATGTGGTTTATTTCCGTGTCTTTTCGCTTCTCATTCTGTTAGGTTGGACTCCACTCTCTTACATGGGACGATGATAATTCTATAGCAATGGGCGTTGTCGTGCATAGATGTGTTCCTCCTAGATTTATTATTGCTTTGATCATTAAATACTGCATTTTACAGGACTTGACCCAATAGAGCGTAAAAACCATGTACCTGCTACATTACTATCCCGAGCAGACCTTTAATATTATAATCAACATACAAAAACATGTGCATTTTGTAAAATAATTCTAGCCTGGGAATGGCTTCATTGCGAAAATAAACATACATTTACTTGCATTAATTACGAAATAACTGCATGACTTGTTCAAAATTATAATCATATTGTTGTCAAACTTACTTCAACTTTGTTTCCAAATAACATCAAAATTTCGTATACCATTAAAACCATAATTCCAGTTCTTATAAATTGTAATTTAGTGTCTTATATCTGGTGGTAAATAATCTACACCAATGGGTGTTGTCCTGCATAGATATGTTCCTCCTAGATAATTAAGGCTGTGATCACACGGCTCAGATACGAAATCCAATAATGTAGTATGCAGTACTTAGCTACTCGTTGATTATGAAATCAATTTCCACAGTCGCATACAAAAGTGATTGATCACTTTGTCGTTATGGGAAGTGAATGGATAAAAGATCATCAAATATTTTCATAACCAAAATGTCCAAAGAACACCATTCCTTTCCAGCCCAGATTAATTCTTCCATTTGAAAAGCGCCAATAAGCAATTAGCGTCACTATTCATAGTAACCTTTAAAGACATTGAAGTACGTATATTTATTTAAAAAGCGAATAAAAGTAACAATTAATGTTCGCTAAATATTGTGCCGTTGACCAATTATTACTACGTTGAAGCTTCTCAATCTCGAATAGCGTAAAAATTGGATGACGACGACTGATAACGTAGAATCTTTTGCTGGAATACCAACGATCACACACTTGGATTTCTCAGAGAAGATGATAATTATCATTGTGACGCAATTCATTGTTATCACGTGGTATATTTCCAGGCCACTTGAATAAGAATCTGTTGCTATGTTACTCAATTACTCTCAATCTTTTTCATGGTGAGTAGAAGTATGTTAACAGTTTTGTCTTCTATTTTATTAGTTGTAACCATAAAATGGGAGCCTCAATTGTAATGAGTGAAACTTTGTTACCTCACAGATTGAAATCCATGAGGTTTTCAGAATTTTATTGGAGTAGATTAGTTATATTCGATTATGGCAGTCATAAAAGTTGTACGAAAAGCAATGGCTGATATTCAGGTAAATAATTGATAAGCAAACTGACAAATTCCACACTATCAATTGTGCAAAATCCTGTATTGCTTATGTAATGATGAAGGATACTAACATTGACATACCATGTGTAAATTTGCAGCGAGAAATTAAGGAGCGGTCGATTGGCGAAAGGCCAAAACGCCGTTGGAGAATGTCCTTGCAGCAAAGTTATCTAGTAAAGGTTGTCCCAGTCCCAGCTGCCCCGTTTGATAATGTATCTGCAATGTAAGCTTGACAACATATACATGTTCTAATTCATAGGCATAAAATAATTCAAAAAGATATTAAATGTTAATTTGATCGTATAGGTCAAAAATCAACCGTAGTCGCAAGAGGAAAAGAGAAATAATAGACAATAGCAACGACGACAATGACGATGAGCAATGCTCCCCTCCTGCAAGAAAAAGAAGGAAAGTATTTATAGAAAATATTAATGAAAGTACAATTAAAACTGAAAATAATAGTGAAGATAATAATGAACTAAACATCGCTATAGATAAATTGATTGCTAACATGAGATTTGCATCAGATGCAGATCAAAAATTAAGTGAATGGGCAAACGAAATAATGAACATATAAAATATTTTTAAAAACGTAATAAGTAAATCAAGGTTTAAAATATAATGTACTACATGAGCAGCAAAATTCTGGCATTGTATATGTAATTATAATAACTTCAACACATGTAACAAAAATTCTGTAATAGTGATTATCAAAATGTTTAAATTTTGAGGAATAAATTGGTTAATTTTCCAAGGTATTAACTTTAGATTAATAATTAAAGTATTTAGAAATCAAATAAAAGTTACAAAATACAAAAAATTTATATAGGAAAATGGGATAAATGGCTTAATTAATTAATCTAAAATAATATACGTATAACATACATGATAGAATATTCTCTTTTTAATCTTCTTTTAACTAAATTCGATTATAAAACCGCTGGTAAGTATGATACTATTTGAAATCTATTTGATATAGTTTAACACATCATATATAGCCATATTGCGATACGAATACAGCAAATAAGTAAATGTTTTAAATATTATCTTATTCATGAATTGTAATAATTTGATATCAATCGAATCATTAATATTTATATATGTTATTTGAATTTAAAATGTAAACTGTTTAGATAAAACATAATATATATGGCTCTGATACCAATTCAAATTTGAATATCTTGTCATTGATGTGGTTTATTTCCGTGTCCTTTCGCTTCTCATTCTGATAGGTTGGACTCCACTCTCTTACATGGGACGATGATAATTCTATAGCAATGGGCGTTGTCGTGCATAGATGTGTTCCTCCTAGATTTATTATTGCTTTGATCATTAAATACTGCATTTTACAGGACTTGACCCAATAGAGCGTAATAACTATCTATCTGCTACATTACTATCCCGAGCAGACCTTTACTATTATAATCAACATACAAAAACATGTGCATTTTGTAAAATAATTCTAGCCTGAGAATGTCTTCATTGCGAAATTAAACATACATCTACTTGCATTAATTACGAAATAACTGCATGACTTGTTCAAAATTATAATCATATTGTTGTCAAACTTACTTCAACTTTGTTTCCAAATAACATCAAAATTTCGTATTCCATTAAAACCATAATTCCAGTTCTTATAAATTGGAATTTAGTGTCTTATATCTGGTGGTAAATCTT
Organism: Haliclystus octoradiatus; assembly: GCA_916610825.1. Taxonomy (NCBI): domain Eukaryota; kingdom Metazoa; phylum Cnidaria; class Staurozoa; order Stauromedusae; family Haliclystidae; genus Haliclystus; species Haliclystus octoradiatus. The sequence continues at coordinate 10,111,842 of OU744446.1, forward strand.
TAAACCAATGGGTGTTGTCCTGCATAAATATGTTCCTCCTAGATAATTAAGGCTATGATCACACGGCTCAGATACGAAATCCAATAATGTAGTATGCAGTACTTAGCTACTTGTTGATTATGAAATCAAATTCCACAGTCGCATACAAAAGTGATTGATCACTTTGTCGTTATGGGAAGTGAATGGATAAAAGATTATCAAATATTTTCATAACCAAAATGTCCAAAGAACACCATTCCTTTCCAGCCCATATTAATTCTTCCATTTGAAAAGCGCCAATAAGCAATTAGCGTCACTATTCATAGTAACCTTTAAAGACATTGAAGTACGTATATTTATTTAAAAAGCGAATAAAAGTAACAATTAATGTTCGCTAAATATTGTGCCGTTGACCAATTATTACTACGTTGAAGCTTCTCAATCTCGAACAGCGTAAAAATTGGATGACGACGACTGATAACGTATCTATTGCTGGAATACCAAAGATCACACACTTGGATTTCTCAGAGAAGATGATAATTATCATTGTGACGCAATTCATTGTTATCACGTGGTATATTTCCAGGCCATTTGAATAAGAATCTGTTGCTATGTTACTCAATTACTCTCAATCTTTTTCATGGTGAGTAGAAGTATGTTAACAGTTTTGTCTTCTATTTTATTAATTGTAACCATAAAATTGGAACCTCAATTGTAATGAGTGATACTTTGTTACCTCACAGATTGAAATCCATGAGGTTTTTCAGAATTTTATTGGAGTAGATTAGTTATATTCGATTATGGCAGTCATAAAAGTTGTACGAAAAGCAATGGCTGATATTCAGGTAAATAATTGATAAGCAAACTGACAAATTCCACACTATCAATTGTGCAAAATCCTGTATTGCTTATGTAATGATGAAGGATACTAACATTGATATACCATGTGTAAATTTGCAGCGAGAAATTAAGGAGCGGTCGATTGGCGAAAGGCCAAAACGCAGTTGGAGAATGTCCTTGAGGCAAAGCTATCTAGTAAAGGTTGTCCCAGTCCCAGCTGCCCCGTTTGATAATGTATCTGCAATGTAACCTTGACAACATATACATGTTCTAATTCATAGGCATAAATTAATTCAAAAAGATATTAAATGTTAATTTGATCGTATAGGTCAGAAATCAACCGTAGTCGCAAGAGGAAAAGAGAAATAATAGACAATAGCAACGACGACAATGACGATGAGCAATGCTCCCCTCCTGCAAGAAAAAGAAGGAAAGTATTTATAGAAAATATTAATGAAAGTACAATTAAAACTGAAAATAATAGTGAAGATAATAATGAGCTAAACATCGCTATAGATAAATTGATTGCTAACATGAGATTTGCATCAGATGCAGATCAAAAATTAAGTGAATGGGCAAACGAGATAATGAACATATAAAATATTTTTAAAAACGTAATAAGTAAATCAAGGTTTAAAATATAATGTACTACATGAGCAGCAAAATTCTGGCATTGTATATGAATTATAATAACTTCAACACATGTAACAAAAATTCTGTAATAGTGATTATCAAAATGTTTAAATTTTGAGGAATAAATTGGTTAATTTTCCAAGGTATTAACATTAGATTAATAATTAAAGTATTTAGAAATCAAATAAAAGTTACAAAGTACAAAAAATTTATATAGGAAAATGGAATAAATGGCTTAATTAATTAATCTAAAATAAAATACGTATAACATACATGATAGAATATTCTCTTTTTAATCTTCTTTTAACTAAATTCGATTATAAAACCGCTGGTAAGTATGATACTATTTGAAATCTATTTGATATAGTTTAACACATCATATATAACCATATTGCGATACGAATACAGCAAATAAGTAAATGTTTTAAATATTATCTTATTCATGAATTGTAATAATTTGATATCAATCGAATCATTAATGTTTATATATGTTATTTGAATTTAAAATGTAAACTGTTTAGATAAAACATAATATATATGGTTCTGATACCAATTCAAATTTGAATATCTTGTCATTGATGTGGTTTATTTCCGTGGCCATTCGCTTCTCATTCTGATAGGTTGGACTCCACTCTCTTACATGGGACGATGATAATTCTATAGCAATGGGCGTTGTCGTGCATAGATGTGTTCCTCCTAGATTTATTATTGCTTTGATCATTAAATACTGCATTTTACAGGACTTGACCCAATAGAGCGTAAAAACCATGTACCTGCTACATTACTATCCCGAGCAGACCTTTAATATTATGATCAACATACAAAAACATGTGCATTTTGTAAAATAATTCTAGCCTGGGAATAGCTTCATTGCGAAAATAAACATACATTTACTTGCATTAATTACGAAATAACTGCATGACTTGTTCAAAATTATAATCATATTGTTGTCAAACTTACTTCAACTTTGTTTCCAAATAACATCAAAATTTCGTATACCATTAAAACCATAATTCCAGTTCTTATAAATTGGAATTTAGTGTCTTATATCTGGTGGTAAATAATCTACACCAATGGGTGTTGTCCTGCATAGATATGTTCCTCCTAGATAATTAAGGCTGTGATCACACGGTTCAGATACGAAATCCAATAATGTAGTATGCGGTACTTAGCTACTCGTTGATTATGAAATCAAATTCCACAGTCGCATACAAAAGTGATTGATCACTTTGTCGTCATGGGAAGTGAATGGATAAAAGATCATCAAATATTTCTATAACCAAAATGTCCAAAGAACACCATTCCTTTCCAGCCCATATTAATTCTTCAATTTGAAAAGCGCCAATAAGCAATTAGCGTCACTATTCATAGTAACCTTTAGAGACATTGAAGTACGTATATTTATTTAAAAAGCGAATAAAAGTAACAATTAAGGTTCGCTAAATATTGTGCCGTTGACCAATTATTACTACGTTGAAGCTTCTCAATCTCGAATAGCGTAAAAATTGGATGACGACGACTGATAACGTAGAATCTTTTGCTGGAATACCAACGATCACACACTTGGATTTCTCAGAGAAGATGATAATTATCATTGTGACGCAATTCATTGTTATCACGTGGTATATTTCCAGGCCACTTGAATAAGAATCTGTTGCTATGTTACTCAATTACTCTCAATCTTTTTCATGGTGAGTAGAAGTATGTTAACAGTTTTGTCTTCTATTTTATTAGTTGTAACCATAAAATGGGAGCCTCAATTGTAATGAGTGATACTTTGTTACCTCACAGATTGAAATCCATGAGGTTTTCAGAATTTTATTGGAGTAGATTAGTTATATTCGATTATGGCAGTCATAAAAGTTGTACGAAAAGCAATGGCTGATATTCAGGTAAATAATTGATAAGCAAACTGACAAATTCCACACTATCAATTGTGCAAAATCCTGTATTGCTTATGTAATGATGAAGGATACTAACATTGACATACCATGTGTAAATTTGCAGCGAGAAATTAAGGAGCGGTCGATTGGCGAAAGGCCAAAACGCCGTTGGAGAATGTCCTTGAAGCAAAGTTATCTAGTAAAGGTTGTCCCAGTCCCAGCTGCCTCGTTTGATAATTTATCTGCAATGTAAGCTTGACAACATATACATGTTCTAATTCATAGGCATAAATTAATTCAAAAAGATATTAAATGTTAATTTGATCGTATAGGTCAGAAATCAACCGTAGTCGCAAGAGGAAAAGAGAAATAATAGACAATAGCAACGACGACAATGACGATGAGCAATGCTCCCCTCCTGCAAGAAAAAGAAGGAAAGTATTTATAGAAAATATTAATGAAAGTACAATTAAAACTGAAAATAATAGTGAAGATAATAATGAACTAAACATCGCTATAGATAAATTGATTGCTAATATGAGATTTGCATCAGATGCAGATCAAAAATTAAGTGAATGGGCAAACGAAATAATGAACATATAAAATATTTTTAAAAACGTAATAAGTAAATCAAGGTTTTAAATATAATGTACTACATGAGCAGCAAAATTCTGGCATTGTATATGTAATTATAATAACTTCAACACATGTAACAAAATTTCTGTAATAGTGATTATCAAAATGTTTAAATTTTGAGGAATAAATTGGTTATTTTTCCAAGGTATTAACATTAGATTAATAATTAAAGTATTTAGAAATCAAATAAAAGTTACAAAATACAAAAAATTTATATAGGAAAATGGAATAAATGGCTTAATTAATTAATCTAAAATAAAATACGTATAACATACATGATAGAATATTCTCTTTTTAATCTTCTTTTAACTAAATTCGATTATAAAACCGCTGGTAAGTATGATACTATTTGAAATCTATTTGATATAGTTTAACACATCATATATAACCATATTGCGATACGAATACAGCAAATAAGTAAATGTTTCAAATATTATGAATTGTAATAATTTGATATCAATCGAATCATTAATGTTTATATATGTTATTTGAATTTAAAATGTAAACTGTTTAGATAAAACATAATATATATGGTTCTGATACCAATTCAAATTTGAATATCTTGTCATTGATGGGGTTTATTTCCGTGTCTTTTCGCTTCTCATTCTGTTAGGTTGGACTCCACTCTCTTACATGGGACGATGATAATTCTATAGCAATGGGGGTTGTCGTGCATAGATGTGTTCCTCCTAGATTTATTATTGCTTTGATCATTAAATACTGCATTTTACAGGGCTTGACCCAATAGAGCGTAAAAACCATGTACCTGCTACATTACTATCCCGAGCAGACCTTTAATATTATAATCAACATACAAAAACATGTGCATTTTGTAAAATAATTCTAGCCTGGGAATGGCTTCATTGCGAAAATAAACATACATTTACTTGCATTAATTACGAAATAACTGCATGACTTGTTCAAAATTATAATCATATTGTTGTCAAACTTACTTCAACTTTGTTTCCAAATAACATCAAAATTTCGTATACCATTAAAACCATAATTCCAGTTCTTATAAATTGGAATTTAGTGTCTTATATCTGGTGGTAAATAATCTACACCAATGGGTGTTGTCCTGCATAGATATGTTCCTCCTAGATAATTAAGGCTGTGATCACACGGCTCAGATACGAAATCCAATAATGTAGTATGCAGTACTTAGCTACTCGTTGATTATGAAATCAATTTCCACAGTCGCATACAAAAGTGATTGATCACTTTGTCGTTATGGGAAGTGAATGGATAAAAGATCATCAAATATTTTCATAACCAAAATGTCCAAAGAACACCATTCCTTTCCAGCCCAGATTAATTCTTCCATTTGAAAAGCGCCAATAAGCAATTAGCGTCACTATTCATAGTAACCTTTAAAGACATTGAAGTACGTATATTTATTTAAAAAGCGAATAAAAGTAACAATTAATGTTCGCTAAATATTGTGCCGTTGACCAATTATTACTACGTTGAAGCTTCTCAATCTCGAATAGCGTAAAAATTGGATGACGACGACTGATAACGTAGAATCTTTTGCTGGAATACCAACGATCACACACTTGGATTTCTCAGAGAAGATGATAATTATCATTGTGACGCAATTCATTGTTATCACGTGGTATATTTCCAGGCCACTTGAATAAGAATCTGTTGCTATGTTACTCAATTACTCTCAATCTTTTTCATGGTGAGTAGAAGTATGTTAACAGTTTTGTCTTCTATTTTATTAGTTGTAACCATAAAATTGGAGCCTCAATTGTAATGAGTGAAACTTTGTTACCTCACAGATTGAAATCCATGAGGTTTTCAGAATTTTATTGGAGTAGATTAGTTATATTCGATTATGGCAGTCATAAAAGTTGTACGAAAAGCAATGGCTGATATTCAGGTAAATAATTGATAAGCAAACTGACAAATTCCACACTATCAATTGTGCAAAATCCTGTATTGCTTATGTAATGATGAAGGATACTAACATTGACAAACCATGTGTAAATTTGCAGCGAGAAATTAAGGAGCGGTCGATTGGCGAAAGGCCAAAACGCCGTTGGAGAATGTCCTTGCAGCAAAGTCATCTAGTAAAGGTTGTCCCAGTCCCAGCTGCCCCGTTTGATAATGTATCTGCAATGTAAGCTTGACAACATATACATGTTCTAATTCATAGGCATAAATTAATTCAAAAAGATATTAAATGTTAATTTGATCGTATAGGTCAAAAATCAACCGTAGTCGCAAGAGGAAAGAGAAATAATAGACAATAGCAACGACGACAATGACGATGAGCAATGCTCCCCTCCTGCAAGAAAAAGAAGGAAAGTATTTATAGAAAATATTAATGAAAGTACAATTAAAACTGAAAATAATAGTGAAGATAATGAACTAAACATCGCTATAGATAAATTGATTGCTAATATGAGATTTGCATCAGATGCAGATCAAAAATTAAGTGAATGGGCAAACGAAATAATGAACATATAAAATATTTTTAAAAACGTAATAAGTAAATCAAGGTTTTAAATATAATGTACTACATGAGCAGCAAAATTCTGGCATTGTATATGTAATTATAATAACTTCAACACATGTAACAAAATTTCTGTAATAGTGATTATCAAAATGTTTAAATTTTGAGGAATAAATTGGTTATTTTTCCAAGGTATTAACATTAGATTAATAATTAAAGTATTTAGAAATCAAATAAAAGTTACAAAATACAAAAAATTTATATAGGAAAATGGAATAAATGGCTTAATTAATTAATCTAAAATAAAATACGTATAACATACATGATAGAATATTCTCTTTTTAATCTTCTTTTAACTAAATTCGATTATAAAACCGCTGGTAAGTATGATACTATTTGAAATCTATTTGATATAGTTTAACACATCATATATAACCATATTGCGATACGAATACAGCAAATAAGTAAATGTTTCAAATATTATGAATTGTAATAATTTGATATCAATCGAATCATTAATGTTTATATATGTTATTTGAATTTAAAATGTAAACTGTTTAGATAAAACATAATATATATGGTTCTGATACCAATTCAAATTTGAATATCTTGTCATTGATGGGGTTTATTTCCGTGTCTTTTCGCTTCTCATTCTGTTAGGTTGGACTCCACTCTCTTACATGGGACGATGATAATTCTATAGCAATGGGGGTTGTCGTGCATAGATGTGTTCCTCCTAGATTTATTATTGCTTTGATCATTAAATACTGCATTTTACAGGACTTGACCCAATAGAGCGTAAAAACCATGTACCTGCTACATTACTATCCCGAGCAGACCTTTAATATTATAATCAACATACAAAAACATGTGCATTTTGTAAAATAATTCTAGCCTGGGAATGGCTTCATTGCGAAAATAAACATACATTTACTTGCATTAATTACGAAATAACTGCATGACTTGTTCAAAATTATAATCATATTGTTGTCAAACTTACTTCAACTTTGTTTCCAAATAACATCAAAATTTCGTATACCATTAAAACCATAATTCCAGTTCTTATAAATTGGAATTTAGTGTCTTATATCTGGTGGTAAATAATCTACACCAATGGGTGTTGTCCTGCATAGATATGTTCCTCCTAGATAATTAAGGCTGTGATCACACGGCTCAGATACGAAATCCAATAATGTAGTATGCAGTACTTAGCTACTCGTTGATTATGAAATCAATTTCCACAGTCGCATACAAAAGTGATTGATCACTTTGTCGTTATGGGAAGTGAATGGATAAAAGATCATCAAATATTTTCATAACCAAAATGTCCAAAGAACACCATTCCTTTCCAGCCCAGATTAATTCTTCCATTTGAAAAGCGCCAATAAGCAATTAGCGTCACTATTCATAGTAACCTTTAAAGACATTGAAGTACGTATATTTATTTAAAAAGCGAATAAAAGTAACAATTAATGTTCGCTAAATATTGTGCCGTTGACCAATTATTACTACGTTGAAGCTTCTCAATCTCGAATAGCGTAAAAATTGGATGACGACGACTGATAACGTAGAATCTTTTGCTGGAATACCAACGATCACACACTTGGATTTCTCAGAGAAGATGATAATTATCATTGTGACGCAATTCATTGTTATCACGTGGTATATTTCCAGGCCACTTGAATAAGAATCTGTTGCTATGTTACTCAATTACTCTCAATCTTTTTCATGGTGAGTAGAAGTATGTTAACAGTTTTGTCTTCTATTTTATTAGTTGTAACCATAAAATTGGAGCCTCAATTGTAATGAGTGAAACTTTGTTACCTCACAGATTGAAATCCATGAGGTTTTCAGAATTTTATTGGAGTAGATTAGTTATATTCGATTATGGCAGTCATAAAAGTTGTACGAAAAGCAATGGCTGATATTCAGGTAAATAATTGATAAGCAAACTGACAAATTCCACACTATCAATTGTGCAAAATCCTGTATTGCTTATGTAATGATGAAGGATACTAACATTGACAAACCATGTGTAAATTTGCAGCGAGAAATTAAGGAGCGGTCGATTGGCGAAAGGCCAAAACGCCGTTGGAGAATGTCCTTGCAGCAAAGTTATCTAGTAAAGGTTGTCCCAGTCCCAGCTGCCCCGTTTGATAATGTATCTGCAATGTAAGCTTGACAACATATACATGTTCTAATTCATAGGCATAAATTAATTCAAAAAGATATTAAATGTTAATTTGATCGTATAGGTCAAAAATCAACCGTAGTCGCAAGAGGAAAGAGAAATAATAGACAATAGCAACGACGACAATGACGATGAGCAATGCTCCCCTCCTGCAAGAAAAAGAAGGAAAGTATTTATAGAAAATATTAATGAAAGTACAATTAAAACTGAAAATAATAGTGAAGATAATGAACTAAACATCGCTATAGATAAATTGATTGCTAACATGAGATTTGCATCAGATGCAGATCAAAAATTAAGTGAATGGGCAAACGAAATAATGAACATATAAAATATTTTTAAAAACGTAATAAGTAAATCAAGGTTTAAAATATAAAGTACTACATGAGCAGCAAAATTCTGGCATTGTATATGTAATTATAATAACTTCAACATATGTAACAAAATTCTGTAATAGTGATTATCAAAATGTTTAAATTTTGAGGAATAAATTGGTTAATTTTCCAAGGTATTAACATTAGATTAATAATTAAAGTATTTAGAAATCAAATAAAAGTTACAAAGTACAAAAAATTTATATAGGAAAATGGAATAAAATGGCTTAATTAATTAATCTAAAATAAAATACGTATAACATACATGATAGAATATTCTCTTTTTAATCTTCTTTTAACTAAATTTGATTATAAAACCGCTGGTAAGTATGATACTATTTGAAATCTATTTGATATAGTTTAACACATCATATATAACCATATTGCGATACGAATACAGCAAATAAGTAAATGTTTTAAATATTATCTTATTCATGAATTGTAATAATTTGATATCAATCGAATCATTAATGTTTATATATGTTATTTGAATTTAAAATGTAAACTGTTTAGATAAAACATAATATATATGGTTCTGATACCAATTCAAATTTGAATATCTTGTCATTGATGTGGTTTATTTCCGTGTCTTTTCGCTTCTCATTCTGTTAGGTTGGACTCCACTCTCTTACATGGGACGATGATAATTCTATAGCAATGGGCGTTGTCGTGCATAGATGTGTTCCTCCTAGATTTATTATTGCTTTGATCATTAAATACTGCATTTTACAGGACTTGACCCAATAGAGCGTAAAAACCATGTACCTGCTACATTACTATCCCGAGCAGACCTTTAATATTATAATCAACATACAAAAACATGTGCATTTTGTAAAATAATTCTAGCCTGGGAATGGCTTCATTGCGAAAATAAACATACATTTACTTGCATTAATTACGAAATAACTGCATGACTTGTTCAAAATTATAATCATATTGTTGTCAAACTTACTTCAACTTTGTTTCCAAATAACATCAAAATTTCGTATACCATTAAAACCATAATTCCAGTTCTTATAAATTGGAATTTAGTGTCTTATATCTGGTGGTAAATAATCTACACCAATGGGTGTTGTCCTGCATAGATATGTTCCTCCTAGATAATTAAGGCTGTGATCACACGGCTCAGATACGAAATCCAATAATGTAGTATGCAGTACTTAGCTACTCGTTGATTATGAAATCAATTTCCACAGTCGCATACAAAAGTGATTGATCACTTTGTCGTTATGGGAAGTGAATGGATAAAAGATCATCAAATATTTTCATAACCAAAATGTCCAAAGAACATCATTCCTTTCCAGCCCAGATTAATTCTTCCATTTGAAAAGCGCCAATAAGCAATTGGCGTCACTATTCATAGTAACCTTTAAAGACATTGAAGTACGTATATTTATTTAAAAAGCGAATAAAAGTAACAATTAATGTTCGCTAAATATTGTGCCGTTGACCAATTATTACTACGTTGAAGCTTCTCAATCTCGAATAGCGTAAAAATTGGATGACGACGACTGATAACGTAGAATCTTTTGCTGGAATACCAACGATCACACACTTGGATTTCTCAGAGAAGATGATAATTATCATTGTGACGCAATTCATTGTTATCACGTGGTATATTTCCAGGCCACTTGAATAAGAATCTGTTGCTATGTTACTCAATTACTCTCAATCTTTTTCATGGTGAGTAGAAGTATGTTAACAGTTTTGTCTTCTATTTTATTAGTTGTAACCATAAAATTGGAGCCTCAATTGTAATGAGTGAAACTTTGTTACCTCACAGATTGAAATCCATGAGGTTTTCAGAATTTTATTGGAGTAGATTAGTTATATTCGATTATGGCAGTCAAAAAAGTTGTACGAAAAGCAATGGCTGATATTCAGGTAAATAATTGATAAGCAAACTGACAAATTCCACACTATCAATTGTGCAAAATCCTGTATTGCTTATGTAATGATGAAGGATACTAACATTGACAAACCATGTGTAAATTTGCAGCGAGAAATTAAGGAGCGGTCGATTGGCGAAAGGCCAAAACGCCGTTGGAGAATGTCCTTGCAGCAAAGTTATCTAGTAAAGGTTGTCCCAGTCCCAGCTGCCCCGTTTGATAATGTATCTGCAATGTAAGCTTGACAACATATACATGTTCTAATTCATAGGCATAAATTAATTCAAAAAGATATTAAATGTTAATTTGATCGTATAGGTCAAAAATCAACCGTAGTCGCAAGAGGAAAGAGAAATAATAGACAATAGCAACGACGACAATGACGATGAGCAATGCTCCCCTCCTGCAAGAAAAAGAAGGAAAGTATTTATAGAAAATATTAATGAAAGTACAATTAAAACTGAAAATAATAGTGAAGATAATGAACTAAACATCGCTATAGATAAATTGATTGCTAACATGAGATTTGCATCAGATGCAGATCAAAAATTAAGTGAATGGGCAAACGAAATAATGAACATATAAAATATTTTTAAAAACGTAATAAGTAAATCAAGGTTTAAAATATAATGTACTACATGAGCAGCAAAATTCTGGCATTGTATGTGTAATTATAATAACTTCAACACATGTAACAAAAATTCTGTAATAGTGATTATCAAAATGTTTAAATTTTGAGGAATAAATTGGTTAATTTTCCAAGGTATTAACATTAGATTAATAATTAAAGTATTTAGAAATCAAATAAAAGTTACAAAGTACAAAAAATTTATATAGGAAAATGGAATAAAATGGCTTAATTAATTAATCTAAAATAAAATACGTATAACATACATGATAGAATATTCTCTTTTTAATCTTCTTTTAACTAAATTTGATTATAAAACCGCTGGTAAGTATGATACTATTTGAAATCTATTTGATATAGTTTAACACATCATATATAACCATATTGCGATACGAATACAGCAAATAAGTAAATGTTTTAAATATTATCTTATTCATCAATTGTAATAATTTGATATCAATCGAATCATTAATGTTTATATATGTTATTTGAATTTAAAATGTAAACTGTTTAGATAAAACATAATATATATGGTTCTGATACCAATTCAAATTTAAATATCTTGTCATTGATGGGGTATATTTCCGTGTCTTTTCGCTTCTCATTCTGTTAGGTTGGACTCCACTCTCTTACATGGGACGATGATAATTCTATAGCAATGGGCGTAGTCGTTCATAAATGTGTTCTTTCTAGATTTATTATTGCTTTGATCATTAAATACTGCATTTTACAGGACTTGACCCAATAGAGCGTAAAAACCATGTACCTGCTACATTACTATCCCGAGCAGACTTTTAATATTATAATCAACATACAAAAACATGTGCATTTTGTAAAAAAATTCTAGCCAGGGAATGGCTTCATTGCGAAAATAAACATACATTTACTTTCATTAATTACAAAATAACTGCATGACTTGTTCAAAATTATATCATATTGTTGTCAAACTTACTTCAACTTTGTTTCCAAATAACATCAAAATTTCATATTCCATTAAAACCATAATTCCAGTTCTTATAAATTGGAATTTAGTGTCTTATATCTGGTGGTAAATCTCTAAACCAATGGGTGTTGTCCTGCATAAATATGTTCCTCCTAGATAATTAAGGCTGTGATCACACGGCTCAGATACGAAATCCAATAATGTAGTATGCAGTACTTAGCTACTCGTTGATTATGAAATCAATTTCCACAGTCGCATACAAAAGTGATTGATCACTTTGTCGTTATGGGAAGTGAATGGATAAAAGATCATCAAATATTTTCATAACCAAAATGTCCAAAGAACACCATTCCTTTCCAGCCCAGATTAATTCTTCCATTTGAAAAGCGCCAATAAGCAATTAGCGTCACTATTCATAGTAACCTTTAAAGACATTGAAGTACGTATATTTATTTAAAAAGCGAATAAAAGTAACAATTAATGTTCGCTAAATATTGTGCCGTTGACCAATTATTACTACGTTGAAGCTTCTCAATCTCGAATAGCGTAAAAATTGGATGACGACGACTGATAACGTAGAATCTTTTGCTGGAATACCAACGATCACACACTTGGATTTCTCAGAGAAGATGATAATTATCATTGTGACGCAATTCATTGTTATCACGTGGTATATTTCCAGGCCACTTGAATAAGAATCTGTTGCTATGTTACTCAATTACTCTCAATCTTTTTCATGGTGAGTAGAAGTATGTTAACAGTTTTGTCTTCTATTTTATTAGTTGTAACCATAAAATTGGAGCCTCAATTGTAATGAGTGAAACTTTGTTACCTCACAGATTGAAATCCATGAGGTTTTCAGAATTTTATTGGAGTAGATTAGTTATATTCGATTATGGCAGTCATAAAAGTTGTACGAAAAGCAATGGCTGATATTCAGGTAAATAATTGATAAGCAAACTGACAAATTCCACACTATCAACTGTGCAAAATCCTGTATTGCTTATGTAATGATGAAGGATACTAACATTGACATACCATGTGTAAATTTGCAGCGAGAAATTAAGGAGCGGTCGATTGGCGAAAGGCCAAAACGCCGTTGGAGAATGTCCTTGCAGCAAAGTTATCTAGTAAAGGTTGTCCCAGTCCCAGCTGCCCCGTTTGATAATGTATCTGCAATGTAACCTTGACAACATATACATGTTCTAATTCATAGGCATAAATTAATTCAAAAAGATATTAAATGTTAATTTGATCGTATAGGTCAAAAATCAACCGTAGTCGCAAGAGGAAAAGAGAAATAATAGACAATAGCAACGACGACAATGACGATGAGCAATGCTCCCCTCCTGCAAGAAAAAGAAGGAAAGTATTTATAGAAAATATTAATGAAAGTACAATTAAAACTGAAAATAATAGTGAAGATAATGAACTAAACATCGCTATAGATAAATTGATTGCTAACATGAGATTTGCATCAGATGCAGATCAAAAATTAAGTGAATGGGCAAACGAAATAATGAACATATAAAATATTTTTAAAAACGTAATAAGTAAATCAAGGTTTAAAATATAATGTACTACATGAGCAGCAAAATTCTGGCATTGTATGTGTAATTATAATAACTTCAACACATGTAACAAAAATTCTGTAATAGTGATTATCAAAATGTTTAAATTTTGAGGAATAAATTGGTTAATTTTCCAAGGTATTAACATTAGATTAATAATTAAAGTATTTAGAAATCAAATAAAAGTTACAAAGTACAAAAAATTTATATAGGAAAATGGAATAAAATGGCTTAATTAATTAATCTAAAATAAAATACGTATAACATACATGATAGAATATTCTCTTTTTAATCTTCTTTTAACTAAATTTGATTATAAAACCGCTGGTAAGTATGATACTATTTGAAATCTATTTGATATAGTTTAACACATCATATATAACCATATTGCGATACGAATACAGCAAATAAGTAAATGTTTCAAATATTATCTTATTCATGAATTGTAATAATTTGATATCAATCGAATCATTAATGTTTATATATGTTATTTGAATTTAAAATGTAAACTGTTTAGATAAAACATAATATATATGGTTCTGATACCAATTCAAATTTGAATATCTTGTCATTGATGTGGTTTATTTCCGTGTCTTTTCGCTTCTCATTCTGTTAGGTTGGACTCCACTCTCTTACATGGGACGATGATAATTCTATAGCAATGGGCGTTGTCGTGCATAGATGTGTTCCTCCTAGATTTATTATTGCTTTGATCATTAAATACTGCATTTTACAGGACTTGACCCAATAGAGCGTCAAAACCATGTACCTGCTACATTACTATCCCGAGCAGACCTTTAATATTATAATCAACATACAAAAACATGTGCATTTTGTAAAATAATTCTAGCCTGGGAATGGCTTCATTGCGAAAATAAACATACATTTACTTGCATTAATTACGAAATAACTGCATGACTTGTTCAAAATTATAATCATATTGTTGTCAAACTTACTTCAACTTTGTTTCCAAATAACATCAAAATTTCGTATACCATTAAAACCATAATTCCAGTTCTTATAAATTGGAATTTAGTGTCTTATATCTGGTGGTAAATAATCTACACCAATGGGTGTTTTCCTGCATAGATATGTTCCTCCTAGATAATTAAGGCTGTGATCACACGGCTCAGATACGAAATCCAATAATGTAGTATGCAGTACTTAGCTACTCGTTGATTATGAAATCAATTTCCACAGTCGCATACAAAAGTGATTGATCACTTTGTCGTTATGGGAAGTGAATGGATAAAAGATCATCAAATATTTTCATAACCAAAATGTCCAAAGAACACCATTCCTTTCCAGCCCAGATTAATTCTTCCATTTGAAAAGCGCCAATAAGCAATTAGCGTCACTATTCATAGTAACCTTTAAAGACATTGAAGTACGTATATTTATTTAAAAAGCGAATAAAAGTAACAATTAATGTTCGCTAAATATTGTGCCGTTGACCAATTATTACTACGTTGAAGCTTCTCAATCTCGAATAGCGTAAAAATTGGATGACGACGACTGATAACGTAGAATCTTTTGCTGGAATACCAACGATCACACACTTGGATTTCTCAGAGAAGATGATAATTATCATTGTGACGCAATTCATTGTTATCACGTGGTATATTTCCAGGCCACTTGAATAAGAATCTGTTGCTATGTTACTCAATTACTCTCAATCTTTTTCATGGTGAGTAGAAGTATGTTAACAGTTTTGTCTTCTATTTTATTAGTTGTAACCATAAAATTGGAGCCTCAATTGTAATGAGTGAAACTTTGTTACCTCACATATTGAAATCCATGAGGTTTTCAGAATTTTATTGGAGTAGATTAGTTATATTCGATTATGGCAGTCATAAAAGTTGTACGAAAAGCAATGGCTGATATTCAGGTAAATAATTGATAAGCAAACTGACAAATTCCACACTATCAATTGTGCAAAATCCTGTATTGCTTATGTAATGATGAAGGATACTAACATTGACATACCATGTGTAAATTTGCAGCGAGAAATTAAGGAGCGGTCGATTGGCGAAAGGCCAAAACGCCGTTGGAGAATGTCCTTGCAGCAAAGTTATCTAGTAAAGGTTGTCCCAGTCCCAGCTGCCCCGTTTGATAATGTATCTGCAATGTAAGCTTGACAACATATACATGTTCTAATTCATAGGCATAAATTAATTCAAAAAGATATTAAATGTTAATTTGATCGTATAGGTCAAAAATCAACCGTAGTCGCAAGAGGAAAAGAGAAATAATAGACAATAGCAACGACGACAATGACGATGAGCAATGCTCCCCTCCTGCAAGAAAAAGAAGGAAAGTATTTATAGAAAATATTAATGAAAGTACAATTAAAACTGAAAATAATAGTGAAGATAATGAACTAAACATCGCTATAGATAAATTGATTGCTAACATGAGATTTGCATCAGATGCAGATCAAAAATTAAGTGAATGGGCAAACGAAATAATGAACATATAAAATATTTTTAAAAACGTAATAAGTAAATCAAGGTTTAAAATATAATGTACTACATGAGCAGCAAAATTCTGGCATTGTATGTGTAATTATAATAACTTCAACACATGTAACAAAAATTCTGTAATAGTGATTATCAAAATGTTTAAATTTTGAGGAATAAATTGGTTAATTTTCCAAGGTATTAACATTAGATTAATAATTAAAGTATTTAGAAATCAAATAAAAGTTACAAAGTACAAAAAATTTATATAGGAAAATGGAATAAAATGGCTTAATTAATTAATCTAAAATAAAATACGTATAACATACATGATAGAATATTCTCTTTTTAATCTTCTTTTAACTAAATTTGATTATAAAACCGCTGGTAAGTATGATACTATTTGAAATCTATTTGATATAGTTTAACACATCATATATAACCATATTGCGATACGAATACAGCAAATAAGTAAATGTTTCAAATATTATCTTATTGATGAATTGTAATAATTTGATATCAATCGAATCATTAATGTTTATATATGTTATTTGAATTTAAAATGTAAACTGTTTAGATAAAACATAATATATATGGTTCTGATACCAATTCAAATTTGAATATCTTGTCATTGATGTGGTTTATTTCCGTGTCTTTTCGCTTCTCATTCTGTTAGGTTGGACTCCACTCTCTTACATGGGACGATGATAATTCTATAGCAATGGGCGTTGTCGTGCATAGATGTGTTCCTCCTAGATTTATTATTGCTTTGATCATTAAATACTGCATTTTACAGGACTTGACCCAATAGAGCGTCAAAACCATGTACCTGCTACATTACTATCCCGAGCAGACCTTTAAAATTATAATCAACATACAAAAACATGTGCATTTTGTAAAATAATTCTAGCCTGGGAATGGCTTCATTGCGAAAATAAACATACATTTACTTGCATTAATTACGAAATAACTGCATGACTTGTTCAAAATTATAATCATATTGTTGTCAAACTTACTTCAACTTTGTTTCCAAATAACATCAAAATTTCGTATACCATTAAAACCATAATTCCAGTTCTTATAAATTGGAATTTAGTGTCTTCTATCTGGTGGTAAATAATCTACACCAATGGGTGTTGTCCTGCATAGATATGTTCCTCCTAGATAATTAAGGCTGTGATCACACGGCTCAGATACGAAATCCAATAATGTAGTATGCAGTACTTAGCTACTCGTTGATTATGAAATCAATTTCCACAGTCGCATACAAAAGTGATTGATCACTTTGTCGTTATGGGAAGTGAATGGATAAAAGATCATCAAATATTTTCATAACCAAAATGTCCAAAGAACACCATTCCTTTCCAGCCCAGATTAATTCTTCCATTTGAAAAGCGCCTATAAGCAATTAGCGTCACTATTCATAGTAACCTTTAAAGACATTGAAGTACGTATATTTATTTAAAAAGCGAATAAAAGTAACAATTAATGTTCGCTAAATATTGTGCCGTTGACCAATTATTACTACGTTGAAGCTTCTCAATCTCGAATAGCGTAAAAATTGGATGACGACGACTGATAACGTAGAATCTTTTGCTGGAATACCAACGATCACACACTTGGATTTCTCAGAGAAGATGATAATTATCATTGTGACGCAATTCATTGTTATCACGTGGTATATTTCCAGGCCACTTGAATAAGAATCTGTTGCTATGTTACTCAATTACTCTCAATCTTTTTCATGGTGAGTAGAAGTATGTTAACAGTTTTGTCTTCTATTTTATTAGTTGTAACCATAAAATTGGAGCCTCAATTGTAATGAGTGAAACTTTGTTACCTCACAGATTGAAATCCATGAGGTTTTCAGAATTTTATTGGAGTAGATTAGTTATATTCGATTATGGCAGTCATAAAAGTTGTACGAAAAGCAATGGCTGATATTCAGGTAAATAATTGATAAGCAAACTGACAAATTCCACACTATCAATTGTGCAAAATCCTGTATTGCTTATGTAATGATGAAGGATACTAACATTGACATACCATGTGTAAATTTGCAGCGAGAAATTAAGGAGCGGTCGATTGGCGAAAGGCCAAAACGCCGTTGGAGAATGTCCTTGCAGCAAAGTTATCTAGTAAAGGTTGTCCTAGTCCCAGCTGCCCCGTTTGATAATGTATCTGCAATGTAAGCTTGACAACATATACATGTTCTAATTCATAGGCATAAATTAATTCAAAAAGATATTAAATGTTAATTTGATGGTATAGGTCAAAAATCAACCGTAGTCGCAAGAGGAAAAGAGAAATAATAGACAATAGCAACGACGACAATGACGATGAGCAATGCTCCCCTCCTGCAAGAAAAAGAAGGAAAGTATTTATAGAAAATATTAATGAAAGTACAATTAAAACTGAAAATAATAGTGAAGATAATGAACTAAACATCGCTATAGATAAATTGATTGCTAACATGAGATTTGCATCAGATGCAGATCAAAAATTAAGTGAATGGGCAAACGAAATAATGAACATATAAAATATTTTTAAAAACGTAATAAGTAAATCAAGGTTTAAAATATAATGTACTACATGAGCAGCAAAATTCTGGCATTGTATGTGTAATTATAATAACTTCAACACATGTAACAAAAATTCTGTAATAGTGATTATCAAAATGTTTAAATTTTGAGGAATAAATTGGTTAATTTTCCAAGGTATTAACATTAGATTAATAATTAAAGTATTTAGAAATCAAATAAAAGTTACAAAGTACAAAAAATTTATATAGGAAAATGGAATAAAATGGCTTAATTAATTAATCTAAAATAAAATACGTATAACATACATGATAGAATATTCTCTTTTTAATCTTCTTTTAACTAAATTTGATTATAAAACCGCTGGTAAGTATGATACTATTTGAAATCTATTTGATATAGTTTAACACATCATATATAACCATATTGCGATACGAATACAGCAAATAAGTAAATGTTTTAAATATTATCTTATTCATGAATTGTAATAATTTGATATCAATCGAATCATTAATGTTTATATATGTTATTTGAATTTAAAATGTAAACTGTTTAGATAAAACATAATATATATGGTTCTGATACCAATTCAAATTTGAATATCTTGTCATTGATGGGGTATATTTCCGTGTCTTTTCGCTTCTCATTCTGTTAGGTTGGACTCCACTCTCTTACATGGGACGATGATAATTCTATAGCAATGGGCGTAGTCGTTCATAAATGTGTTCTTTCTAGATTTATTATTGCTTTGATCATTAAATACTGCATTTTACAGGACTTGACCCAATAGAGCGTAAAAGCCATGTACCTGCTACATTACTATCCCGAGCAGACTTTTAATATTATAATCAACATACAAAAACATGTGCATTTTGTAAAAAAATTCTAGCCTGGGAATGGCTTCATTGCGAAAATAAACATACATTTACTTTCATTAATTACGAAATAACTGCATGACTTGTTCAAAATTATATCATATTGTTGTCAAACTTACTTCAACTTTGTTTCCAAATAACATCAAAATTTCATATTCCATTAAAACCATAATTCCAGTTCTTATAAATTGGAATTTAGTGTCTTATATCTGGTGGTAAATCTCTAAACCAATGGGTGTTGTCCTGCATAAATATGTTCCTCCTAGATAATTAAGGCTGTGATCACACGGCTCAGATACGAAATCCAATAATGTAGTATGCAGTACTTAGCTACTCGTTGATTATGAAATCAATTTCCACTGTCGCATACAAAAGTGATTGATCACTTTGTCGTTATGGGAAGTGAATGGATAAAAGATCATCAAATATTTTCATAACCAAAATGTCCAAAGAACACCATTCCTTTCCAGCCCAGATTAATTCTTCCATTTGAAAAGCGCCAATAAGCAATTAGCGTCACTATTCATAGTAACCTTTAAAGACATTGAAGTACGTATATTTATTTAAAAAGCGAATAAAAGTAACAATTAATGTTCGCTAAATATTGTGCCGTTGACCAATTATTACTACGTTGAAGCTTCTCAATCTTGAATAGCGTAAAAATTGGATGACGACGACTGATAACGTAGAATCTTTTGCTGGAATACCAACGATCACACACTTGGATTTCTAAGAGAAGATGATAATTATCATTGTGACGCAATTCATTGTTATCACGTGGTATATTTCCAGGCCACTTGAATAAGAATCTGTTGCTATGTTACTCAATTACTCTCAATCTTTTTCATGGTGAGTAGAAGTATGTTAACAGTTTTGTCTTCTATTTTATTAGTTGTAACCATAAAATTGGAGCCTCAATTGTAATGAGTGATTTTTTGTTACCTCACAGATTGAAATCCATGAGGTTTTTTAGAATTTTATTGGAGTAGATTAGTTATATTCGATTATGGCAGTCATAAAAGTTGTACGAAAAGCAATGGCTGATATTCAGGTAAATAATTGATAAGCAAACTGACAAATTCCACACTATCAATTGTGCAAAATCCTGTATTGCTTATGTAATGATGAAGGATACTAACATTGACATACCATGTGTAAATTTGCAGCGAGAAATTAAGGAGCGGTCGATTGGCGAAAGGCCAAAACGCCGTTGGAGAATGTCCTTGCAGCAAAGTTATCTAGTAAAGGTTGTCCCAGTCCCAGCTGCCTCGTTTGATAATTTATCTGCAATGTAAGCTTGACAACATATACATGTTCTAATTCATAGGCATAAATTAATTCAAAAAGATATTAAATGTTAATTTGATCGTATAGGTCAGAAATCAACCGTAGTCGCAAGAGGAAAAGAGAAATAATAGACAATAGCAACGACGACAATGACGATGAGCAATGCTCCCCTCCTGCAAGAAAAAGAAGGAAAGTATTTATAGAAAATATTAATGAAAGTACAATTAAAACTGAAAATAATAGTGAAGATAATAATGAACTAAACATCGCTATAGATAAATTGATTGCTAATATGAGATTTGCATCAGATGCAGATCAAAAATTAAGTGAATGGGCAAACGAAATAATGAACATATAAAATATTTTTAAAAACGTAATAAGTAAATCAAGGTTTTAAATATAATGTACTACATGAGCAGCAAAATTCTGGCATTGTATATGTAATTATAATAACTTCAACACATGTAACAAAATTTCTGTAATAGTGATTATCAAAATGTTTAAATTTTGAGGAATAAATTGGTTATTTTTCCAAGGTATTAACATTAGATTAATAATTAAAGTATTTAGAAATCAAATAAAAGTTACAAAATACAAAAAATTTATATAGGAAAATGGAATAAATGGCTTAATTAATTAATCTAAAATAAAATACGTATAACATACATGATAGAATATTCTCTTTTTAATCTTCTTTTAACTAAATTCGATTATAAAACCGCTGGTAAGTATGATACTATTTGAAATCTATTTGATATAGTTTAACACATCATATATAACCATATTGCGATACGAATACAGCAAATAAGTAAATGTTTCAAATATTATGAATTGTAATAATTTGATATCAATCGAATCATTAATGTTTATATATGTTATTTGAATTTAAAATGTAAACTGTTTAGATAAAACATAATATATATGGTTCTGATACCAATTCAAATTTGAATATCTTGTCATTGATGGGGTTTATTTCCGTGTCTTTTCGCTTCTCATTCTGTTAGGTTGGACTCCACTCTCTTACATGGGACGATGATAATTCTATAGCAATGGGGGTTGTCGTGCATAGATGTGTTCCTCCTAGATTTATTATTGCTTTGATCATTAAATACTGCATTTTACAGGACTTGACCCAATAGAGCGTAAAAACCATGTACCTGCTACATTACTATCCCGAGCAGAACTTTAATATTATGATCAACATACAAAAACATGTGCATTTGGTAAAATAATTTTGGCCTGAGAATGGCTTCATTGCGAAAATAAACATACATTTACTTGCATTAATTACGAAATAACTGCATGACTTGTTCAAAATTATATCATATTGTTGTCAAACTTACTTCAACTTTGTTTCCAAATAACATCAAAATTTCATATTCCATTAAAACCATAATTCCAGTTCTTATAAATTGGAATTTAGTGTCTTATATCTGGTGGTAAATCTCTAAACCAATGGGTGTTGTCCTGCATAAATATGTTCCTCCTAGATAATTAAGGCTGTGATCACACGGCTCAGATACGAAATCCAATAATGTAGTATGCAGTACTTAGCTACTCGTTGATTATGAAATCAAATTCCACAGTCGCATAAAAAAGTGATTGATCACTTTGTCGTTATGGGAAGTGAATGGATAAAAGATCATCAAATATTTTCATAACCAAAATGTCCAAAGAACACCATTCCTTTCCAGCCCAGATTAATTCTTCCATTTGAAAAGCGCCAATAAGCAATTAGCGTCACTATTCATAGTAACCTTTAAAGACATTGAAGTACGTATATTTATTTAAAAAGCGAATAAAAGTAACAATTAATGTTCGCTAAATATTGTGCCGTTGACCAATTATTACTACGTTGAAGCTTCTCAATCTCGAATAGCGTAAAAATTGGATGACGACGACTGATAACGTAGAATCTTTTGCTGGAATACCAACGATCACACACTTGGATTTCTCAGAGAAGATGATAATTATCATTGTGACGCAATTCATTGTTATCACGTGGTATATTTCCAGGCCACTTGAATAAGAATCTGTTGCTATGTTACTCAATTACTCTCAATCTTTTTCATGGTGAGTAGAAGTATGTTAACAGTTTTGTCTTCTATTTTATTAGTTGTAACCATAAAATGGGAGCCTCAATTGTAATGAGTGATACTTTGTTACCTCACAGATTGAAATCCATGAGGTTTTCAGAATTTTATTGGAGTAGATTAGTTATATTCGATTATGGCAGTCATAAAAGTTGTACGAAAAGCAATGGCTGATATTCAGGTAAATAATTGATAAGCAAACTGACAAATTCCACACTATCAATTGTGCAAAATCCTGTATTGCTTATGTAATGATGAAGGATACTAACATTGACATACCATGTGTAAATTTGCAGCGAGAAATTAAGGAGCGGTCGATTGGCGAAAGGCCAAAACGCCGTTGGAGAATGTCCTTGCGGCAAAGTTATCTAGTAAAGGTTGTCCCAGTCCCAGCTGCCCCGTTTGATAATGTATCTGCAATGTAAGCTTGACAACATATACATGTTCTAATTCATAGGCATAAAATAATTCAAAAAGATATTAAATGTTAATTTGATCGTATAGGTCAAAAATCAACCGTAGTCGCAAGAGGAAAAGAGAAATAATAGACAATAGCAACGACGACAATGACGATGAGCAATGCTCCCCTCCTGCAAGAAAAAGAAGGAAAGTATTTATAGAAAATATTAATGAAAGTACAATTAAAACTGAAAATAATAGTGAAGATAATGAACTAAACATCGCTATAGATAAATTGATTGCTAACATGAGATTTGCATCAGATGCAGATCAAAAATTAAGTGAATGGGCAAACGAAATAATGAACATATAAAATATTTTTAAAAACGTAATAAGTAAATCAAGGTTTAAAATATAATGTACTACATGAGCAGCAAAATTCTGGCATTGTATGTGTAATTATAATAACTTCAACACATGTAACAAAAATTCTGTAATAGTGATTATCAAAATGTTTAAATTTTGAGGAATAAATTGGTTAATTTTCCAAGGTATTAACATTAGATTAATAATTAAAGTATTTAGAAATCAAATAAAAGTTACAAAGTACAAAAAATTTATATAGGAAAATGGAATAAAATGGCTTAATTAATTAATCTAAAATAAAATACGTATAACATACATGATAGAATATTCTCTTTTTAATCTTCTTTTAACTAAATTTGATTATAAAACCGCTGGTAAGTATGATACTATTTGAAATCTATTTGATATAGTTTAACACATCATATATAACCATATTGCGATACGAATACAGCAAATAAGTAAATGTTTTAAATATTATCTTATTCATGAATTGTAATAATTTGATATCAATCGAATCATTAATGTTTATATATGTTATTTGAATTTAAAATGTAAACTGTTTAGATAAAACATAATATATATGGTTCTGATACCAATTCAAATTTGAATATCTTGTCATTGATGTGGTTTATTTCCGTGTCTTTTCGCTTCTCATTCTGTTAGGTTGGACTCCACTCTCTTACATGGGACGATGATAATTCTATAGCAATGGGCGTTGTCGTGCATAGATGTGTTCCTCCTAGATTTATTATTGCTTTGATCATTAAATACTGCATTTTACAGGACTTGACCCAATAGAGCGTAAAAACCATGTACCTGCTACATTACTATCCCGAGCAGACCTTTAATATTATAATCAACATACAAAAACATGTGCATTTTGTAAAATAATTCTAGCCTGGGAATGGCTTCATTGCGAAAATAAACATACATTTACTTGCATTAATTACGAAATAACTGCATGACTTGTTCAAAATTATAATCATATTGTTGTCAAACTTACTTCAACTTTGTTTCCAAATAACATCAAAATTTCGTATACCATTAAAACCATAATTCCAGTTCTTATAAATTGGAATTTAGTGTCTTATATCTGGTGGTAAATAATCTACACCAATGGGTGTTGTCCTGCATAGATATGTTCCTCCTAGATAATTAAGGCTGTGATCACACGGCTCAGATACGAAATCCAATAATGTAGTATGCAGTACTTAGCTACTCGTTGATTATGAAATCAATTTCCACAGTCGCATACAAAAGTGATTGATCACTTTGTCGTTATGGGAAGTGAATGGATAAAAGATCATCAAATATTTTCATAACCAAAATGTCCAAAGAACACCATTCCTTTCCAGCCCAGATTAATTCTTCCATTTGAAAAGCGCCAATAAGCAATTAGCGTCACTATTCATAGTAACCTTTAAAGACATTGAAGTACGTATATTTATTTAAAAAGCGAATAAAAGTAACAATTAATGTTCGCTAAATATTGTGCCGTTGACCAATTATTACTACGTTGAAGCTTCTCAATCTCGAATAGCGTAAAAATTGGATGACGACGACTGATAACGTAGAATCTTTTGCTGGAATACCAACGATCACACACTTGGATTTCTCAGAGAAGATGATAATTATCATTGTGACGCAATTCATTGTTATCACGTGGTATATTTCCAGGCCACTTGAATAAGAATCTGTTGCTATGTTACTCAATTACTCTCAATCTTTTTCATGGTGAGTAGAAGTATGTTAACAGTTTTGTCTTCTATTTTATTAGTTGTAACCATAAAATGGGAGCCTCAATTGTAATGAGTGATACTTTGTTACCTCACAGATTGAAATCCATGAGGTTTTCAGAATTTTATTGGAGTAGATTAGTTATATTCGATTATGGCAGTCATAAAAGTTGTACGAAAAGCAATGGCTGATATTCAGGTAAATAATTGATAAGCAAACTGACAAATTCCACACTATCAATTGTGCAAAATCCTGTATTGCTTATGTAATGATGAAGGATACTAACATTGACATACCATGTGTAAATTTGCAGCGAGAAATTAAGGAGCGGTCGATTGGCGAAAGGCCAAAACGCCGTTGGAGAATGTCCTTGCGGCAAAGTTATCTAGTAAAGGTTGTCCCAGTCCCAGCTGCCCCGTTTGATAATGTATCTGCAATGTAAGCTTGACAACATATACATGTTCTAATTCATAGGCATAAAATAATTCAAAAAGATATTAAATGTTAATTTGATCGTATAGGTCAAAAATCAACCGTAGTCGCAAGAGGAAAAGAGAAATAATAGACAATAGCAACGACGACAATGACGATGAGCAATGCTCCCCTCCTGCAAGAAAAAGAAGGAAAGTATTTATAGAAAATATTAATGAAAGTACAATTAAAACTGAAAATAATAGTGAAGATAATGAACTAAACATCGCTATAGATAAATTGATTGCTAACATGAGATTTGCATCAGATGCAGATCAAAAATTAAGTGAATGGGCAAACGAAATAATGAACATATAAAATATTTTTAAAAACGTAATAAGTAAATCAAGGTTTAAAATATAATGTACTACATGAGCAGCAAAATTCTGGCATTTTATGTGTAATTATAATAACTTCAACACATGTAACAAAAATTCTGTAATAGTGATTATCAAAATGTTTAAATTTTGAGGAATAAATTGGTTAATTTTCCAAGGTATTAACATTAGATTAATAATTAAAGTATTTAGAAATCAAATAAAAGTTATAAAGTACAAAAAATTTATATAGGAAAATGGAATAAAATGGCTTAATTAATTAATCTAAAATAAAATACGTATAACATACATGATAGAATATTCTCTTTTTAATCTTCTTTTAACTAAATTTGATTATAAAACCGCTGGTAAGTATGATACTATTTGAAATCTATTTGATATAGTTTAACACATCATATATAACCATATTGCGATACGAATACAGCAAATAAGTAAATGTTTTAAATATTATCTTATTCATGAATTGTAATAATTTGATATCAATCGAATCATTAATGTTTATATATGTTATTTGAATTTAAAATGTAAACTGTTTAGATAAAACATAATATATATGGTTCTGATACCAATTCAAATTTGAATATCTTGTCATTGATGTGGTTTATTTCCGTGTCTTTTCGCTTCTCATTCTGTTAGGTTGGACTCCACTCTCTTACATGGGACGATGATAATTCTATAGCAATGGGCGTTGTCGTGCATAGATGTGTTCCTCCTAGATTTATTATTGCTTTGATCATTAAATACTGCATTTTACAGGACTTGACCCAATAGAGCGTAAAAACCATGTACCTGCTACATTACTATCCCGAGCAGACCTTTAATATTATAATCAACATACAAAAACATGTGCATTTTGTAAAATAATTCTAGCCTGGGAATGGCTTCATTGCGAAAATAAACATACATTTACTTGCATTAATTACGAAATAACTGCATGACTTGTTCAAAATTATAATCATATTGTTGTCAAACTTACTTCAACTTTGTTTCCAAATAACATCAAAATTTCGTATACCATTAAAACCATAATTCCAGTTCTTATAAATTGGAATTTAGTGTCTTATATCTGGTGGTAAATAATCTACACCAATGGGTGTTGTCCTGCATAGATATGTTCCTCCTAGATAATTAAGGCTGTGATCACACGGCTCAGATACGAAATCCAATAATGTAGTATGCAGTACTTAGCTACTCGTTGATTATGAAATCAATTTCCACAGTCGCATACAAAAGTGATTGATCACTTTGTCGTTATGGGAAGTGAATGGATAAAAGATCATCAAATATTTTCATAACCAAAATGTCCAAAGAACACCATTCCTTTCCAGCCCAGATTAATTCTTCCATTTGAAAAGCGCCAATAAGC
Organism: Haliclystus octoradiatus; assembly: GCA_916610825.1. Lineage (NCBI taxonomy): Eukaryota > Metazoa > Cnidaria > Staurozoa > Stauromedusae > Haliclystidae > Haliclystus > Haliclystus octoradiatus. The sequence continues at coordinate 10,139,801 of OU744446.1, forward strand.
AATTAGCGTCACTATTCATAGTAACCTTTAAAGACATTGAAGTACGTATATTTATTTAAAAAGCGAATAAAAGTAACAATTAATGTTCGCTAAATATTGTGCCGTTGACCAATTATTACTACGTTGAAGCTTCTCAATCTCGAATAGCGTAAAAATTGGATGACGACGACTGATAACGTAGAATCTTTTGCTGGAATACCAACGATCACACACTTGGATTTCTCAGAGAAGATGATAATTATCATTGTGACGCAATTCATTGTTATCACGTGGTATATTTCCAGGCCACTTGAATAAGAATCTGTTGCTATGTTACTCAATTACTCTCAATCTTTTTCATGGTGAGTAGAAGTATGTTAACAGTTTTGTCTTCTATTTTATTAGTTGTAACCATAAAATTGGAGCCTCAATTGTAATGAGTGAAACTTTGTTACCTCACAGATTGAAATCCATGAGGTTTTCAGAATTTTATTGGAGTAGATTAGTTATATTCGATTATGGCAGTCATAAAAGTTGTACGAAAAGCAATGGCTGATATTCAGGTAAATAATTGATAAGCAAACTGACAAATTCCACACTATCAATTATGCAAAATCCTGTATTGCTTATGTAATGATGAAGGATACTAACATTGACAAACCATGTGTAAATTTGCAGCGAGAAATTAAGGAGCGGTCGATTGGCGAAAGGCCAAAACGCCGTTGGAGAATGTCCTTGCAGCAAAGTTATCTAGTAAAGGTTGTCCCAGTCCCAGCTGCCCCGTTTGATAATGTATCTGCAATGTAAGCTTGACAACATATACATGTTCTAATTCATAGGCATAAATTAATTCAAAAAGATATTAAATGTTAATTTGATCGTATAGGTCAAAAATCAACCGTAGTCGCAAGAGGAAAGAGAAATAATAGACAATAGCAACGACGACAATGACGATGAGCAATGCTCCCCTCCTGCAAGAAAAAGAAGGAAAGTATTTATAGAAAATATTAATGAAAGTACAATTAAAACTGAAAATAATAGTGAAGATAATGAACTAAACATCGCTATAGATAAATTGATTGCTAACATGAGATTTGCATCAGATGCAGATCAAAAATTAAGTGAATGGGCAAACGAAATAATGAACATATAAAATATTTTTAAAAACGTAATAAGTAAATCAAGGTTTAAAATATAATGTACTACATGAGCAGCAAAATTCTGGCATTTTATGTGTAATTATAATAACTTCAACACATGTAACAAAAATTCTGTAATAGTGATTATCAAAATGTTTAAATTTTGAGGAATAAATTGGTTAATTTTCCAAGGTATTAACATTAGATTAATAATTAAAGTATTTAGAAATCAAATAAAAGTTATAAAGTACAAAAAATTTATATAGGAAAATGGAATAAAATGGCTTAATTAATTAATCTAAAATAAAATACGTATAACATACATGATAGAATATTCTCTTTTTAATCTTCTTTTAACTAAATTTGATTATAAAACCGCTGGTAAGTATGATACTATTTGAAATCTATTTGATATAGTTTAACACATCATATATAACCATATTGCGATACGAATACAGCAAATAAGTAAATGTTTTAAATATTATCTTATTCATGAATTGTAATAATTTGATATCAATCGAATCATTAATGTTTATATATGTTATTTGAATTTAAAATGTAAACTGTTTAGATAAAACATAATATATATGGTTCTGATACCAATTCAAATTTGAATATCTTGTCATTGATGTGGTTTATTTCCGTGTCTTTTCGCTTCTCATTCTGTTAGGTTGGACTCCACTCTCTTACATGGGACGATGATAATTCTATAGCAATGGGCGTTGTCGTGCATAGATGTGTTCCTCCTAGATTTATTATTGCTTTGATCATTAAATACTGCATTTTACAGGACTTGACCCAATAGAGCGTAAAAACCATGTACCTGCTACATTACTATCCCGAGCAGACCTTTAATATTATAATCAACATACAAAAACATGTGCATTTTGTAAAATAATTCTAGCCTGGGAATGGCTTCATTGCGAAAATAAACATACATTTACTTGCATTAATTACGAAATAACTGCATGACTTGTTCAAAATTATAATCATATTGTTGTCAAACTTACTTCAACTTTGTTTCCAAATAACATCAAAATTTCGTATACCATTAAAACCATAATTCCAGTTCTTATAAATTGGAATTTAGTGTCTTATATCTGGTGGTAAATAATCTACACCAATGGGTGTTGTCCTGCATAGATATGTTCCTCCTAGATAATTAAGGCTGTGATCACACGGCTCAGATACGAAATCCAATAATGTAGTATGCAGTACTTAGCTACTCGTTGATTATGAAATCAATTTCCACAGTCGCATACAAAAGTGATTGATCACTTTGTCGTTATGGGAAGTGAATGGATAAAAGATCATCAAATATTTTCATAACCAAAATGTCCAAAGAACACCATTCCTTTCCAGCCCAGATTAATTCTTCCATTTGAAAAGCGCCAATAAGCAATTAGCGTCACTATTCATAGTAACCTTTAAAGACATTGAAGTACGTATATTTATTTAAAAAGCGAATAAAAGTAACAATTAATGTTCGCTAAATATTGTGCCGTTGACCAATTATTACTACGTTGAAGCTTCTCAATCTCGAATAGCGTAAAAATTGGATGACGACGACTGATAACGTAGAATCTTTTGCTGGAATACCAACGATCACACACTTGGATTTCTCAGAGAAGATGATAATTATCATTGTGACGCAATTCATTGTTATCACGTGGTATATTTCCAGGCCACTTGAATAAGAATCTGTTGCTATGTTACTCAATTACTCTCAATCTTTTTCATGGTGAGTAGAAGTATGTTAACAGTTTTGTCTTCTATTTTATTAGTTGTAACCATAAAATTGGAGCCTCAATTGTAATGAGTGAAACTTTGTTACCTCACAGATTGAAATCCATGAGGTTTTCAGAATTTTATTGGAGTAGATTAGTTATATTCGATTATGGCAGTCATAAAAGTTGTACGAAAAGCAATGGCTGATATTCAGGTAAATAATTGATAAGCAAACTGACAAATTCCACACTATCAATTATGCAAAATCCTGTATTGCTTATGTAATGATGAAGGATACTAACATTGACAAACCATGTGTAAATTTGCAGCGAGAAATTAAGGAGCGGTCGATTGGCGAAAGGCCAAAACGCCGTTGGAGAATGTCCTTGCAGCAAAGTTATCTAGTAAAGGTTGTCCCAGTCCCAGCTGCCCCGTTTGATAATGTATCTGCAATGTAAGCTTGACAACATATACATGTTCTAATTCATAGGCATAAATTAATTCAAAAAGATATTAAATGTTAATTTGATCGTATAGGTCAAAAATCAACCGTAGTCGCAAGAGGAAAGAGAAATAATAGACAATAGCAACGACGACAATGACGATGAGCAATGCTCCCCTCCTGCAAGAAAAAGAAGGAAAGTATTTATAGAAAATATTAATGAAAGTACAATTAAAACTGAAAATAATAGTGAAGATAATGAACTAAACATCGCTATAGATAAATTGATTGCTAACATGAGATTTGCATCAGATGCAGATCAAAAATTAAGTGAATGGGCAAACGAAATAATGAACATATAAAATATTTTTAAAAACGTAATAAGTAAATCAAGGTTTAAAATATAATGTACTACATGAGCAGCAAAATTCTGGCATTGTATGTGTAATTATAATAACTTCAACACATGTAACAAAAATTCTGTAATAGTGATTATCAAAATGTTTAAATTTTGAGGAATAAATTGGTTAATTTTCCAAGGTATTAACATTAGATTAATAATTAAAGTATTTAGAAATCAAATAAAAGTTACAAAGTACAAAAAATTTATATAGGAAAATGGAATAAAATGGCTTAATTAATTAATCTAAAATAAAATACGTATAACATACATGATAGAATATTCTCTTTTTAATCTTCTTTTAACTAAATTTGATTATAAAACCGCTGGTAAGTATGATACTATTTGAAATCTATTTGATATAGTTTAACACATCATATATAACCATATTGCGATACGAATACAGCAAATAAGTAAATGTTTTAAATATTATCTTATTCATCAATTGTAATAATTTGATATCAATCGAATCATTAATGTTTATATATGTTATTTGAATTTAAAATGTAAACTGTTTAGATAAAACATAATATATATGGTTCTGATACCAATTCAAATTTAAATATCTTGTCATTGATGGGGTATATTTCCGTGTCTTTTCGCTTCTCATTCTGTTAGGTTGGACTCCACTCTCTTACATGGGACGATGATAATTCTATAGCAATGGGCGTAGTCGTTCATAAATGTGTTCTTTCTAGATTTATTATTGCTTTGATCATTAAATACTGCATTTTACAGGACTTGACCCAATAGAGCGTAAAAACCATGTACCTGCTACATTACTATCCCGAGCAGACTTTTAATATTATAATCAACATACAAAAACATGTGCATTTTGTAAAAAAATTCTAGCCTGGGAATGGCTTCATTGCGAAAATAAACATACATTTACTTTCATTAATTACAAAATAACTGCATGACTTGTTCAAAATTATATCATATTGTTGTCAAACTTACTTCAACTTTGTTTCCAAATAACATCAAAATTTCATATTCCATTAAAACCATAATTCCAGTTCTTATAAATTGGAATTTAGTGTCTTATATCTGGTGGTAAATCTCTAAACCAATGGGTGTTGTCCTGCATAAATATGTTCCTCCTAGATAATTAAGGCTGTGATCACACGGCTCAGATACGAAATCCAATAATGTAGTATGCAGTACTTAGCTACTCGTTGATTATGAAATCAATTTCCACAGTCGCATACAAAAGTGATTGATCACTTTGTCGTTATGGGAAGTGAATGGATAAAAGATCATCAAATATTTTCATAACCAAAATGTCCAAAGAACACCATTCCTTTCCAGCCCAGATTAATTCTTCCATTTGAAAAGCGCCAATAAGCAATTAGCGTCACTATTCATAGTAACCTTTAAAGACATTGAAGTACGTATATTTATTTAAAAAGCGAATAAAAGTAACAATTAATGTTCGCTAAATATTGTGCCGTTGACCAATTATTACTACGTTGAAGCTTCTCAATCTCGAATAGCGTAAAAATTGGATGACGACGACTGATAACGTAGAATCTTTTGCTGGAATACCAACGATCACACACTTGGATTTCTCAGAGAAGATGATAATTATCATTGTGACGCAATTCATTGTTATCACGTGGTATATTTCCAGGCCACTTGAATAAGAATCTGTTACTATGTTACTCAATTACTCTCAATCTTTTTCATGGTGAGTAGAAGTATGTTCACAGTTTTGTCTTCTATTTTATTAGTTGTAACCATAAAATTGGAGCCTCAATTGTAATGAGTGAAATTTTGTTACCTCACAGATTGAAATCCATGAGGTTTTCAGAATTTTATTGGAGTAGATTAGTTATATTCGATTATGGCAGTCATAAAAGTTGTACGAAAAGCAATGGCTGATATTCAGGTAAATAATTGATAAGCAAACTGACAAATTCCACACTATCAATTGTGCAAAATCCTGTATTGCTTATGTAATGATGAAGGATACTAACATTGACATACCATGTGTAAATTTGCAGCGAGAAATTAAGGAGCGGTCGATTGGCGAAAGGCCAAAACGCCGTTGGAGAATGTCCTTGCAGCAAAGTTATCTAGTAAAGGTTGTCCCAGTCCCAGCTGCCCCGTTTGATAATGTATCTGCAATGTAACCTTGACAACATATACATGTTCTAATTCATAGGCATAAATTAATTCAAAAAGATATTAAATGTTAATTTGATCGTATAGGTCAAAAATCAACCGTAGTCGCAAGAGGAAAAGAGAAATAATAGACAATAGCAACGACGACAATGACGATGAGCAATGCTCCCCTCCTGCAAGAAAAAGAAGGAAAGTATTTATAGAAAATATTAATGAAAGTACAATTAAAACTGAAAATAATAGTGAAGATAATGAACTAAACATCGCTATAGATAAATTGATTGCTAACATGAGATTTGCATCAGATGCAGATCAAAAATTAAGTGAATGGGCAAATGAAATAATGAACATATAAAATATTTTTAAAAACGTAATAAGTAAATCAAGGTTTAAAATATAATGTACTACATGAGCAGCAAAATTCTGGCATTGTATGTGTAATTATAATAACTTCAACACATGTAACAAAAATTCTGTAATAGTGATTATCAAAATGTTTAAATTTTGAGGAATAAATTGGTTAATTTTCCAAGGTATTAACATTAGATTAATAATTAAAGTATTTAGAAATCAAATAAAAGTTACAAAGTACAAAAAATTTATATAGGAAAATGGAATAAAATGGCTTAATTAATTAATCTAAAATAAAATACGTATAACATACATGATAGAATATTCTCTTTTTAATCTTCTTTTAACTAAATTTGATTATAAAACCGCTGGTAAGTATGATACTATTTGAAATCTATTTGATATAGTTTAACACATCATATATAACCATATTGCGATACGAATACAGCAAATAAGTAAATGTTTTAAATATTATGAATTGTAATAATTTGATATCAATCGAATCATTAATGTTTATATATGTTATTTGAATTTAAAATGTAAACTGTTTAGATAAAACATAATATATATGGTTCTGATACCAATTCAAATTTGAATATCTTGTCATTGATGGGGTTTATTTCCGTGTCTTTTCGCTTCTCATTCTGTTAGGTTGGACTCCACTCTCTTACATGGGACGATGGTAATTCTATAGCAATGGGGGTTGTCGTGCATAGATGTGTTCCTCCTAGATTTATTATTGCTTTGATCATTAAATACTGCATTTTACAGGACTTGACCCAATAGAGCGTAAAAACCATGTACCTGCTACATTACTATCCCGAGCAGAACTTTAATATTATGATCAACATACAAAAACATGTGCATTTGGTAAAATAATTTTGGCCTGAGAATGGCTTCATTGCGAAAATAAACATACATTTACTTGCATTAATTACGAAATAACTGCATGACTTGTTCAAAATTATATCATATTGTTGTCAAACTTACTTCAACTTTGTTTCCAAATAACATCAAAATTTCATATTCCATTAAAACCATAATTCCAGTTCTTATAAATTGGAATTTAGTGTCTTATATCTGGTGGTAAATCTCTAAACCAATGGGTGTTGTCCTGCATAAATATGTTCCTCCTAGATAATTAAGGCTGTGATCACACGGCTCAGATACGAAATCCAATAATGTAGTATGCAGTACTTAGCTACTCGTTGATTATGAAATCAAATTCCACAGTCGCATAAAAAAGTGATTGATCACTTTGTCGTTATGGGAAGTGAATGGATAAAAGATCATCAAATATTTTCATAACCAAAATGTCCAAAGAACACCATTCCTTTCCAGCCCAGATTAATTCTTCCATTTGAAAAGCGCCAATAAGCAATTAGCGTCACTATTCATAGTAACCTTTAAAGACATTGAAGTACGTATATTTATTTAAAAAGCGAATAAAAGTAACAATTAATGTTCGCTAAATATTGTGCCGTTGACCAATTATTACTACGTTGAAGCTTCTCAATCTCGAATAGCGTAAAAATTGGATGACGACGACTGATAACGTAGAATCTTTTGCTGGAATACCAACGATCACACACTTGGATTTCTCAGAGAAGATGATAATTATCATTGTGACGCAATTCATTGTTATCACGTGGTATATTTCCAGGCCACTTGAATAAGAATCTGTTGCTATGTTACTCAATTACTCTCAATCTTTTTCATGGTGAGTAGAAGTATGTTAACAGTTTTGTCTTCTATTTTATTAGTTGTAACCATAAAATGGGAGCCTCAATTGTAATGAGTGAAACTTTGTTACCTCACAGATTGAAATCCATGAGGTTTTCAGAATTTTATTGGAGTAGATTAGTTATATTCGATTATGGCAGTCATAAAAGTTGTACGAAAAGCAATGGCTGATATTCAGGTAAATAATTGATAAGCAAACTGACAAATTCCACACTATCATTTGTGCAAAATCCTGTATTGCTTATGTAATGATGAAGGATACTAACATTGACATACCATGTGTAAATTTGCAGCGAGAAATTAAGGAGCGGTCGATTGGCGAAAGGCCAAAACGCCGTTGGAGAATGTCCTTGCAGCAAAGTTATCTAGTAAAGGTTGTCCCAGTCCCAGCTGCCCCGTTTGATAATGTATCTGCAATGTAAGCTTGACAACATATACATGTTCTAATTCATAGGCATAAATTAATTCAAAAAGATATTAAATGTTAATTTGATCGTATAGGTCAAAAATCAACCGTAGTCGCAAGAGGAAAAGAGAAATAATAGACAATAGCAACGACGACAATGACGATGAGCAATGCTCCCCTCCTGCAAGAAAAAGAAGGAAAGTATTTATAGAAAATATTAATGAAAGTACAATTAAAACTGAAAATAATAGTGAAGATAATGAACTAAACATCGCTATAGATAAATTGATTGCTAACATGAGATTTGCATCAGATGCAGATCAAAAATTAAGTGAATGGGCAAACGAAATAATGAACATATAAAATATTTTTAAAAACGTAATAAGTAAATCAAGGTTTAAAATATAATGTACTACATGAGCAGCAAAATTCTGGCATTGTATGTGTAATTATAATAACTTCAACACATGTAACAAAAATTCTGTAATAGTGATTATCAAAATGTTTAAATTTTGAGGAATAAATTGGTTAATTTTCCAAGGTATTAACATTAGATTAATAATTAAAGTATTTAGAAATCAAATAAAAGTTACAAAGTACAAAAAATTTATATAGGAAAATGGAATAAAATGGCTTAATTAATTAATCTAAAATAAAATACTTATAACATACATGATAGAATATTCTCTTTTTAATCTTCTTTTAACTAAATTTGATTATAAAACCGCTGGTAAGTATGATACTATTTGAAATCTATTTGATATAGTTTAACACATCATATATAACCATATTGCGATACGAATACAGCAAATAAGTAAATGTTTCAAATATTATCTTATTCATGAATTGTAATAATTTGATATCAATCGAATCATTAATGTTTATATATGTTATTTGAATTTAAAATGTAAACTGTTTAGATAAAACATAATATATATGGTTCTGATACCAATTCAAATTTGAATATCTTGTCATTGATGTGGTTTATTTCCGTGTCTTTTCGCTTCTCATTCTGTTAGGTTGGACTCCACTCTCTTACATGGGACGATGATAATTCTATAGCAATGGGCGTTGTCGTGCATAGATGTGTTCCTCCTAGATTTATTATTGCTTTGATCATTAAATACTGCATTTTACAGGACTTGACCCAATAGAGCGTCAAAACCATGTACCTGCTACATTACTATCCCGAGCAGACCTTTAATATTATAATCAACATACAAAAACATGTGCATTTTGTAAAATAATTCTAGCCTGGGAATGGCTTCATTGCGAAAATAAACATACATTTACTTGCATTAATTACGAAATAACTGCATGACTTGTTCAAAATTATAATCATATTGTTGTCAAACTTACTTCAACTTTGTTTCCAAATAACATCAAAATTTCGTATACCATTAAAACCATAATTCCAGTTCTTATAAATTGGAATTTAGTGTCTTATATCTGGTGGTAAATAATCTACACCAATGGGTGTTTTCCTGCATAGATATGTTCCTCCTAGATAATTAAGGCTGTGATCACACGGCTCAGATACGAAATCCAATAATGTAGTATGCAGTACTTAGCTACTCGTTGATTATGAAATCAATTTCCACAGTCGCATACAAAAGTGATTGATCACTTTGTCGTTATGGGAAGTGAATGGATAAAAGATCATCAAATATTTTCATAACCAAAATGTCCAAAGAACACCATTCCTTTCCAGCCCAGATTAATTCTTCCATTTGAAAAGCGCCAATAAGCAATTAGCGTCACTATTCATAGTAACCTTTAAAGACATTGAAGTACGTATATTTATTTAAAAAGCGAATAAAAGTAACAATTAATGTTCGCTAAATATTGTGCCGTTGACCAATTATTACTACGTTGAAGCTTCTCAATCTCGAATAGCGTAAAAATTGGATGACGACGACTGATAACGTAGAATCTTTTGCTGGAATACCAACGATCACACACTTGGATTTCTCAGAGAAGATGATAATTATCATTGTGACGCAATTCATTGTTATCACGTGGTATATTTCCAGGCCACTTGAATAAGAATCTGTTGCTATGTTACTCAATTACTCTCAATCTTTTTCATGGTGAGTAGAAGTATGTTAACAGTTTTGTCTTCTATTTTATTAGTTGTAACCATAAAATTGGAGCCTCAATTGTAATGAGTGAAACTTTGTTACCTCACAGATTGAAATCCATGAGGTTTTCAGAATTTTATTGGAGTAGATTAGTTATATTCGATTATGGCAGTCATAAAAGTTGTACGAAAAGCAATGGCTGATATTCAGGTAAATAATTGATAAGCAAACTGACAAATTCCACACTATCAATTGTGCAAAATCCTGTATTGCTTATGTAATGATGAAGGATACTAACATTGACATACCATGTGTAAATTTGCAGCGAGAAATTAAGGAGCGGTCGATTGGCGAAAGGCCAAAACGCCGTTGGAGAATGTCCTTGCAGCAAAGTTATCTAGTAAAGGTTGTCCCAGTCCCAGCTGCCCCGTTTGATAATGTATCTGCAATGTAAGCTTGACAACATATACATGTTCTAATTCATAGGCATAAATTAATTCAAAAAGATATTAAATGTTAATTTGATCGTATAGGTCAAAAATCAACCGTAGTCGCAAGAGGAAAAGAGAAATAATAGACAATAGCAACGACGACAATGACGATGAGCAATGCTCCCCTCCTGCAAGAAAAAGAAGGAAAGTATTTATAGAAAATATTAATGAAAGTACAATTAAAACTGAAAATAATAGTGAAGATAATGAACTAAACATCGCTATAGATAAATTGATTGCTAACATGAGATTTGCATCAGATGCAGATCAAAAATTAAGTGAATGGGCAAACGAAATAATGAACATATAAAATATTTTTAAAAACGTAATAAGTAAATCAAGGTTTAAAATATAATGTACTACATGAGCAGCAAAATTCTGGCATTGTATGTGTAATTATAATAACTTCAACACATGTAACAAAAATTCTGTAATAGTGATTATCAAAATGTTTAAATTTTGAGGAATAAATTGGTTAATTTTCCAAGGTATTAACATTAGATTAATAATTAAAGTATTTAGAAATCAAATAAAAGTTACAAAGTACAAAAAATTTATATAGGAAAATGGAATAAAATGGCTTAATTAATTAATCTAAAATAAAATACGTATAACATACATGATAGAATATTCTCTTTTTAATCTTCTTTTAACTAAATTTGATTATAAAACCGCTGGTAAGTATGATACTATTTGAAATCTATTTGATATAGTTTAACACATCATATATAACCATATTGCGATACGAATACAGAAAATAAGTAAATGTTTCAAATATTATCTTATTCATGAATTGTAATAATTTGATATCAATCGAATCATTAATGTTTATATATGTTATTTGAATTTAAAATGTAAACTGTTTAGATAAAACATAATATATATGGTTCTGATACCAATTCAAATTTGAATATCTTGTCATTGATGTGGTTTATTTCCGTGTCTTTTCGCTTCTCATTCTGTTAGGTTGGACTCCACTCTCTTACATGGGACGATGATAATTCTATAGCAATGGGCGTTGTCGTGCATAGATGTGTTCCTCCTAGATTTATTATTGCTTTGATCATTAAATACTGCATTTTACAGGACTTGACCCAATAGAGCGTCAAAACCATGTACCTGCTACATTACTATCCCGAGCAGACCTTTAATATTATAATCAACATACAAAAACATGTGCATTTTGTAAAATAATTCTAGCCTGGGAATGGCTTCATTGCGAAAATAAACATACATTTACTTGCATTAATTACGAAATAACTGCATGACTTGTTCAAAATTATAATCATATTGTTGTCAAACTTACTTCAACTTTGTTTCCAAATAACATCAAAATTTCGTATACCATTAAAACCATAATTCCAGTTCTTATAAATTGGAATTTAGTGTCTTCTATCTGGTGGTAAATAATCTACACCAATGGGTGTTGTCCTGCATAGATATGTTCCTCCTAGATAATTAAGGCTGTGATCACACGGCTCAGATACGAAATCCAATAATGTAGTATGCAGTACTTAGCTACTCGTTGATTATGAAATCAATTTCCACAGTCGCATACAAAAGTGATTGATCACTTTGTCGTTATGGGAAGTGAATGGATAAAAGATCATCAAATATTTTCATAACCAAAATGTCCAAAGAACACCATTCCTTTCCAGCCCAGATTAATTCTTCCATTTGAAAAGCGCCTATAAGCAATTAGCGTCACTATTCATAGTAACCTTTAAAGACATTGAAGTACGTATATTTATTTAAAAAGCGAATAAAAGTAACAATTAATGTTCGCTAAATATTGTGCCGTTGACCAATTATTACTACGTTGAAGCTTCTCAATCTCGAATAGCGTAAAAATTGGATGACGACGACTGATAACGTAGAATCTTTTGCTGGAATACCAACGATCACACACTTGGATTTCTCAGAGAAGATGATAATTATCATTGTGACGCAATTCATTGTTATCACGTGGTATATTTCCAGGCCACTTGAATAAGAATCTGTTGCTATGTTACTCAATTACTCTCAATCTTTTTCATGGTGAGTAGAAGTATGTTAACAGTTTTGTCTTCTATTTTATTAGTTGTAACCATAAAATTGGAGCCTCAATTGTAATGAGTGAAACTTTGTTACCTCACAGATTGAAATCCATGAGGTTTTCAGAATTTTATTGGAGTAGATTAGTTATATTCGATTATGGCAGTCATAAAAGTTGTACGAAAAGCAATGGCTGATATTCAGGTAAATAATTGATAAGCAAACTGACAAATTCCACACTATCAATTGTGCAAAATCCTGTATTGCTTATGTAATGATGAAGGATACTAACATTGACATACCATGTGTAAATTTGCAGCGAGAAATTAAGGAGCGGTCGATTGGCGAAAGGCCAAAACGCCGTTGGAGAATGTCCTTGCAGCAAAGTTATCTAGTAAAGGTTGTCCTAGTCCCAGCTGCCCCGTTTGATAATGTATCTGCAATGTAAGCTTGACAACATATACATGTTCTAATTCATAGGCATAAATTAATTCAAAAAGATATTAAATGTTAATTTGATGGTATAGGTCAAAAATCAACCGTAGTCGCAAGAGGAAAAGAGAAATAATAGACAATAGCAACGACGACAATGACGATGAGCAATGCTCCCCTCCTGCAAGAAAAAGAAGGAAAGTATTTATAGAAAATATTAATGAAAGTACAATTAAAACTGAAAATAATAGTGAAGATAATGAACTAAACATCGCTATAGATAAATTGATTGCTAACATGAGATTTGCATCAGATGCAGATCAAAAATTAAGTGAATGGGCAAACGAAATAATGAACATATAAAATATTTTTAAAAACGTAATAAGTAAATCAAGGTTTAAAATATAATGTACTACATGAGCAGCAAAATTCTGGCATTGTATGTGTAATTATAATAACTTCAACACATGTAACAAAAATTCTGTAATAGTGATTATCAAAATGTTTAAATTTTGAGGAATAAATTGGTTAATTTTCCAAGGTATTAACATTAGATTAATAATTAAAGTATTTAGAAATCAAATAAAAGTTACAAAGTACAAAAAATTTATATAGGAAAATGGAATAAAATGGCTTAATTAATTAATCTAAAATAAAATACGTATAACATACATGATAGAATATTCTCTTTTTAATCTTCTTTTAACTAAATTTGATTATAAAACCGCTGGTAAGTATGATACTATTTGAAATCTATTTGATATAGTTTAACACATCATATATAACCATATTGCGATACGAATACAGCAAATAAGTAAATGTTTTAAATATTATCTTATTCATGAATTGTAATAATTTGATATCAATCGAATCATTAATGTTTATATATGTTATTTGAATTTAAAATGTAAACTGTTTAGATAAAACATAATATATATGGTTCTGATACCAATTCAAATTTGAATATCTTGTCATTGATGGGGTATATTTCCGTGTCTTTTCGCTTCTCATTCTGTTAGGTTGGACTCCACTCTCTTACATGGGACGATGATAATTCTATAGCAATGGGCGTAGTCGTTCATAAATGTGTTCATTCTAGATTTATTATTGCTTTGATCATTAAATACTGCATTTTACAGGACTTGACCCAATAGAGCGTAAAAGCCATGTACCTGCTACATTACTATCCCGAGCAGACTTTTAATATTATAATCAACATACAAAAACATGTGCATTTTGTAAAAAAATTCTAGCCTGGGAATGGCTTCATTGCGAAAATAAACATACATTTACTTTCATTAATTACGAAATAACTGCATGACTTGTTCAAAATTATATCATATTGTTGTCAAACTTACTTCAACTTTGTTTCCAAATAACATCAAAATTTCATATTCCATTAAAACCATAATTCCAGTTCTTATAAATTGGAATTTAGTGTCTTATATCTGGTGGTAAATCTCTAAACCAATGGGTGTTGTCCTGCATAAATATGTTCCTCCTAGATAATTAAGGCTGTGATCACACGGCTCAGATACGAAATCCAATAATGTAGTATGCAGTACTTAGCTACTCGTTGATTATGAAATCAATTTCCACTGTCGCATACAAAAGTGATTGATCACTTTGTCGTTATGGGAAGTGAATGGATAAAAGATCATCAAATATTTTCATAACCAAAATGTCCAAAGAACACCATTCCTTTCCAGCCCAGATTAATTCTTCCATTTGAAAAGCGCCAATAAGCAATTAGCGTCACTATTCATAGTAACCTTTAAAGACATTGAAGTACGTATATTTATTTAAAAAGCGAATAAAAGTAACAATTAATGTTCGCTAAATATTGTGCCGTTGACCAATTATTACTACGTTGAAGCTTCTCAATCTTGAATAGCGTAAAAATTGGATGACGACGACTGATAACGTAGAATCTTTTGCTGGAATACCAACGATCACACACTTGGATTTCTCAGAGAAGATGATAATTATCATTGTGACGCAATTCATTGTTATCACGTGGTATATTTCCAGGCCACTTGAATAAGAATCTGTTGCTATGTTACTCAATTACTCTCAATCTTTTTCATGGTGAGTAGAAGTATGTTAACAGTTTTGTCTTCTATTTTATTAGTTGTAACCATAAAATTGGAGCCTCAATTGTAATGAGTGATTTTTTGTTACCTCACAGATTGAAATCCATGAGGTTTTTTAGAATTTTATTGGAGTAGATTAGTTATATTCTATTATGGCAGTCAGAAAAGTTGTACGAAAAGCAATGGCTGATATTCAGGTAAATAATTGATAAGCAAACTGACAAATTCCACACTATCAATTGTGCAAAATCCTGTATTGCTTATGTAATGATGAAGGATACTAACATTGACATACCATGTGTAAATTTGCAGCGAGAAATTAAGGAGCGGTCGATTGGCGAAAGGCCAAAACGCCGTTGGAGAATGTCCTTGCAGCAAAGTTATCTAGTAAAGGTTGTCCCAGTCCCAGCTGCCTCGTTTGATAATTTATCTGCAATGTAAGCTTGACAACATATACATGTTCTAATTCATAGGCATAAATTAATTCAAAAAGATATTAAATGTTAATTTGATCGTATAGGTCAGAAATCAACCGTAGTCGCAAGAGGAAAAGAGAAATAATAGACAATAGCAACGACGACAATGACGATGAGCAATGCTCCCCTCCTGCAAGAAAAAGAAGGAAAGTATTTATAGAAAATATTAATGAAAGTACAATTAAAACTGAAAATAATAGTGAAGATAATAATGAACTAAACATCGCTATAGATAAATTGATTGCTAATATGAGATTTGCATCAGATGCAGATCAAAAATTAAGTGAATGGGCAAACGAAATAATGAACATATAAAATATTTTTAAAAACGTAATAAGTAAATCAAGGTTTTAAATATAATGTACTACATGAGCAGCAAAATTCTGGCATTGTATATGTAATTATAATAACTTCAACACATGTAACAAAATTTCTGTAATAGTGATTATCAAAATGTTTAAATTTTGAGGAATAAATTGGTTATTTTTCCAAGGTATTAACATTAGATTAATAATTAAAGTATTTAGAAATCAAATAAAAGTTACAAAATACAAAAAATTTATATAGGAAAATGGAATAAATGGCTTAATTAATTAATCTAAAATAAAATACGTATAACATACATGATAGAATATTCTCTTTTTAATCTTCTTTTAACTAAATTCGATTATAAAACCGCTGGTAAGTATGATACTATTTGAAATCTATTTGATATAGTTTAACACATCATATATAACCATATTGCGATACGAATACAGCAAATAAGTAAATGTTTCAAATATTATGAATTGTAATAATTTGATATCAATCGAATCATTAATGTTTATATATGTTATTTGAATTTAAAATGTAAACTGTTTAGATAAAACATAATATATATGGTTCTGATACCAATTCAAATTTGAATATCTTGTCATTGATGGGGTTTATTTCCGTGTCTTTTCGCTTCTCATTCTGTTAGGTTGGACTCCACTCTCTTACATGGGACGATGATAATTCTATAGCAATGGGGGTTGTCGTGCATAGATGTGTTCCTCCTAGATTTATTATTGCTTTGATCATTAAATACTGCATTTTACAGGACTTGACCCAATAGAGCGTAAAAACCATGTACCTGCTACATTACTATCCCGAGCAGAACTTTAATATTATGATCAACATACAAAAACATGTGCATTTGGTAAAATAATTTTGGCCTGAGAATGGCTTCATTGCGAAAATAAACATACATTTACTTGCATTAATTACGAAATAACTGCATGACTTGTTCAAAATTATATCATATTGTTGTCAAACTTACTTCAACTTTGTTTCCAAATAACATCAAAATTTCATATTCCATTAAAACCATAATTCCAGTTCTTATAAATTGGAATTTAGTGTCTTATATCTGGTGGTAAATCTCTAAACCAATGGGTGTTGTCCTGCATAAATATGTTCCTCCTAGATAATTAAGGCTGTGATCACACGGCTCAGATACGAAATCCAATAATGTAGTATGCAGTACTTAGCTACTCGTTGATTATGAAATCAAATTCCACAGTCGCATAAAAAAGTGATTGATCACTTTGTCGTTATGGGAAGTGAATGGATAAAAGATCATCAAATATTTTCATAACCAAAATGTCCAAAGAACACCATTCCTTTCCAGCCCAGATTAATTCTTCCATTTGAAAAGCGCCAATAAGCAATTAGCGTCACTATTCATAGTAACCTTTAAAGACATTGAAGTACGTATATTTATTTAAAAAGCGAATAAAAGTAACAATTAATGTTCGCTAAATATTGTGCCGTTGACCAATTATTACTACGTTGAAGCTTCTCAATCTCGAATAGCTTAAAAATTGGATGACGACGACTGATAACGTAGAATCTTTTGCTGGAATACCAACGATCACACACTTGGATTTCTCAGAGAAGATGATAATTATCATTGTGACGCAATTCATTGTTATCACGTGGTATATTTCCAGGCCACTTGAATAAGAATCTGTTGCTATGTTACTCAATTACTCTCAATCTTTTTCATGGTGAGTAGAAGTATGTTAACAGTTTTGTCTTCTATTTTATTAGTTGTAACCATAAAATGGGAGCCTCAATTGTAATGAGTGATACTTTGTTACCTCACAGATTGAAATCCATGAGGTTTTCAGAATTTTATTGGAGTAGATTAGTTATATTCGATTATGGCAGTCATAAAAGTTGTACGAAAAGCAATGGCTGATATTCAGGTAAATAATTGATAAGCAAACTGACAAATTCCACACTATCAATTGTGCAAAATCCTGTATTGCTTATGTAATGATGAAGGATACTAACATTGACATACCATGTGTAAATTTGCAGCGAGAAATTAAGGAGCGGTCGATTGGCGAAAGGCCAAAACGCCGTTGGAGAATGTCCTTGCGGCAAAGTTATCTAGTAAAGGTTGTCCCAGTCCCAGCTGCCCCGTTTGATAATGTATCTGCAATGTAAGCTTGACAACATATACATGTTCTAATTCATAGGCATAAAATAATTCAAAAAGATATTAAATGTTAATTTGATCGTATAGGTCAAAAATCAACCGTAGTCGCAAGAGGAAAAGAGAAATAATAGACAATAGCAACGACGACAATGACGATGAGCAATGCTCCCCTCCTGCAAGAAAAAGAAGGAAAGTATTTATAGAAAATATTAATGAAAGTACAATTAAAACTGAAAATAATAGTGAAGATAATGAACTAAACATCGCTATAGATAAATTGATTGCTAACATGAGATTTGCATCAGATGCAGATCAAAAATTAAGTGAATGGGCAAACGAAATAATGAACATATAAAATATTTTTAAAAACGTAATAAGTAAATCAAGGTTTAAAATATAATGTACTACATGAGCAGCAAAATTCTGGCATTGTATGTGTAATTATAATAACTTCAACACATGTAACAAAAATTCTGTAATAGTGATTATCAAAATGTTTAAATTTTGAGGAATAAATTGGTTAATTTTCCAAGGTATTAACATTAGATTAATAATTAAAGTATTTAGAAATCAAATAAAAGTTACAAAGTACAAAAAATTTATATAGGAAAATGGAATAAAATGGCTTAATTAATTAATCTAAAATAAAATACGTATAACATACATGATAGAATATTCTCTTTTTAATCTTCTTTTAACTAAATTTGATTATAAAACCGCTGGTAAGTATGATACTATTTGAAATCTATTTGATATAGTTTAACACATCATATATAACCATATTGCGATACGAATACAGCAAATAAGTAAATGTTTTAAATATTATCTTATTCATGAATTGTAATAATTTGATATCAATCGAATCATTAATGTTTATATATGTTATTTGAATTTAAAATGTAAACTGTTTAGATAAAACATAATATATATGGTTCTGATACCAATTCAAATTTGAATATCTTGTCATTGATGTGGTTTATTTCCGTGTCTTTTCGCTTCTCATTCTGTTAGGTTGGACTCCACTCTCTTACATGGGACGATGATAATTCTATAGCAATGGGCGTTGTCGTGCATAGATGTGTTCCTCCTAGATTTATTATTGCTTTGATCATTAAATACTGCATTTTACAGGACTTGACCCAATAGAGCGTAAAAACCATGTACCTGCTACATTACTATCCCGAGCAGACCTTTAATATTATAATCAACATACAAAAACATGTGCATTTTGTAAAATAATTCTAGCCTGGGAATGGCTTCATTGCGAAAATAAACATACATTTACTTGCATTAATTACGAAATAACTGCATGACTTGTTCAAAATTATAATCATATTGTTGTCAAACTTACTTCAACTTTGTTTCCAAATAACATCAAAATTTCGTATACCATTAAAACCATAATTCCAGTTCTTATAAATTGGAATTTAGTGTCTTATATCTGGTGGTAAATAATCTACACCAATGGGTGTTGTCCTGCATAGATATGTTCCTCCTAGATAATTAAGGCTGTGATCACACGGCTCAGATACGAAATCCAATAATGTAGTATGCAGTACTTAGCTACTCGTTGATTATGAAATCAATTTCCACAGTCGCATACAAAAGTGATTGATCACTTTGTCGTTATGGGAAGTGAATGGATAAAAGATCATCAAATATTTTCATAACCAAAATGTCCAAAGAACACCATTCCTTTCCAGCCCAGATTAATTCTTCCATTTGAAAAGCGCCAATAAGCAATTAGCGTCACTATTCATAGTAACCTTTAAAGACATTGAAGTACGTATATTTATTTAAAAAGCGAATAAAAGTAACAATTAATGTTCGCTAAATATTGTGCCGTTGACCAATTATTACTACGTTGAAGCTTCTCAATCTCGAATAGCGTAAAAATTGGATGACGACGACTGATAACGTAGAATCTTTTGCTGGAATACCAACGATCACACACTTGGATTTCTCAGAGAAGATGATAATTATCATTGTGACGCAATTCATTGTTATCACGTGGTATATTTCCAGGCCACTTGAATAAGAATCTGTTGCTATGTTACTCAATTACTCTCAATCTTTTTCATGGTGAGTAGAAGTATGTTAACAGTTTTGTCTTCTATTTTATTAGTTGTAACCATAAAATGGGAGCCTCAATTGTAATGAGTGATACTTTGTTACCTCACAGATTGAAATCCATGAGGTTTTCAGAATTTTATTGGAGTAGATTAGTTATATTCGATTATGGCAGTCATAAAAGTTGTACGAAAAGCAATGGCTGATATTCAGGTAAATAATTGATAAGCAAACTGACAAATTCCACACTATCAATTGTGCAAAATCCTGTATTGCTTATGTAATGATGAAGGATACTAACATTGACATACCATGTGTAAATTTGCAGCGAGAAATTAAGGAGCGGTCGATTGGCGAAAGGCCAAAACGCCGTTGGAGAATGTCCTTGCGGCAAAGTTATCTAGTAAAGGTTGTCCCAGTCCCAGCTGCCCCGTTTGATAATGTATCTGCAATGTAAGCTTGACAACATATACATGTTCTAATTCATAGGCATAAAATAATTCAAAAAGATATTAAATGTTAATTTGATCGTATAGGTCAAAAATCAACCGTAGTCGCAAGAGGAAAAGAGAAATAATAGACAATAGCAACGACGACAATGACGATGAGCAATGCTCCCCTCCTGCAAGAAAAAGAAGGAAAGTATTTATAGAAAATATTAATGAAAGTACAATTAAAACTGAAAATAATAGTGAAGATAATGAACTAAACATCGCTATAGATAAATTGATTGCTAACATGAGATTTGCATCAGATGCAGATCAAAAATTAAGTGAATGGGCAAACGAAATAATGAACATATAAAATATTTTTAAAAACGTAATAAGTAAATCAAGGTTTAAAATATAATGTACTACATGAGCAGCAAAATTCTGGCATTGTATGTGTAATTATAATAACTTCAACACATGTAACAAAAATTCTGTAATAGTGATTATCAAAATGTTTAAATTTTGAGGAATAAATTGGTTAATTTTCCAAGGTATTAACATTAGATTAATAATTAAAGTATTTAGAAATCAAATAAAAGTTACAAAGTACAAAAAATTTATATAGGAAAATGGAATAAAATGGCTTAATTAATTAATCTAAAATAAAATACGTATAACATACATGATAGAATATTCTCTTTTTAATCTTCTTTTAACTAAATTTGATTATAAAACCGCTGGTAAGTATGATACTATTTGAAATCTATTTGATATAGTTTAACACATCATATATAACCATATTGCGATACGAATACAGCAAATAAGTAAATGTTTTAAATATTATCTTATTCATGAATTGTAATAATTTGATATCAATCGAATCATTAATGTTTATATATGTTATTTGAATTTAAAATGTAAACTGTTTAGATAAAACATAATATATATGGTTCTGATACCAATTCAAATTTGAATATCTTGTCATTGATGTGGTTTATTTCCGTGTCTTTTCGCTTCTCATTCTGTTAGGTTGGACTCCACTCTCTTACATGGGACGATGATAATTCTATAGCAATGGGCGTTGTCGTGCATAGATGTGTTCCTCCTAGATTTATTATTGCTTTGATCATTAAATACTGCATTTTACAGGACTTGACCCAATAGAGCGTAAAAACCATGTACCTGCTACATTACTATCCCGAGCAGACCTTTAATATTATAATCAACATACAAAAACATGTGCATTTTGTAAAATAATTCTAGCCTGGGAATGGCTTCATTGCGAAAATAAACATACATTTACTTGCATTAATTACGAAATAACTGCATGACTTGTTCAAAATTATAATCATATTGTTGTCAAACTTACTTCAACTTTGTTTCCAAATAACATCAAAATTTCGTATACCATTAAAACCATAATTCCAGTTCTTATAAATTGGAATTTAGTGTCTTATATCTGGTGGTAAATAATCTACACCAATGGGTGTTGTCCTGCATAGATATGTTCCTCCTAGATAATTAAGGCTGTGATCACACGGCTCAGATACGAAATCCAATAATGTAGTATGCAGTACTTAGCTACTCGTTGATTATGAAATCAATTTCCACAGTCGCATACAAAAGTGATTGATCACTTTGTCGTTATGGGAAGTGAATGGATAAAAGATCATCAAATATTTTCATAACCAAAATGTCCAAAGAACACCATTCCTTTCCAGCCCAGATTAATTCTTCCATTTGAAAAGCGCCAATAAGCAATTAGCGTCACTATTCATAGTAACCTTTAAAGACATTGAAGTACGTATATTTATTTAAAAAGCGAATAAAAGTAACAATTAATGTTCGCTAAATATTGTGCCGTTGACCAATTATTACTACGTTGAAGCTTCTCAATCTCGAATAGCGTAAAAATTGGATGACGACGACTGATAACGTAGAATCTTTTGCTGGAATACCAACGATCACACACTTGGATTTCTCAGAGAAGATGATAATTATCATTGTGACGCAATTCATTGTTATCACGTGGTATATTTCCAGGCCACTTGAATAAGAATCTGTTGCTATGTTACTCAATTACTCTCAATCTTTTTCATGGTGAGTAGAAGTATGTTAACAGTTTTGTCTTCTATTTTATTAGTTGTAACCATAAAATTGGAGCCTCAATTGTAATGAGTGAAACTTTGTTACCTCACAGATTGAAATCCATGAGGTTTTCAGAATTTTATTGGAGTAGATTAGTTATATTCGATTATGGCAGTCATAAAAGTTGTACGAAAAGCAATGGCTGATATTCAGGTAAATAATTGATAAGCAAACTGACAAATTCCACACTATCAATTGTGCAAAATCCTGTATTGCTTATGTAATGATGAAGGATACTAACATTGACAAACCATGTGTAAATTTGCAGCGAGAAATTAAGGAGCGGTCGATTGGCGAAAGGCCAAAACGCCGTTGGAGAATGTCCTTGCAGCAAAGTTATCTAGTAAAGGTTGTCCCAGTCCCAGCTGCCCCGTTTGATAATGTATCTGCAATGTAAGCTTGACAACATATACATGTTCTAATTCATAGGCATAAATTAATTCAAAAAGATATTAAATGTTAATTTGATCGTATAGGTCAAAAATCAACCGTAGTCGCAAGAGGAAAGAGAAATAATAGACAATAGCAACGACGACAATGACGATGAGCAATGCTCCCCTCCTGCAAGAAAAAGAAGGAAAGTATTTATAGAAAATATTAATGAAAGTACAATTAAAACTGAAAATAATAGTGAAGATAATGAACTAAACATCGCTATAGATAAATTGATTGCTAACATGAGATTTGCATCAGATGCAGATCAAAAATTAAGTGAATGGGCAAACGAAATAATGAACATATAAAATATTTTTAAAAACGTAATAAGTAAATCAAGGTTTAAAATATAATGTACTACATGAGCAGCAAAATTCTGGCATTTTATGTGTAATTATAATAACTTCAACACATGTAACAAAAATTCTGTAATAGTGATTATCAAAATGTTTAAATTTTGAGGAATAAATTGGTTAATTTTCCAAGGTATTAACATTAGATTAATAATTAAAGTATTTAGAAATCAAATAAAAGTTATAAAGTACAAAAAATTTATATAGGAAAATGGAATAAAATGGCTTAATTAATTAATCTAAAATAAAATACGTATAACATACATGATAGAATATTCTCTTTTTAATCTTCTTTTAACTAAATTTGATTATAAAACCGCTGGTAAGTATGATACTATTTGAAATCTATTTGATATAGTTTAACACATCATATATAACCATATTGCGATACGAATACAGCAAATAAGTAAATGTTTTAAATATTATCTTATTCATGAATTGTAATAATTTGATATCAATCGAATCATTAATGTTTATATATGTTATTTGAATTTAAAATGTAAACTGTTTAGATAAAACATAATATATATGGTTCTGATACCAATTCAAATTTGAATATCTTGTCATTGATGTGGTTTATTTCCGTGTCTTTTCGCTTCTCATTCTGTTAGGTTGGACTCCACTCTCTTACATGGGACGATGATAATTCTATAGCAATGGGCGTTGTCGTGCATAGATGTGTTCCTCCTAGATTTATTATTGCTTTGATCATTAAATACTGCATTTTACAGGACTTGACCCAATAGAGCGTAAAAACCATGTACCTGCTACATTACTATCCCGAGCAGACCTTTAATATTATAATCAACATACAAAAACATGTGCATTTTGTAAAATAATTCTAGCCTGGGAATGGCTTCATTGCGAAAATAAACATACATTTACTTGCATTAATTACGAAATAACTGCATGACTTGTTCAAAATTATAATCATATTGTTGTCAAACTTACTTCAACTTTGTTTCCAAATAACATCAAAATTTCGTATACCATTAAAACCATAATTCCAGTTCTTATAAATTGGAATTTAGTGTCTTATATCTGGTGGTAAATAATCTACACCAATGGGTGTTGTCCTGCATAGATATGTTCCTCCTAGATAATTAAGGCTGTGATCACACGGCTCAGATACGAAATCCAATAATGTAGTATGCAGTACTTAGCTACTCGTTGATTATGAAATCAATTTCCACAGTCGCATACAAAAGTGATTGATCACTTTGTCGTTATGGGAAGTGAATGGATAAAAGATCATCAAATATTTTCATAACCAAAATGTCCAAAGAACACCATTCCTTTCCAGCCCAGATTAATTCTTCCATTTGAAAAGCGCCAATAAGCAATTAGCGTCACTATTCATAGTAACCTTTAAAGACATTGAAGTACGTATATTTATTTAAAAAGCGAATAAAAGTAACAATTAATGTTCGCTAAATATTGTGCCGTTGACCAATTATTACTACGTTGAAGCTTCTCAATCTCGAATAGCGTAAAAATTGGATGACGACGACTGATAACGTAGAATCTTTTGCTGGAATACCAACGATCACACACTTGGATTTCTCAGAGAAGATGATAATTATCATTGTGACGCAATTCATTGTTATCACGTGGTATATTTCCAGGCCACTTGAATAAGAATCTGTTGCTATGTTACTCAATTACTCTCAATCTTTTTCATGGTGAGTAGAAGTATGTTAACAGTTTTGTCTTCTATTTTATTAGTTGTAACCATAAAATTGGAGCCTCAATTGTAATGAGTGAAACTTTGTTACCTCACAGATTGAAATCCATGAGGTTTTCAGAATTTTATTGGAGTAGATTAGTTATATTCGATTATGGCAGTCATAAAAGTTGTACGAAAAGCAATGGCTGATATTCAGGTAAATAATTGATAAGCAAACTGACAAATTCCACACTATCAATTGTGCAAAATCCTGTATTGCTTATGTAATGATGAAGGATACTAACATTGACAAACCATGTGTAAATTTGCAGCGAGAAATTAAGGAGCGGTCGATTGGCGAAAGGCCAAAACGCCGTTGGAGAATGTCCTTGCAGCAAAGTTATCTAGTAAAGGTTGTCCCAGTCCCAGCTGCCCCGTTTGATAATGTATCTGCAATGTAAGCTTGACAACATATACATGTTCTAATTCATAGGCATAAATTAATTCAAAAAGATATTAAATGTTAATTTGATCGTATAGGTCAAAAATCAACCGTAGTCGCAAGAGGAAAGAGAAATAATAGACAATAGCAACGACGACAATGACGATGAGCAATGCTCCCCTCCTGCAAGAAAAAGAAGGAAAGTATTTATAGAAAATATTAATGAAAGTACAATTAAAACTGAAAATAATAGTGAAGATAATGAACTAAACATCGCTATAGATAAATTGATTGCTAACATGAGATTTGCATCAGATGCAGATCAAAAATTAAGTGAATGGGCAAACGAAATAATGAACATATAAAATATTTTTAAAAACGTAATAAGTAAATCAAGGTTTAAAATATAATGTACTACATGAGCAGCAAAATTCTGGCATTGTATGTGTAATTATAATAACTTCAACACATGTAACAAAAATTCTGTAATAGTGATTATCAAAATGTTTAAATTTTGAGGAATAAATTGGTTAATTTTCCAAGGTATTAACATTAGATTAATAATTAAAGTATTTAGAAATCAAATAAAAGTTACAAAGTACAAAAAATTTATATAGGAAAATGGAATAAAATGGCTTAATTAATTAATCTAAAATAAAATACGTATAACATACATGATAGAATATTCTCTTTTTAATCTTCTTTTAACTAAATTTGATTATAAAACCGCTGGTAAGTATGATACTATTTGAAATCTATTTGATATAGTTTAACACATCATATATAACCATATTGCGATACGAATACAGCAAATAAGTAAATGTTTTAAATATTATCTTATTCATCAATTGTAATAATTTGATATCAATCGAATCATTAATGTTTATATATGTTATTTGAATTTAAAATGTAAACTGTTTAGATAAAACATAATATATATGGTTCTGATACCAATTCAAATTTAAATATCTTGTCATTGATGGGGTATATTTCCGTGTCTTTTCGCTTCTCATTCTGTTAGGTTGGACTCCACTCTCTTACATGGGACGATGATAATTCTATAGCAATGGGCGTAGTCGTTCATAAATGTGTTCTTTCTAGATTTATTATTGCTTTGATCATTAAATACTGCATTTTACAGGACTTGACCCAATAGAGCGTAAAAACCATGTACCTGCTACATTACTATCCCGAGCAGACTTTTAATATTATAATCAACATACAAAAACATGTGCATTTTGTAAAAAAATTCTAGCCTGGGAATGGCTTCATTGCGAAAATAAACATACATTTACTTTCATTAATTACAAAATAACTGCATGACTTGTTCAAAATTATATCATATTGTTGTCAAACTTACTTCAACTTTGTTTCCAAATAACATCAAAATTTCATATTCCATTAAAACCATAATTCCAGTTCTTATAAATTGGAATTTAGTGTCTTATATCTGGTGGTAAATCTCTAAACCAATGGGTGTTGTCCTGCATAAATATGTTCCTCCTAGATAATTAAGGCTGTGATCACACGGCTCAGATACGAAATCCAATAATGTAGTATGCAGTACTTAGCTACTCGTTGATTATGAAATCAATTTCCACAGTCGCATACAAAAGTGATTGATCACTTTGTCGTTATGGGAAGTGAATGGATAAAAGATCATCAAATATTTTCATAACCAAAATGTCCAAAGAACACCATTCCTTTCCAGCCCAGATTAATTCTTCCATTTGAAAAGCGCCAATAAGCAATTAGCGTCACTATTCATAGTAACCTTTAAAGACATTGAAGTACGTATATTTATTTAAAAAGCGAATAAAAGTAACAATTAATGTTCGCTAAATATTGTGCCGTTGACCAATTATTACTACGTTGAAGCTTCTCAATCTTGAATAGCGTAAAAATTGGATGACGACGACTGATAACGTAGAATCTTTTGCTGGAATACCAACGATCACACACTTGGATTTCTCAGAGAAGATGATAATTATCATTGTGACGCAATTCATTGTTATCACGTGGTATATTTCCAGGCCACTTGAATAAGAATCTGTTGCTATGTTACTCAATTACTCTCAATCTTTTTCATGGTGAGTAGAAGTATGTTAACAGTTTTGTCTTCTATTTTATTAGTTGTAACCATAAAATTGGAGCCTCAATTGTAATGAGTGATTTTTTGTTACCTCACAGATTGAAATCCATGAGGTTTTTTAGAATTTTATTGGAGTAGATTAGTTATATTCGATTATGGCAGTCATAAAAGTTGTACGAAAAGCAATGGCTGATATTCAGGTAAATAATTGATAAGCAAACTGACAAATTCCACACTATCAATTGTGCAAAATCCTGTATTGCTTATGTAATGATGAAGGATACTAACATTGACATACCATGTGTAAATTTGCAGCGAGAAATTAAGGAGCGGTCGATTGGCGAAAGGCCAAAACGCCGTTGGAGAATGTCCTTGCAGCAAAGTTATCTAGTAAAGGTTGTCCCAGTCCCAGCTGCCTCGTTTGATAATTTATCTGCAATGTAAGCTTGACAACATATACATGTTCTAATTCATAGGCATAAATTAATTCAAAAAGATATTAAATGTTAATTTGATCGTATAGGTCAGAAATCAACCGTAGTCGCAAGAGGAAAAGAGAAATAATAGACAATAGCAACGACGACAATGACGATGAGCAATGCTCCCCTCCTGCAAGAAAAAGAAGGAAAGTATTTATAGAAAATATTAATGAAAGTACAATTAAAACTGAAAATAATAGTGAAGATAATGAACTAAACATCGCTATAGATAAATTGATTGCTAACATGAGATTTGCATCAGATGCAGATCAAAAATTAAGTGAATGGGCAAACGAAATAATGAACATATAAAATATTTTTAAAAACGTAATAAGTAAATCAAGGTTTAAAATATAATGTACTACATGAGCAGCAAAATTCTGGCATTGTATGTGTAATTATAATAACTTCAACACATGTAACAAAAATTCTGTAATAGTGATTATCAAAATGTTTAAATTTTGAGGAATAAATTGGTTAATTTTCCAAGGTATTAACATTAGATTAATAATTAAAGTATTTAGAAATCAAATAAAAGTTACAAAGTACAAAAAATTTATATAGGAAAATGGAATAAAATGGCTTAATTAATTAATCTAAAATAAAATACGTATAACATACATGATAGAATATTCTCTTTTTAATCTTCTTTTAACTAAATTTGATTATAAAACCGCTGGTAAGTATGATACTATTTGAAATCTATTTGATATAGTTTAACACATCATATATAACCATATTGCGATACGAATACAGCAAATAAGTAAATGTTTTAAATATTATCTTATTCATGAATTGTAATAATTTGATATCAATCGAATCATTAATGTTTATATATGTTATTTGAATTTAAAATGTAAACTGTTTAGATAAAACATAATATATATGGTTCTGATACCAATTCAAATTTGAATATCTTGTCATTGATGTGGTTTATTTCCGTGTCTTTTCGCTTCTCATTCTGTTAGGTTGGACTCCACTCTCTTACATGGGACGATGATAATTCTATAGCAATGGGCGTTGTCGTGCATAGATGTGTTCCTCCTAGATTTATTATTGCTTTGATCATTAAATACTGCATTTTACAGGACTTGACCCAATAGAGCGTAAAAACCATGTACCTGCTACATTACTATCCCGAGCAGACCTTTAATATTATAATCAACATACAAAAACATGTGCATTTTGTAAAATAATTCTAGCCTGGGAATGGCTTCATTGCGAAAATAAACATACATTTACTTGCATTAATTACGAAATAACTGCATGACTTGTTCAAAATTATAATCATATTGTTGTCAAACTTACTTCAACTTTGTTTCCAAATAACATCAAAATTTCGTATACCATTAAAACCATAATTCCAGTTCTTATAAATTGGAATTTAGTGTCTTATATCTGGTGGTAAATAATCTACACCAATGGGTGTTGTCCTGCATAGATATGTTCCTCCTAGATAATTAAGGCTGTGATCACACGGCTCAGATACGAAATCCAATAATGTAGTATGCAGTACTTAGCTACTCGTTGATTATGAAATCAATTTCCACAGTCGCATACAAAAGTGATTGATCACTTTGTCGTTATGGGAAGTGAATGGATAAAAGATCATCAAATATTTTCATAACCAAAATGTCCAAAGAACACCATTCCTTTCCAGCCCAGATTAATTCTTCCATTTGAAAAGCGCCAATAAGCAATTAGCGTCACTATTCATAGTAACCTTTAAAGACATTGAAGTACGTATATTTATTTAAAAAGCGAATAAAAGTAACAATTAATGTTCGCTAAATATTGTGCCGTTGACCAATTATTACTACGTTGAAGCTTCTCAATCTCGAATAGCGTAAAAATTGGATGACGACGACTGATAACGTAGAATCTTTTGCTGGAATACCAACGATCACACACTTGGATTTCTCAGAGAAGATGATAATTATCATTGTGACGCAATTCATTGTTATCACGTGGTATATTTCCAGGCCACTTGAATAAGAATCTGTTGCTATGTTACTCAATTACTCTCAATCTTTTTCATGGTGAGTAGAAGTATGTTAACAGTTTTGTCTTCTATTTTATTAGTTGTAACCATAAAATTGGAGCCTCAATTGTAATGAGTGAAACTTTGTTACCTCACAGATTGAAATCCATGAGGTTTTCAGAATTTTATTGGAGTAGATTAGTTATATTCGATTATGGCAGTCATAAAAGTTGTACGAAAAGCAATGGCTGATATTCAGGTAAATAATTGATAAGCAAACTGACAAATTCCACACTATCAATTGTGCAAAATCCTGTATTGCTTATGTAATGATGAAGGATACTAACATTGACAAACCATGTGTAAATTTGCAGCGAGAAATTAAGGAGCGGTCGATTGGCGAAAGGCCAAAACGCCGTTGGAGAATGTCCTTGCAGCAAAGTTATCTAGTAAAGGTTGTCCCAGTCCCAGCTGCCCCGTTTGATAATGTATCTGCAATGTAAGCTTGACAACATATACATGTTCTAATTCATAGGCATAAATTAATTCAAAAAGATATTAAATGTTAATTTGATCGTATAGGTCAAAAATCAACCGTAGTCGCAAGAGGAAAGAGAAATAATAGACAATAGCAACGACGACAATGACGATGAGCAATGCTCCCCTCCTGCAAGAAAAAGAAGGAAAGTATTTATAGAAAATATTAATGAAAGTACAATTAAAACTGAAAATAATAGTGAAGATAATGAACTAAACATCGCTATAGATAAATTGATTGCTAACATGAGATTTGCATCAGATGCAGATCAAAAATTAAGTGAATGGGCAAACGAAATAATGAACATATAAAATATTTTTAAAAACGTAATAAGTAAATCAAGGTTTAAAATATAATGTACTACATGAGCAGCAAAATTCTGGCATTGTATGTGTAATTATAATAACTTCAACACATGTAACAAAAATTCTGTAATAGTGATTATCAAAATGTTTAAATTTTGAGGAATAAATTGGTTAATTTTCCAAGGTATTAACATTAGATTAATAATTAAAGTATTTAGAAATCAAATAAAAGTTACAAAGTACAAAAAATTTATATAGGAAAATGGAATAAAATGGCTTAATTAATTAATCTTAAATAAAATACGTATAACATACATGATAGAATATTCTCTTTTTAATCTTCTTTTAACTAAATTTGATTATAAAACCGCTGGTAAGTATGATACTATTTGAAATCTATTTGATATAGTTTAACACATCATATATAACCATATTGCGATACGAATACAGCAAATAAGTAAATGTTTTAAATATTATCTTATTCATCAATTGTAATAATTTGATATCAATCGAATCATTAATGTTTATATATGTTATTTGAATTTAAAATGTAAACTGTTTAGATAAAACATAATATATATGGTTCTGATACCAATTCAAATTTAAATATCTTGTCATTGATGGGGTATATTTCCGTGTCTTTTCGCTTCTCATTCTGTTAGGTTGGACTCCACTCTCTTACATGGGACGATGATAATTCTATAGCAATGGGCGTAGTCGTTCATAAATGTGTTCTTTCTAGATTTATTATTGCTTTGATCATTAAATACTGCATTTTACAGGACTTGACCCAATAGAGCGTAAAAACCATGTACCTGCTACATTACTATCCCGAGCAGACTTTTAATATTATAATCAACATACAAAAACATGTGCATTTTGTAAAAAAATTCTAGCCTGGGAATGGCTTCATTGCGAAAATAAACATACATTTACTTTCATTAATTACAAAATAACTGCATGACTTGTTCAAAATTATATCATATTGTTGTCAAACTTACTTCAACTTTGTTTCCAAATAACATCAAAATTTCATATTCCATTAAAACCATAATTCCAGTTCTTATAAATTGGAATTTAGTGTCTTATATCTGGTGGTAAATCTCTAAACCAATGGGTGTTGTCCTGCATAAATATGTTCCTCCTAGATAATTAAGGCTGTGATCACACGGCTCAGATACGAAATCCAATAATGTAGTATGCAGTACTTAGCTACTCGTTGATTATGAAATCAATTTCCACAGTCGCATACAAAAGTGATTGATCACTTTGTCGTTATGGGAAGTGAATGGATAAAAGATCATCAAATATTTTCATAACCAAAATGTCCAAAGAACACCATTCCTTTCCAGCCCAGATTAATTCTTCCATTTGAAAAGCGCCAATAAGCAATTAGCGTCACTATTCATAGTAACCTTTAAAGACATTGAAGTACGTATATTTATTTAAAAAGCGAATAAAAGTAACAATTAATGTTCGCTAAATATTGTGCCGTTGACCAATTATTACTACGTTGAAGCTTCTCAATCTTGAATAGCGTAAAAATTGGATGACGACGACTGATAACGTAGAATCTTTTGCTGGAATACCAACGATCACACACTTGGATTTCTCAGAGAAGATGATAATTATCATTGTGACGCAATTCATTGTTATCACGTGGTATATTTCCAGGCCACTTGAATAAGAATCTGTTGCTATGTTACTCAATTACTCTCAATCTTTTTCATGGTGAGTAGAAGTATGTTAACAGTTTTGTCTTCTATTTTATTAGTTGTAACCATAAAATTGGAGCCTCAATTGTAATGAGTGATTTTTTGTTACCTCACAGATTGAAATCCATGAGGTTTTTTAGAATTTTATTGGAGTAGATTAGTTATATTCGATTATGGCAGTCATAAAAGTTGTACGAAAAGCAATGGCTGATATTCAGGTAAATAATTGATAAGCAAACTGACAAATTCCACACTATCAATTGTGCAAAATCCTGTATTGCTTATGTAATGATGAAGGATACTAACATTGACATACCATGTGTAAATTTGCAGCGAGAAATTAAGGAGCGGTCGATTGGCGAAAGGCCAAAACGCCGTTGGAGAATGTCCTTGCAGCAAAGTTATCTAGTAAAGGTTGTCCCAGTCCCAGCTGCCTCGTTTGATAATTTATCTGCAATGTAAGCTTGACAACATATACATGTTCTAATTCATAGGCATAAATTAATTCAAAAAGATATTAAATGTTAATTTGATCGTATAGGTCAGAAATCAACCGTAGTCGCAAGAGGAAAAGAGAAATAATAGACAATAGCAACGACGACAATGACGATGAGCAATGCTCCCCTCCTGCAAGAAAAAGAAGGAAAGTATTTATAGAAAATATTAATGAAAGTACAATTAAAACTGAAAATAATAGTGAAGATAATAATGAACTAAACATCGCTATAGATAAATTGATTGCTAATATGAGATTTGCATCAGATGCAGATCAAAAATTAAGTGAATGGGCAAACGAAATAATGAACATATAAAATATTTTTAAAAACGTAATAAGTAAATCAAGGTTTTAAATATAATGTACTACATGAGCAGCAAAATTCTGGCATTGTATATGTAATTATAATAACTTCAACACATGTAACAAAATTTCTGTAATAGTGATTATCAAAATGTTTAAATTTTGAGGAATAAATTGGTTATTTTTCCAAGGTATTAACATTAGATTAATAATTAAAGTATTTAGAAATCAAATAAAAGTTACAAAATACAAAAAATTTATATAGGAAAATGGAATAAATGGCTTAATTAATTAATCTAAAATAAAATACGTATAACATACATGATAGAATATTCTCTTTTTAATCTTCTTTTAACTAAATTCGATTATAAAACCGCTGGTAAGTATGATACTATTTGAAATCTATTTGATATAGTTTAACACATCATATATAACCATATTGCGATACGAATACAGCAAATAAGTAAATGTTTCAAATATTATGAATTGTAATAATTTGATATCAATCGAATCATTAATGTTTATATATGTTATTTGAATTTAAAATGTAAACTGTTTAGATAAAACATAATATATATGGTTCTGATACCAATTCAAATTTGAATATCTTGTCATTGATGGGGTTTATTTCCGTGTCTTTTCGCTTCTCATTCTGTTAGGTTGGACTCCACTCTCTTACATGGGACGATGATAATTCTATAGCAATGGGGGTTGTCGTGCATAGATGTGTTCCTCCTAGATTTATTATTGCTTTGATCATTAAATACTGCATTTTACAGGACTTGACCCAATAGAGCGTAAAAACCATGTACCTGCTACATTACTATCCCGAGCAGAACTTTAATATTATGATCAACATACAAAAACATGTGCATTTGGTAAAATAATTTTGGCCTGAGAATGGCTTCATTGCGAAAATAAACATACATTTACTTGCATTAATTACGAAATAACTGCATGACTTGTTCAAAATTATATCATATTGTTGTCAAACTTACTTCAACTTTGTTTCCAAATAACATCAAAATTTCATATTCCATTAAAACCATAATTCCAGTTCTTATAAATTGGAATTTAGTGTCTTATATCTGGTGGTAAATCTCTAAACCAATGGGTGTTGTCCTGCATAAATATGTTCCTCCTAGATAATTAAGGCTGTGATCACACGGCTCAGATACGAAATCCAATAATGTAGTATGCAGTACTTAGCTACTCGTTGATTATGAAATCAAATTCCACAGTCGCATAAAAAAGTGATTGATCACTTTGTCGTTATGGGAAGTGAATGGATAAAAGATCATCAAATATTTTCATAACCAAAATGTCCAAAGAACACCATTCCTTTCCAGCCCAGATTAATTCTTCCATTTGAAAAGCGCCAATAAGCAATTAGCGTCACTATTCATAGTAACCTTTAAAGACATTGAAGTACGTATATTTATTTAAAAAGCGAATAAAAGTAACAATTAATGTTCGCTAAATATTGTGCCGTTGACCAATTATTACTACGTTGAAGCTTCTCAATCTCGAATAGCGTAAAAATTGGATGACGACGACTGATAACGTAGAATCTTTTGCTGGAATACCAACGATCACACACTTGGATTTCTCAGAGAAGATGATAATTATCATTGTGACGCAATTCATTGTTATCACGTGGTATATTTCCAGGCCACTTGAATAAGAATCTGTTGCTATGTTACTCAATTACTCTCAATCTTTTTCATGGTGAGTAGAAGTATGTTAACAGTTTTGTCTTCTATTTTATTAGTTGTAACCATAAAATGGGAGCCTCAATTGTAATGAGTGATACTTTGTTACCTCACAGATTGAAATCCATGAGGTTTTCAGAATTTTATTGGAGTAGATTAGTTATATTCGATTATGGCAGTCATAAAAGTTGTACGAAAAGCAATGGCTGATATTCAGGTAAATAATTGATAAGCAAACTGACAAATTCCACACTATCAATTGTGCAAAATCCTGTATTGCTTATGTAATGATGAAGGATACTAACATTGACATACCATGTGTAAATTTGCAGCGAGAAATTAAGGAGCGGTCGATTGGCGAAAGGCCAAAACGCCGTTGGAGAATGTCCTTGCGGCAAAGTTATCTAGTAAAGGTTGTCCCAGTCCCAGCTGCCCCGTTTGATAATGTATCTGCAATGTAAGCTTGACAACATATACATGTTCTAATTCATAGGCATAAAATAATTCAAAAAGATATTAAATGTTAATTTGATCGTATAGGTCAAAAATCAACCGTAGTCGCAAGAGGAAAAGAGAAATAATAGACAATAGCAACGACGACAATGACGATGAGCAATGCTCCCCTCCTGCAAGAAAAAGAAGGAAAGTATTTATAGAAAATATTAATGAAAGTACAATTAAAACTGAAAATAATAGTGAAGATAATGAACTAAACATCGCTATAGATAAATTGATTGCTAACATGAGATTTGCATCAGATGCAGATCAAAAATTAAGTGAATGGGCAAACGAAATAATGAACATATAAAATATTTTTAAAAACGTAATAAGTAAATCAAGGTTTAAAATATAATGTACTACATGAGCAGCAAAATTCTGGCATTGTATGTGTAATTATAATAACTTCAACACATGTAACAAAAATTCTGTAATAGTGATTATCAAAATGTTTAAATTTTGAGGAATAAATTGGTTAATTTTCCAAGGTATTAACATTAGATTAATAATTAAAGTATTTAGAAATCAAATAAAAGTTACAAAGTACAAAAAATTTATATAGGAAAATGGAATAAAATGGCTTAATTAATTAATCTAAAATAAAATACGTATAACATACATGATAGAATATTCTCTTTTTAATCTTCTTTTAACTAAATTTGATTATAAAACCGCTGGTAAGTATGATACTATTTGAAATCTATTTGATATAGTTTAACACATCATATATAACCATATTGCGATACGAATACAGCAAATAAGTAAATGTTTCAAATATTATGAATTGTAATAATTTGATATCAATCGAATCATTAATGTTTATATATGTTATTTGAATTTAAAATGTAAACTGTTTAGATAAAACATAATATATATGGTTCTGATACCAATTCAAATTTGAATATCTTGTCATTGATGGGGTTTATTTCCGTGTCTTTTCGCTTCTCATTCTGTTAGGTTGGACTCCACTCTCTTACATGGGACGATGATAATTCTATAGCAATGGGGGTTGTCGTGCATAGATGTGTTCCTCCTAGATTTATTATTGCTTTGATCATTAAATACTGCATTTTACAGGACTTGACCCAATAGAGCGTAAAAACCATGTACCTGCTACATTACTATCCCGAGCAGAACTTTAATATTATGATCAACATACAAAAACATGTGCATTTGGTAAAATAATTTTGGCCTGAGAATGGCTTCATTGCGAAAATAAACATACATTTACTTGCATTAATTACGAAATAACTGCATGACTTGTTCAAAATTATATCATATTGTTGTCAAACTTACTTCAACTTTGTTTCCAAATAACATCAAAATTTCATATTCCATTAAAACCATAATTCCAGTTCTTATAAATTGGAATTTAGTGTCTTATATCTGGTGGTAAATCTCTAAACCAATGGGTGTTGTCCTGCATAAATATGTTCCTCCTAGATAATTAAGGCTGTGATCACACGGCTCAGATACGAAATCCAATAATGTAGTATGCAGTACTTAGCTACTCGTTGATTATGAAATCAAATTCCACAGTCGCATAAAAAAGTGATTGATCACTTTGTCGTTATGGGAAGTGAATGGATAAAAGATCATCAAATATTTTCATAACCAAAATGTCCAAAGAACACCATTCCTTTCCAGCCCAGATTAATTCTTCCATTTGAAAAGCGCCAATAAGCAATTAGCGTCACTATTCATAGTAACCTTTAAAGACATTGAAGTACGTATATTTATTTAAAAAGCGAATAAAAGTAACAATTAATGTTCGCTAAATATTGTGCCGTTGACCAATTATTACTACGTTGAAGCTTCTCAATCTCGAATAGCGTAAAAATTGGATGACGACGACTGATAACGTAGAATCTTTTGCTGGAATACCAACGATCACACACTTGGATTTCTCAGAGAAGATGATAATTATCATTGTGACGCAATTCATTGTTATCACGTGGTATATTTCCAGGCCACTTGAATAAGAATCTGTTGCTATGTTACTCAATTACTCTCAATCTTTTTCATGGTGAGTAGAAGTATGTTAACAGTTTTGTCTTCTATTTTATTAGTTGTAACCATAAAATGGGAGCCTCAATTGTAATGAGTGATACTTTGTTACCTCACAGATTGAAATCCATGAGGTTTTCAGAATTTTATTGGAGTAGATTAGTTATATTCGATTATGGCAGTCATAAAAGTTGTACGAAAAGCAATGGCTGATATTCAGGTAAATAATTGATAAGCAAACTGACAAATTCCACACTATCAATTGTGCAAAATCCTGTATTGCTTATGTAATGATGAAGGATACTAACATTGACATACCATGTGTAAATTTGCAGCGAGAAATTAAGGAGCGGTCGATTGGCGAAAGGCCAAAACGCCGTTGGAGAATGTCCTTGCGGCAAAGTTATCTAGTAAAGGTTGTCCCAGTCCCAGCTGCCCCGTTTGATAATGTATCTGCAATGTAAGCTTGACAACATATACATGTTCTAATTCATAGGCATAAAATAATTCAAAAAGATATTAAATGTTAATTTGATCGTATAGGTCAAAAATCAACCGTAGTCGCAAGAGGAAAAGAGAAATAATAGACAATAGCAACGACGACAATGACGATGAGCAATGCTCCCCTCCTGCAAGAAAAAGAAGGAAAGTATTTATAGAAAATATTAATGAAAGTACAATTAAAACTGAAAATAATAGTGAAGATAATGAACTAAACATCGCTATAGATAAATTGATTGCTAACATGAGATTTGCATCAGATGCAGATCAAAAATTAAGTGAATGGGCAAACGAAATAATGAACATATAAAATATTTTTAAAAACGTAATAAGTAAATCAAGGTTTAAAATATAATGTACTACATGAGCAGCAAAATTCTGGCATTGTATGTGTAATTATAATAACTTCAACACATGTAACAAAAATTCTGTAATAGTGATTATCAAAATGTTTAAATTTTGAGGAATAAATTGGTTAATTTTCCAAGGTATTAACATTAGATTAATAATTAAAGTATTTAGAAATCAAATAAAAGTTACAAAGTACAAAAAATTTATATAGGAAAATGGAATAAAATGGCTTAATTAATTAATCTAAAATAAAATACGTATAACATACATGATAGAATATTCTCTTTTTAATCTTCTTTTAACTAAATTTGATTATAAAACCGCTGGTAAGTATGATACTATTTGAAATCTATTTGATATAGTTTAACACATCATATATAACCATATTGCGATACGAATACAGCAAATAAGTAAATGTTTTAAATATTATCTTATTCATGAATTGTAATAATTTGATATCAATCGAATCATTAATGTTTATATATGTTATTTGAATTTAAAATGTAAACTGTTTAGATAAAACATAATATATATGGTTCTGATACCAATTCAAATTTGAATATCTTGTCATTGATGTGGTTTATTTCCGTGTCTTTTCGCTTCTCATTCTGTTAGGTTGGACTCCACTCTCTTACATGGGACGATGATAATTCTATAGCAATGGGCGTTGTCGTGCATAGATGTGTTCCTCCTAGATTTATTATTGCTTTGATCATTAAATACTGCATTTTACAGGACTTGACCCAATAGAGCGTAAAAACCATGTACCTGCTACATTACTATCCCGAGCAGACCTTTAATATTATAATCAACATACAAAAACATGTGCATTTTGTAAAATAATTCTAGCCTGGGAATGGCTTCATTGCGAAAATAAACATACATTTACTTGCATTAATTACGAAATAACTGCATGACTTGTTCAAAATTATAATCATATTGTTGTCAAACTTACTTCAACTTTGTTTCCAAATAACATCAAAATTTCGTATACCATTAAAACCATAATTCCAGTTCTTATAAATTGGAATTTAGTGTCTTATATCTGGTGGTAAATAATCTACACCAATGGGTGTTGTCCTGCATAGATATGTTCCTCCTAGATAATTAAGGCTGTGATCACACGGCTCAGATACGAAATCCAATAATGTAGTATGCAGTACTTAGCTACTCGTTGATTATGAAATCAATTTCCACAGTCGCATACAAAAGTGATTGATCACTTTGTCGTTATGGGAAGTGAATGGATAAAAGATCATCAAATATTTTCATAACCAAAATGTCCAAAGAACACCATTCCTTTCCAGCCCAGATTAATTCTTCCATTTGAAAAGCGCCAATAAGCAATTAGCGTCACTATTCATAGTAACCTTTAAAGACATTGAAGTACGTATATTTATTTAAAAAGCGAATAAAAGTAACAATTAATGTTCGCTAAATATTGTGCCGTTGACCAATTATTACTACGTTGAAGCTTCTCAATCTCGAATAGCGTAAAAATTGGATGACGACGACTGATAACGTAGAATCTTTTGCTGGAATACCAACGATCACACACTTGGATTTCTCAGAGAAGATGATAATTATCATTGTGACGCAATTCATTGTTATCACGTGGTATATTTCCAGGCCACTTGAATAAGAATCTGTTGCTATGTTACTCAATTACTCTCAATCTTTTTCATGGTGAGTAGAAGTATGTTAACAGTTTTGTCTTCTATTTTATTAGTTGTAACCATAAAATGGGAGCCTCAATTGTAATGAGTGATACTTTGTTACCTCACAGATTGAAATCCATGAGGTTTTCAGAATTTTATTGGAGTAGATTAGTTATATTCGATTATGGCAGTCATAAAAGTTGTACGAAAAGCAATGGCTGATATTCAGGTAAATAATTGATAAGCAAACTGACAAATTCCACACTATCAATTGTGCAAAATCCTGTATTGCTTATGTAATGATGAAGGATACTAACATTGACATACCATGTGTAAATTTGCAGCGAGAAATTAAGGAGCGGTCGATTGGCGAAAGGCCAAAACGCCGTTGGAGAATGTCCTTGCGGCAAAGTTATCTAGTAAAGGTTGTCCCAGTCCCAGCTGCCCCGTTTGATAATGTATCTGCAATGTAAGCTTGACAACATATACATGTTCTAATTCATAGGCATAAAATAATTCAAAAAGATATTAAATGTTAATTTGATCGTATAGGTCAAAAATCAACCGTAGTCGCAAGAGGAAAAGAGAAATAATAGACAATAGCAACGACGACAATGACGATGAGCAATGCTCCCCTCCTGCAAGAAAAAGAAGGAAAGTATTTATAGAAAATATTAATGAAAGTACAATTAAAACTGAAAATAATAGTGAAGATAATGAACTAAACATCGCTATAGATAAATTGATTGCTAACATGAGATTTGCATCAGATGCAGATCAAAAATTAAGTGAATGGGCAAACGAAATAATGAACATATAAAATATTTTTAAAAACGTAATAAGTAAATCAAGGTTTAAAATATAATGTACTACATGAGCAGCAAAATTCTGGCATTGTATGTGTAATTATAATAACTTCAACACATGTAACAAAAATTCTGTAATAGTGATTATCAAAATGTTTAAATTTTGAGGAATAAATTGGTTAATTTTCCAAGGTATTAACATTAGATTAATAATTAAAGTATTTAGAAATCAAATAAAAGTTACAAAGTACAAAAAATTTATATAGGAAAATGGAATAAAATGGCTTAATTAATTAATCTAAAATAAAATACGTATAACATACATGATAGAATATTCTCTTTTTAATCTTCTTTTAACTAAATTTGATTATAAAACCGCTGGTAAGTATGATACTATTTGAAATCTATTTGATATAGTTTAACACATCATATATAACCATATTGCGATACGAATACAGCAAATAAGTAAATGTTTTAAATATTATCTTATTCATGAATTGTAATAATTTGATATCAATCGAATCATTAATGTTTATATATGTTATTTGAATTTAAAATGTAAACTGTTTAGATAAAACATAATATATATGGTTCTGATACCAATTCAAATTTGAATATCTTGTCATTGATGTGGTTTATTTCCGTGTCTTTTCGCTTCTCATTCTGTTAGGTTGGACTCCACTCTCTTACATGGGACGATGATAATTCTATAGCAATGGGCGTTGTCGTGCATAGATGTGTTCCTCCTAGATTTATTATTGCTTTGATCATTAAATACTGCATTTTACAGGACTTGACCCAATAGAGCGTAAAAACCATGTACCTGCTACATTACTATCCCGAGCAGACCTTTAATATTATAATCAACATACAAAAACATGTGCATTTTGTAAAATAATTCTAGCCTGGGAATGGCTTCATTGCGAAAATAAACATACATTTACTTGCATTAATTACGAAATAACTGCATGACTTGTTCAAAATTATAATCATATTGTTGTCAAACTTACTTCAACTTTGTTTCCAAATAACATCAAAATTTCGTATACCATTAAAACCATAATTCCAGTTCTTATAAATTGGAATTTAGTGTCTTATATCTGGTGGTAAATAATCTACACCAATGGGTGTTGTCCTGCATAGATATGTTCCTCCTAGATAATTAAGGCTGTGATCACACGGCTCAGATACGAAATCCAATAATGTAGTATGCAGTACTTAGCTACTCGTTGATTATGAAATCAATTTCCACAGTCGCATACAAAAGTGATTGATCACTTTGTCGTTATGGGAAGTGAATGGATAAAAGATCATCAAATATTTTCATAACCAAAATGTCCAAAGAACACCATTCCTTTCCAGCCCAGATTAATTCTTCCATTTGAAAAGCGCCAATAAGCAATTAGCGTCACTATTCATAGTAACCTTTAAAGACATTGAAGTACGTATATTTATTTAAAAAGCGAATAAAAGTAACAATTAATGTTCGCTAAATATTGTGCCGTTGACCAATTATTACTACGTTGAAGCTTCTCAATCTCGAATAGCGTAAAAATTGGATGACGACGACTGATAACGTAGAATCTTTTGCTGGAATACCAACGATCACACACTTGGATTTCTCAGAGAAGATGATAATTATCATTGTGACGCAATTCATTGTTATCACGTGGTATATTTCCAGGCCACTTGAATAAGAATCTGTTGCTATGTTACTCAATTACTCTCAATCTTTTTCATGGTGAGTAGAAGTATGTTAACAGTTTTGTCTTCTATTTTATTAGTTGTAACCATAAAATTGGAGCCTCAATTGTAATGAGTGAAACTTTGTTACCTCACAGATTGAAATCCATGAGGTTTTCAGAATTTTATTGGAGTAGATTAGTTATATTCGATTATGGCAGTCATAAAAGTTGTACGAAAAGCAATGGCTGATATTCAGGTAAATAATTGATAAGCAAACTGACAAATTCCACACTATCAATTGTGCAAAATCCTGTATTGCTTATGTAATGATGAAGGATACTAACATTGACAAACCATGTGTAAATTTGCAGCGAGAAATTAAGGAGCGGTCGATTGGCGAAAGGCCAAAACGCCGTTGGAGAATGTCCTTGCAGCAAAGTTATCTAGTAAAGGTTGTCCCAGTCCCAGCTGCCCCGTTTGATAATGTATCTGCAATGTAAGC
The DNA here is from genome assembly GCA_916610825.1 of Haliclystus octoradiatus. NCBI lineage: Eukaryota > Metazoa > Cnidaria > Staurozoa > Stauromedusae > Haliclystidae > Haliclystus > Haliclystus octoradiatus. The sequence goes on from OU744446.1 coordinate 10,183,362, forward strand.
TTGACAACATATACATGTTCTAATTCATAGGCATAAATTAATTCAAAAAGATATTAAATGTTAATTTGATCGTATAGGTCAAAAATCAACCGTAGTCGCAAGAGGAAAGAGAAATAATAGACAATAGCAACGACGACAATGACGATGAGCAATGCTCCCCTCCTGCAAGAAAAAGAAGGAAAGTATTTATAGAAAATATTAATGAAAGTACAATTAAAACTGAAAATAATAGTGAAGATAATGAACTAAACATCGCTATAGATAAATTGATTGCTAACATGAGATTTGCATCAGATGCAGATCAAAAATTAAGTGAATGGGCAAACGAAATAATGAACATATAAAATATTTTTAAAAACGTAATAAGTAAATCAAGGTTTAAAATATAATGTACTACATGAGCAGCAAAATTCTGGCATTTTATGTGTAATTATAATAACTTCAACACATGTAACAAAAATTCTGTAATAGTGATTATCAAAATGTTTAAATTTTGAGGAATAAATTGGTTAATTTTCCAAGGTATTAACATTAGATTAATAATTAAAGTATTTAGAAATCAAATAAAAGTTATAAAGTACAAAAAATTTATATAGGAAAATGGAATAAAATGGCTTAATTAATTAATCTAAAATAAAATACGTATAACATACATGATAGAATATTCTCTTTTTAATCTTCTTTTAACTAAATTTGATTATAAAACCGCTGGTAAGTATGATACTATTTGAAATCTATTTGATATAGTTTAACACATCATATATAACCATATTGCGATACGAATACAGCAAATAAGTAAATGTTTTAAATATTATCTTATTCATGAATTGTAATAATTTGATATCAATCGAATCATTAATGTTTATATATGTTATTTGAATTTAAAATGTAAACTGTTTAGATAAAACATAATATATATGGTTCTGATACCAATTCAAATTTGAATATCTTGTCATTGATGTGGTTTATTTCCGTGTCTTTTCGCTTCTCATTCTGTTAGGTTGGACTCCACTCTCTTACATGGGACGATGATAATTCTATAGCAATGGGCGTTGTCGTGCATAGATGTGTTCCTCCTAGATTTATTATTGCTTTGATCATTAAATACTGCATTTTACAGGACTTGACCCAATAGAGCGTAAAAACCATGTACCTGCTACATTACTATCCCGAGCAGACCTTTAATATTATAATCAACATACAAAAACATGTGCATTTTGTAAAATAATTCTAGCCTGGGAATGGCTTCATTGCGAAAATAAACATACATTTACTTGCATTAATTACGAAATAACTGCATGACTTGTTCAAAATTATAATCATATTGTTGTCAAACTTACTTCAACTTTGTTTCCAAATAACATCAAAATTTCGTATACCATTAAAACCATAATTCCAGTTCTTATAAATTGGAATTTAGTGTCTTATATCTGGTGGTAAATAATCTACACCAATGGGTGTTGTCCTGCATAGATATGTTCCTCCTAGATAATTAAGGCTGTGATCACACGGCTCAGATACGAAATCCAATAATGTAGTATGCAGTACTTAGCTACTCGTTGATTATGAAATCAATTTCCACAGTCGCATACAAAAGTGATTGATCACTTTGTCGTTATGGGAAGTGAATGGATAAAAGATCATCAAATATTTTCATAACCAAAATGTCCAAAGAACACCATTCCTTTCCAGCCCAGATTAATTCTTCCATTTGAAAAGCGCCAATAAGCAATTAGCGTCACTATTCATAGTAACCTTTAAAGACATTGAAGTACGTATATTTATTTAAAAAGCGAATAAAAGTAACAATTAATGTTCGCTAAATATTGTGCCGTTGACCAATTATTACTACGTTGAAGCTTCTCAATCTCGAATAGCGTAAAAATTGGATGACGACGACTGATAACGTAGAATCTTTTGCTGGAATACCAACGATCACACACTTGGATTTCTCAGAGAAGATGATAATTATCATTGTGACGCAATTCATTGTTATCACGTGGTATATTTCCAGGCCACTTGAATAAGAATCTGTTGCTATGTTACTCAATTACTCTCAATCTTTTTCATGGTGAGTAGAAGTATGTTAACAGTTTTGTCTTCTATTTTATTAGTTGTAACCATAAAATTGGAGCCTCAATTGTAATGAGTGAAACTTTGTTACCTCACAGATTGAAATCCATGAGGTTTTCAGAATTTTATTGGAGTAGATTAGTTATATTCGATTATGGCAGTCATAAAAGTTGTACGAAAAGCAATGGCTGATATTCAGGTAAATAATTGATAAGCAAACTGACAAATTCCACACTATCAATTGTGCAAAATCCTGTATTGCTTATGTAATGATGAAGGATACTAACATTGACAAACCATGTGTAAATTTGCAGCGAGAAATTAAGGAGCGGTCGATTGGCGAAAGGCCAAAACGCCGTTGGAGAATGTCCTTGCAGCAAAGTTATCTAGTAAAGGTTGTCCCAGTCCCAGCTGCCCCGTTTGATAATGTATCTGCAATGTAAGCTTGACAACATATACATGTTCTAATTCATAGGCATAAATTAATTCAAAAAGATATTAAATGTTAATTTGATCGTATAGGTCAAAAATCAACCGTAGTCGCAAGAGGAAAGAGAAATAATAGACAATAGCAACGACGACAATGACGATGAGCAATGCTCCCCTCCTGCAAGAAAAAGAAGGAAAGTATTTATAGAAAATATTAATGAAAGTACAATTAAAACTGAAAATAATAGTGAAGATAATGAACTAAACATCGCTATAGATAAATTGATTGCTAACATGAGATTTGCATCAGATGCAGATCAAAAATTAAGTGAATGGGCAAACGAAATAATGAACATATAAAATATTTTTAAAAACGTAATAAGTAAATCAAGGTTTAAAATATAATGTACTACATGAGCAGCAAAATTCTGGCATTGTATGTGTAATTATAATAACTTCAACACATGTAACAAAAATTCTGTAATAGTGATTATCAAAATGTTTAAATTTTGAGGAATAAATTGGTTAATTTTCCAAGGTATTAACATTAGATTAATAATTAAAGTATTTAGAAATCAAATAAAAGTTACAAAGTACAAAAAATTTATATAGGAAAATGGAATAAAATGGCTTAATTAATTAATCTAAAATAAAATACGTATAACATACATGATAGAATATTCTCTTTTTAATCTTCTTTTAACTAAATTTGATTATAAAACCGCTGGTAAGTATGATACTATTTGAAATCTATTTGATATAGTTTAACACATCATATATAACCATATTGCGATACGAATACAGCAAATAAGTAAATGTTTTAAATATTATCTTATTCATCAATTGTAATAATTTGATATCAATCGAATCATTAATGTTTATATATGTTATTTGAATTTAAAATGTAAACTGTTTAGATAAAACATAATATATATGGTTCTGATACCAATTCAAATTTAAATATCTTGTCATTGATGGGGTATATTTCCGTGTCTTTTCGCTTCTCATTCTGTTAGGTTGGACTCCACTCTCTTACATGGGACGATGATAATTCTATAGCAATGGGCGTAGTCGTTCATAAATGTGTTCTTTCTAGATTTATTATTGCTTTGATCATTAAATACTGCATTTTACAGGACTTGACCCAATAGAGCGTAAAAACCATGTACCTGCTACATTACTATCCCGAGCAGACTTTTAATATTATAATCAACATACAAAAACATGTGCATTTTGTAAAAAAATTCTAGCCTGGGAATGGCTTCATTGCGAAAATAAACATACATTTACTTTCATTAATTACAAAATAACTGCATGACTTGTTCAAAATTATATCATATTGTTGTCAAACTTACTTCAACTTTGTTTCCAAATAACATCAAAATTTCATATTCCATTAAAACCATAATTCCAGTTCTTATAAATTGGAATTTAGTGTCTTATATCTGGTGGTAAATCTCTAAACCAATGGGTGTTGTCCTGCATAAATATGTTCCTCCTAGATAATTAAGGCTGTGATCACACGGCTCAGATACGAAATCCAATAATGTAGTATGCAGTACTTAGCTACTCGTTGATTATGAAATCAATTTCCACAGTCGCATACAAAAGTGATTGATCACTTTGTCGTTATGGGAAGTGAATGGATAAAAGATCATCAAATATTTTCATAACCAAAATGTCCAAAGAACACCATTCCTTTCCAGCCCAGATTAATTCTTCCATTTGAAAAGCGCCAATAAGCAATTAGCGTCACTATTCATAGTAACCTTTAAAGACATTGAAGTACGTATATTTATTTAAAAAGCGAATAAAAGTAACAATTAATGTTCGCTAAATATTGTGCCGTTGACCAATTATTACTACGTTGAAGCTTCTCAATCTCGAATAGCGTAAAAATTGGATGACGACGACTGATAACGTAGAATCTTTTGCTGGAATACCAACGATCACACACTTGGATTTCTCAGAGAAGATGATAATTATCATTGTGACGCAATTCATTGTTATCACGTGGTATATTTCCAGGCCACTTGAATAAGAATCTGTTGCTATGTTACTCAATTACTCTCAATCTTTTTCATGGTGAGTAGAAGTATGTTCACAGTTTTGTCTTCTATTTTATTAGTTGTAACCATAAAATTGGAGCCTCAATTGTAATGAGTGAAACTTTGTTACCTCACAGATTGAAATCCATGAGGTTTTCAGAATTTTATTGGAGTAGATTAGTTATATTCGATTATGGCAGTCATAAAAGTTGTACGAAAAGCAATGGCTGATATTCAGGTAAATAATTGATAAGCAAACTGACAAATTCCACACTATCAATTGTGCAAAATCCTGTATTGCTTATGTAATGATGAAGGATACTAACATTGACATACCATGTGTAAATTTGCAGCGAGAAATTAAGGAGCGGTCGATTGGCGAAAGGCCAAAACGCCGTTGGAGAATGTCCTTGCAGCAAAGTTATCTAGTAAAGGTTGTCCCAGTCCCAGCTGCCCCGTTTGATAATGTATCTGCAATGTAACCTTGACAACATATACATGTTCTAATTCATAGGCATAAATTAATTCAAAAATATATTAAATGTTAATTTGATCGTATAGGTCAAAAATCAACCGTAGTCGCAAGAGGAAAAGAGAAATAATAGACAATAGCAACGACGACAATGACGATGAGCAATGCTCCCCTCCTGCAAGAAAAAGAAGGAAAGTATTTATAGAAAATATTAATGAAAGTACAATTAAAACTGAAAATAATAGTGAAGATAATGAACTAAACATCGCTATAGATAAATTGATTGCTAACATGAGATTTGCATCAGATGCAGATCAAATATTAAGTGAATGGGCAAATGAAATAATGAACATATAAAATATTTTTAAAAACGTAATAAGTAAATCAAGGTTTAAAATATAATGTACTACATGAGCAGCAAAATTCTGGCATTGTATGTGTAATTATAATAACTTCAACACATGTAACAAAAATTCTGTAATAGTGATTATCAAAATGTTTAAATTTTGAGGAATAAATTGGTTAATTTTCCAAGGTATTAACATTAGATTAATAATTAAAGTATTTAGAAATCAAATAAAAGTTACAAAGTACAAAAAATTTATATAGGAAAATGGAATAAAATGGCTTAATTAATTAATCTAAAATAAAATACGTATAACATACATGATAGAATATTCTCTTTTTAATCTTCTTTTAACTAAATTTGATTATAAAACCGCTGGTAAGTATGATACTATTTGAAATCTATTTGATATAGTTTAACACATCATATATAACCATATTGCGATACGAATACAGCAAATAAGTAAATGTTTTAAATATTATGAATTGTAATAATTTGATATCAATCGAATCATTAATGTTTATATATGTTATTTGAATTTAAAATGTAAACTGTTTAGATAAAACATAATATAGATGGTTCTGATACCAATTCAAATTTGAATATCTTGTCATTGATGGGGTTTATTTCCGTGTCTTTTCGCTTCTCATTCTGTTAGGTTGGACTCCACTCTCTTACATGGGACGATGGTAATTCTATAGCAATGGGGGTTGTCGTGCATAGATGTGTTCCTCCTAGATTTATTATTGCTTTGATCATTAAATACTGCATTTTACAGGACTTGACCCAATAGAGCGTAAAAACCATGTACCTGCTACATTACTATCCCGAGCAGAACTTTAATATTATGAACAACATACAAAAACATGTGCATTTGGTAAAATAATTTTGGCCTGAGAATGGCTTCATTGCGAAAATAAACATACATTTACTTGCATTAATTACGAAATAACTGCATGACTTGTTCAAAATTATATCATATTGTTGTCAAACTTACTTCAACTTTGTTTCCAAATAACATCAAAATTTCATATTCCATTAAAACCATAATTCCAGTTCTTATAAATTGGAATTTAGTGTCTTATATCTGGTGGTAAATCTCTAAACCAATGGGTGTTGTCCTGCATAAATATGTTCCTCCTAGATAATTAAGGCTGTGATCACACGGCTCAGATACGAAATCCAATAATGTAGTATGCAGTACTTAGCTACTCGTTGATTATGAAATCAAATTCCACAGTCGCATAAAAAAGTGATTGATCACTTTGTCGTTATGGGAAGTGAATGGATAAAAGATCATCAAATATTTTCATAACCAAAATGTCCAAAGAACACCATTCCTTTCCAGCCCAGATTAATTCTTCCATTTGAAAAGCGCCAATAAGCAATTAGCGTCACTATTCATAGTAACCTTTAAAGACATTGAAGTACGTATATTTATTTAAAAAGCGAATAAAAGTAACAATTAATGTTCGCTAAATATTGTGCCGTTGACCAATTATTACTACGTTGAAGCTTCTCAATCTCGAATAGCGTAAAAATTGGATGACGACGACTGATAACGTAGAATCTTTTGCTGGAATACCAACGATCACACACTTGGATTTCTCAGAGAAGATTATAATTATCATTGTGACGCAATTCATTGTTATCACGTGGTATATTTCCAGGCCACTTGAATAAGAATCTGTTGCTATGTTACTCAATTACTCTCAATCTTTTTCATGGTGAGTAGAAGTATGTTAACAGTTTTGTCTTCTATTTTATTAGTTGTAACCATAAAATTGGAGCCTCAATTGTAATGAGTGAAACTTTGTTACCTCACAGATTGAAATCCATGAGGTTTTCAGAATTTTATTGGAGTAGATTAGTTATATTCGATTATGGCAGTCATAAAAGTTGTACGAAAAGCAATGGCTGATATTCAGGTAAATAATTGATAAGCAAACTGACAAATTCCACACTATCAATTGTGCAAAATCCTGTATTGCTTATGTAATGATGAAGGATACTAACATTGACATACCATGTGTAAATTTGCAGCGAGAAATTAAGGAGCGGTCGATTGGCGAAAGGCCAAAACGCCGTTGGAGAATGTCCTTGCAGCAAAGTTATCTAGTAAAGGTTGTCCTAGTCCCAGCTGCCCCGTTTGATAATGTATCTGCAATGTAAGCTTGACAACATATACATGTTCTAATTCATAGGCATAAATTAATTCAAAAAGATATTAAATGTTAATTTGATGGTATAGGTCAAAAATCAACCGTAGTCGCAAGAGGAAAAGAGAAATAATAGACAATAGCAACGACGACAATGACGATGAGCAATGCTCCCCTCCTGCAAGAAAAAGAAGGAAAGTATTTATAGAAAATATTAATGAAAGTACAATTAAAACTGAAAATAATAGTGAAGATAATGAACTAAACATCGCTATAGATAAATTGATTGCTAACATGAGATTTGCATCAGATGCAGATCAAAAATTAAGTGAATGGGCAAACGAAATAATGAACATATAAAATATTTTTAAAAACGTAATAAGTAAATCAAGGTTTAAAATATAATGTACTACATGAGCAGCAAAATTCTGGCATTGTATGTGTAATTATAATAACTTCAACACATGTAACAAAAATTCTGTAATAGTGATTATCAAAATGTTTAAATTTTGAGGAATAAATTGGTTAATTTTCCAAGGTATTAACATTAGATTAATAATTAAAGTATTTAGAAATCAAATAAAAGTTACAAAGTACAAAAAATTTATATAGGAAAATGGAATAAAATGGCTTAATTAATTAATCTAAAATAAAATACGTATAACATACATGATAGAATATTCTCTTTTTAATCTTCTTTTAACTAAATTTGATTATAAAACCGCTGGTAAGTATGATACTATTTGAAATCTATTTGATATAGTTTAACACATCATATATAACCATATTGCGATACGAATACAGCAAATAAGTAAATGTTTTAAATATTATCTTATTCATGAATTGTAATAATTTGATATCAATCGAATCATTAATGTTTATATATGTTATTTGAATTTAAAATGTAAACTGTTTAGATAAAACATAATATATATGGTTCTGATACCAATTCAAATTTGAATATCTTGTCATTGATGGGGTATATTTCCGTGTCTTTTCGCTTCTCATTCTGTTAGGTTGGACTCCACTCTCTTACATGGGACGATGATAATTCTATAGCAATGGGCGTAGTCGTTCATAAATGTGTTCTTTCTAGATTTATTATTGCTTTGATCATTAAATACTGCATTTTACAGGACTTGACCCAATAGAGCGTAAAAGCCATGTACCTGCTACATTACTATCCCGAGCAGACTTTTAATATTATAATCAACATACAAAAACATGTGCATTTTGTAAAAAAATTCTAGCCTGGGAATGGCTTCATTGCGAAAATAAACATACATTTACTTTCATTAATTACGAAATAACTGCATGACTTGTTCAAAATTATATCATATTGTTGTCAAACTTACTTCAACTTTGTTTCCAAATAACATCAAAATTTCATATTCCATTAAAACCATAATTCCAGTTCTTATAAATTGGAATTTAGTGTCTTATATCTGGTGGTAAATCTCTAAACCAATGGGTGTTGTCCTGCATAAATATGTTCCTCCTAGATAATTAAGGCTGTGATCACACGGCTCAGATACGAAATCCAATAATGTAGTATGCAGTACTTAGCTACTCGTTGATTATGAAATCAATTTCCACAGTCGCATACAAAAGTGATTGATCACTTTGTCGTTATGGGAAGTGAATGGATAAAAGATCATCAAATATTTTCATAACCAAAATGTCCAAAGAACACCATTCCTTTCCAGCCCAGATTAATTCTTCCATTTGAAAAGCGCCAATAAGCAATTAGCGTCACTATTCATAGTAACCTTTAAAGACATTGAAGTACGTATATTTATTTAAAAAGCGAATAAAAGTAACAATTAATGTTCGCTAAATATTGTGCCGTTGACCAATTATTACTACGTTGAAGCTTCTCAATCTCGAATAGCGTAAAAATTGGATGACGACGACTGATAACGTAGAATCTTTTGCTGGAATACCAACGATCACACACTTGGATTTCTCAGAGAAGATGATAATTATCATTGTGATGCAATTCATTGTTATCACGTGGTATATTTCCAGGCCACTTGAATAAGAATCTGTTGCTATGTTACTCAATTACTCTCAATCTTTTTCATGGTGAGTAGAAGTATGTTAACAGTTTTGTCTTCTATTTTATTAGTTGTAACCATAAAATTGGAGCCTCAATTGTAATGAGTGAAACTTTGTTACCTCACAGATTGAAATCCATGAGGTTTTCAGAATTTTATTGGAGTAGATTAGTTATATTCGATTATGGCAGTCATAAAAGTTGTACGAAAAGCAATGGCTGATATTCAGGTAAATAATTGATAAGCAAACTGACAAATTCCACACTATCAATTGTGCAAAATCCTGTATTGCTTATGTAATGATGAAGGATACTAACATTGACATACCATGTGTAAATTTGCAGCGAGAAATTAAGGAGCGGTCGATTGGCGAAAGGCCAAAACGCCGTTGGAGAATGTCCTTGCAGCAAAGTTATCTAGTAAAGGTTGTCCCAGTCCCAGCTGCCCCGTTTGATAATGTATCTGCAATGTAAGCTTGACAACATATACTTGTTCTAATTCATAGGCATAAATTAATTCAAGAAGATATTAAATGTTAATTTGATCGTATAGGTCAAAAATCAACCGTAGTCGCAAGAGGAAAAGAGAAATAATACACAATAGCAACGACGACAATGACGATGAGCAATGCTCCCCTCCTGCAAGAAAAAGAAGGAAAGTATTTATAGAAAATATTAATGAAAGTACAATTAAAACTGAAAATAATAGTGAAGATAATGAACTAAACATCGCTATAGATAAATTGATTGCTAACATGAGATTTGCATCAGATGCAGATCAAAAATTAAGTGAATGGGCAAACGAAATAATGAACATATAAAATATTTTTAAAAACGTAATAAGTAAATCAAGGTTTAAAATATAATGTACTACATGAGCAGCAAAATTCTGGCATTGTATGTGTAATTATAATAACTTCAACACATGTAACAAAAATTCTGTAATAGTGATTATCAAAATGTTTAAATTTTGAGGAATAAATTGGTTAATTTTCCAAGGTATTAACATTAGATTAATAATTAAAGTATTTAGAAATCAAATAAAAGTTACAAAGTACAAAAAATTTATATAGGAAAATGGAATAAAATGGCTTAATTAATTAATCTAAAATAAAATACGTATAACATACATGATAGAATATTCTCTTTTTAATCTTCTTTTAACTAAATTTGATTATAAAACCGCTGGTAAGTATGATACTATTTGAAATCTATTTGATATAGTTTAACACATCATATATAACCATATTGCGATACGAATACAGCAAATAAGTAAATGTTTTAAATATTATCTTATTCATCAATTGTAATAATTAGATATCAATCGAATCATTAATGTTTATATATGTTATTTGAATTTAAAATGTAAACTGTTTAGATAAAACATAATATATATGGTTCTGATACCAATTCAAATTTGAATATCTTGTCATTGATGGGGTTTATTTCCGTGTCTTTTCGCTTCTCATTCTGTTAGGTTGGACTCCACTCTCTTACATGGGACGATGATAATTCTATAGCAATGGGCGTAGTCGTGCATAGATGTGTTCTTTCTAGATTTATTATTGCTTTGATCATTAAATACTGCATTTTACAGGACTTGACCCAATAGAGCGTAAAAACCATGTACCTGCTACATTACTATCCCGAGCAGACTTTTAATATTATAATCAACATACAAAAACATGTGCATTTTGTAAAATAATTCTAGCCTGGGAATGGCTTCATTGCGAAAATAAACATACATTTACTTTCATTAATTACGAAATAACTGCATGACTTGTTCAAAATTATATCATATTGTTGTCAAACTTACTTCAACTTTGTTTCCAAATAACATCAAAATTTCATATTCCATTAAAACCATAATTCCAGTTCTTATAAATTGGAATTTAGTGTCTTATATCTGGTGGTAAATCTCTAAACCAATGGGTGTTGTCCTGCATAAATATGTTCCTCCTAGATAATTAAGGCTGTGATCACACGGCTCAGATACGAAATCCAATAATGTAGTATGCAGTACTTAGCTACTCGTTGATTATGAAATCAATTTCCACAGTCGCATACAAAAGTGATTGATCACTTTGTCGTTATGGGAAGTGAATTGATAAAAGATCATCAAATATTTTCATAACCAAAATGTCCAAAGAACACCATTCCTTTCCAGCCCAGATTAATTCTTCCATTTGAAAAGCGCCAATAAGCAATTAGCGTCACTATTCATAGTAACCTTTAAAGACATTGAAGTACGTATATTTATTTAAAAAGCGAATAAAAGTAACAATTAATGTTCGCTAAATATTGTGCCGTTGACCAATTATTACTACGTTGAAGCTTCTCAATCTCGAATAGCGTAAAAATTGGATGACGACGACTGATAACGTAGAATCTTTTGCTGGAATACCAACGATCACACACTTGGATTTCTCAGAGAAGATGATAATTATCATTGTGACGCAATTCATTGTTATCACGTGGTATATTTCCAGGCCACTTGAATAAGAATCTGTTGCTATGTTACTCAATTACTCTCAATCTTTTTCATGGTGAGTAGAAGTATGTTAACAGTTTTGTCTTCTATTTTATTAGTTGTAACCATAAAATTGGAGCCTCAATTGTAATGAGTGAAACTTTGTTACCTCACAGATTGAAATCCATGAGGTTTTCAGAATTTTATTGGAGTAGATTAGTTATATTCGATTATGGCAGTCATAAAAGTTGTACGAAAAGCAATGGCTGATATTCAGGTAAATAATTGATAAGCAAACTGACAAATTCCACACTATCAATTGTGCAAAATCCTGTATTGCTTATGTAATGATGAAGGATACTAACATTGACATACCATGTGTAAATTTGCAGCGAGAAATTAAGGAGCGGTCGATTGGCGAAAGGCCAAAACGCCGTTGGAGAATGTCCTTGCAGCAAAGTTATCTAGTAAAGGTTGTCCCAGTCCCAGCTGCCCCGTTTGATAATGTATCTGTAATGTAAGCTTGACAACATATACATGTTCTAATTCATAGGCATAAATTAATTCAAAAAGATATTAAATGTTAATTTGATCGTATAGGTCAGAAATCAACCGTAGTCGCAAGAGGAAAAGAGAAATAATAGACAATAGCAACGACGACAATGACGATGAGCAATGCTCCCCTCCTGCAAGAAAAAGAAGGAAAGTATTTATAGAAAATATTAATAAAAGTACCATTAAAACTGAAAATAATAGTGAAGATAATGAACTAAACATCGCTATAGATAAATTGATTGCTAACATGAGATTTGCATCAGATGCAGATCAAAAATTAAGTGAATGGGCAAACGAAATAATGAACATATAAAATATTTTTAAAAACGTAATAAGTAAATCAAGATTTAAAATATAATGTACTACATGAGCAGCAAAATTCTGGCATTGTATATGTAATTATAATAACTTCAACACATGTAACAAAAATTCTGTAATAGTGATTATCAAAATGTTTAAATTTTGAGGAATAAATTGGTTAATTTTCCAAGGTATTACCATTAGATTAATAATTAAAGTATTTAGAAATCAAATAAAAGTTACAAAGTACAAAAAATTTATATAGGAAAATGGAATAAATGGCTTAATTAATTAATCTAAAATAATATACGTATAACATACATGATAGAATATTCTCTTTTTAATCTTCTTTTAACTAAATTCGATTATAAAACCGCTGGTAAGTATGATACTATTTGAAATCTATTTGATATAGTTTAACACATCATATATAACCATATTGCGATACGAATACAGCAAATAAGTAAATGTTTCAAATATTATGAATTGTAATAATTTGATATCAATCGAATCATTAATGTTTATATATGTTATTTGAATTTAAAATGTAAACTGTTTAGATAAAACATAATATATATGGTTCTGATACCAATTCAAATTTAAATATCTTGTCATTGATGTGGTTTATTTCCGTGTCTTTTCGCTTCTCATTCTGTTAGGTTGGACTCCACTCTCTTACATGGGACGATGATAATTCTATAGCAATGGGCGTTGTCGTGCATAGATGTGTTCCTCCTAGATTTATTATTGCTTTGATCATTAAATACTGCATTTTACAGGACTTGACCCAATAGAGCGTAAAAACCATGTACCTGCTACATTACTATCCCGAGCAGACCTTTAATATTATAATCAACATACAAAAACATGTGCATTTTGTAAAATAATTCTAGCCTGGGAATGGCTTCATTGCGAAAATAAACATACATTTACTTGCATTAATTACGAAATAACTGCATGACTTGTTCAAAATTATAATCATATTGTTGTCAAACTTACTTCAACTTTGTTTCCAAATAACATCAAAATTTCGTATACCATTAAAACCATAATTCCAGTTCTTATAAATTGGAATTTAGTGTCTTATATCTGGTGGTAAATAATCTACACCAATGGGTGTTGTCCTGCATAGATATGTTCCTCCTAGATAATTAAGGCTGTGATCACACGGCTCAGATACGAAATCCAATAATGTAGTATGCGATACTTAGCTACTCGTTGATTATGAAATCAAATTCCACAGTCGCATACAAAAGTGATTGATCACTTTGTCGTCATGGGAAGTGAATGGATAAAAGATCATCAAATATTTCTATAACCAAAATGTCCAAAGAACACCATTCCTTTCCAGCCCATATTAATTCTTCCATTTGAAAAGCGCCAATAAGCAATTAGCGTCACTATTCATAGTAACCTTTAAAGACATTGAAGTACGTATATTTATTTAAAAAGCGAATAAAAGTAACAATTAATGTTCGCTAAATATTGTGCCGTTGACCAATTATTACTACGTTGAAGCTTCTCAATCTCGAATAGCGTAAAAATTGGATGACGATGACTGATAACGTAGAATCTTTTGCTGGAATACCAACGATCACACACTTGGATTTCTCAGAGAAGATGATAATTATCATTGTGACGCAATTCATTGTTATCACGTGGTATATTTCCAGGCCACTTGAATAAGAATCTGTTGCTATGTTACTCAATTACTCTCAATCTTTTTCATGGTGAGTAGAAGTATGTTAACAGTTTTGTCTTCTATTTTATTAGTTGTAACCATAAAATTGGAGCCTCAATTGTAATGAGTGAAACTTTGTTACCTCACAGATTGAAATCCATGAGGTTTTCAGAATTTTATTGGAGTAGATTAGTTATATTCGATTATGGCAGTCATAAAAGTTGTACGAAAAGCAATGGCTGATATTCAGGTAAATAATTGATAAGCAAACTGACAAACTCCACACTATCAATTGTGCAAAATCCTGTATTGCTTATGTAATGATGAAGGATACTAACATTGACATACCATGTGTAAATTTGCAGCGAGAAATTAAGGAGCGGTCGATTGGCGAAAGGCCAAAACGCCGTTGGAGAATGTCCTTGCAGCAAAGTTATCTAGTAAAGGTTGTCCCAGTCCCAGCTGCCCCGTTTGATAATGTATCTGCAATGTAAGCTTGACAACATATACATGTTCTAATTCATAGGCATAAATTAATTCAAAAAGATATTAAATGTTAATTTGATCGTATAGGTCAGAAATCAACCGTAGTCGCAAGAGGAAAAGAGAAATAATAGACAATAGCAACGACGACAATGACGATGAGCAATGCTCCCCTCCTGCAAGAAAAAGAAGGAAAGTATTTATAGAAAATATTAATGAAAGTACAATTAAAACTGAAAATAATAGTGAAGATAATGAACTAAACATCGCTATAGATAAATTGATTGCTAACATGAGATTTGCATCAGATGCAGATCAAAAATTAAGTGAATTGGCAAACGAAATAATGAACATATAAAATATTTTTAAAAACGTAATAAGTAAATCAAGGCTTAAAATATAATGTACTACATGAGCAGCAAAATTCTGGCATTGTATATGTAATTATAATAACTTCAACACATGTAACAAAAATTCTGTAATAGTGATTATCAAAATGTTTAAATTTTGAGGAATAAATTGGTTAATTTTCCAAGGTATTAACATTAGATTAATAATTAAAGTATTTAGAAATCAAATAAAAGTTACAAAGTACAAAAAATTTATATAGGAAAATGGAATAAATGGCTCAATTAATTAATGTAAAATAAAATACGTATAACATACATGATAGAATATTCTCTTTTTAATCTTCTTTTAACTAAATTCGATTATAAAACCGCTGGTAAGTATGATACTATTTGAAATCTATTTGATATAGTTTAACACATCATATATAACCATATTGCGATACGAATACAGCAAATAAGTAAATGTTTCAAATATTATCTTATTCATGAATTGTAATAATTTGATATCAATCGAATCATTAATGTTTATATATGTTATTTGAATTTAAAATGTAAACTGTTTAGATAAAACATAATATATATGGTTCTGATACCAATTCAAATTTGAATATCTTGTCATTGATGTGGTTTATTTCCGTGTCCTTTCGCTTCTCATTCTGATAGGTTGGACTTCACTCCCTTACATGGGACGATGATAATTCTTTAGCAATGGGCGTTGTCGTGCATAGAGGTGTTCCTCCTAGATTTATTATTGCTTTGATCATTAAATACTGCATTTTACAGGACTTGACCAAACAGAGCGTAATAACTATCTATCTGCTACATTACTATCCCGAGCAGACCTTTAATATTATAATCAACATACAAAAACATGTGCATTTCGTAAAATAATTCTAGCCTGAGAATGGCTTCATTGCGAAAATAAACATACATTTACTTGCATTAATTACGAAATAACTGCATGACTTGTTCAAAATTATATCATATTGTTGTCAAACTTACTTCAACTTTGTTTCCAAATAACATCAAAATTTCATATTCCATTAAAACCATAATTCCAGTTCTTATAAATTGGAATTTAGTGTCTTATATCTGGTGGTAAATCTCTAAACCAATGGGTGTTGTCCTCCATAAATATGTTCCTCCTAGATAATTAAGGCTGTGATCACACGGCTCAGATACGAAATCCAATAATGTAGTATGCAGTACTTAGCTACTCGTTGATTATGAAATCAAATTCCACAGTCGCATACAAAAGTGATTGATCACTTTGTCGTTATGGGAAGTGAATGGATAAAAGATCATCAAATATTTTCATAACCAAAATGTCCAAAGAACACCATTCCTTTCCAGCCCAGATTAATTCTTCCATTTGAAAAGCGCCAATAAGCAATTAGCGTCACTATTCATAGTAACCTTTAAAGACATTGAAGTACGTATATTTATTTAAAAAGCGAATAAAAGTAACAATTAATGTTCGCTAAATATTGTGCCGTTGACCAATTATTACTACGTTGAAGCTTCTCAATCTCGAATAGCGTAAAAATTGGATGACGACGACTGATAACGTATCTGTTGCTGGAATACCAAAGATCACACACTTGGATTTCTCAGAGAAGATGATAATTATCATTGTGACGCAATTCATTGTTATCACGTGGTATATTTCCAGGCCACTTGAATAAGAATCTGTTGCTATGTTACTCAATTACTCTCAATCTTTTTCATGGTGAGTAGAAGTATGTTAACAGTTTTGTCTTCTATTTTATTAGTTGTAACCATAAAAGTGGAACCTCAATTGTAATGAGTGAAACTTTGTTACCTCACAGATTGAAATCCATGAGGTTTTGCAGAATTTTGTTGGAGTAGATTAGTTATATTTGATTATGGCAGTCATAAAAGTTGTACGAAAAGCAATGGCTGATATTCAGGTTTAACGGAGAAAAACGTAGAGTAGAGTCGCCTGTGTGGGCTAAAGCGAGACCGAAGGGTACATAATTTCATGTGTTTGTTATAATATGGTTATACAAATTTGGTAAGGTTTTTCTTGAAACCAAGTCTTACTTTACGTGCTGCTGATACCTGTCTGATTTTTCTTTATGTTTTAATTCTCCAATATGTACGGAATATAATAATGGTAAATAGACGGATGAATTAACAGATCAGGCAAACTTACGGATACTTGATTTTCATATAAAAACGTGTTTATCAATAACTCTGTTTCTTGTTATGCGATTGATTATCTTCAAATCTTGTTTTGAAATTAAACAATTTAAGGAAAAGCAATTGACATTTGTCTAATAAAATTTTTTGAATTGTCGAATGATTCATGGATGCACACAAAAACACAAGATATCAAACGCTTTTTAAAATCTTGCAAACAAAAAATCGGTGAGATAGTTTAGGTCTTACTTTCTGTGTCATGCCAATTTTGATCATATGGATTGGGAAGTGATCGCTTTCCAATCAAGAAAATGAAGCAGAAAAAGAAATGTAGATAACGGTTGCTTTAGTAGCAAACAACAACACCACGCTAAGGGTCTGTTTCAAGTGGGTGCCAGAAGCATTCGGCAGCCCTGTTGAAGGTGTTGTGTTGCTCCGCCCAATCTTCGCAAGGAGCCACCCACTAGAGAATAGAACAATATAGAACACTTCAGTGGTGCTTGAGGATTGGGGCCTTGCAATAATAGGCATCACGAAACCGCATGCAAAGGCGGCTAGAAATTCAGTGTCATTATATTATTAGATATATATTATTATATTATTATATTATTAGTATGCGAAAGTAATTTCTTTGATTGCGCTTTAATATTTAATTTCTTTCGGCAGGGTTCAATAATAGTTTTTGATAATTGCATATACTCTTTCAATATAAATTGTCTGAAAATGTTCAATATTCTATGGAATTTTACAGCCCCGCAACAGAGGAAAGCGCAGCGCACTGCACGTGTTTTAAACATCATGCGAACGCAAACTAGAAGGTGACAACGCCAACCGTTATTATATAATTTCTACCTTTTCATCAAGGCCCATCAAACAAATCGACAGTTTGGTTGTACTTGTACATACCTATCAGTGCGAAAGTTAGATTTTGCCTCGTAACTAATGCGAAGAAAGTCGAAGTATGAACTCACTGTATGTGTATTTTCGCCAGAATCACATTAATTATAGATATCCACGATGGACGGAGCAAAACTTGACGTTCGACCTAGACTGTGTTAAATGTTTTAATTTCACACGCTGATGTTGTTGCTGCTTTGTATATAAACAACAAAAGAGACAGAAGACTACAAAACATGATTTCAAGTTCTTTTTCAGAAATAAATAATTTAGAGTGTTTCAAACAAATATTCTACAATTAAAAATTACAGTAGCATTCTATACTCTCGGAAAAATGATTTTAACAAACCGCAATAATATAGCATAGAATAGTTTCTATGATTACAATTCATTTACTGCATCAAGGCGCAAAAGTCTGTAGAAAATGGATGATATCTAAATGGCCTAAATTAATTCATATTATAATATTAAAACAGTTTAGCATCAACTAGATTTAAGTGCATTTCTATAATTAATGTTTAATTTATCTTCTCAATTGACGGCAATAGCTAACAGGTAACGAACTAGGTACGATGGGCAAGCCAAATCGTTCGAATCTTGCTATGGCTGCAGCCTGTGCCAAACTTTCAGCCGATGGGTTAATACTTATTGATCGGGGCACTGCCGTCTTAAAGATTGGCGCTTTCATTTTCAGATTATAAATGTCACTTTCATCTCTAATCAATGCCGTGTCTCTTGTACGACAACAACTAGTGTTACAATATGGAGTAAATCGTGATGCACTGTGGTGTGATACGTTTAGAGGATAAATAGATGGCGTACGAGTGTACCGATTGTTGTCCGTATCAGAGTAATAGCGGGATAAAGGACCTTCTGATTTGGTGTGTTGAACAACTGATACTTCATTGTCTTTTTTAAGTAATGATTCCATGTCAAAAGATTTCTTTTTACGTAAATTTGGTAGCAGAACATTATCATTAATGATTCTTTCACTGTGTGACCGTCCGACCGGGGATAAGGATGTATCTGATGAGTTACAAAGTGGCTGAGATAAATAAGACATTGGTAATGGATAACGAATACTTCTAGCGTAGTCTTGATACCATGATCGATCGACTATAGGCATCGGCCTGTAGGATAACGGTGGCGATGGTAATGTCGTGCTAATGTTAGATCCTTGTAAATCATTGTGTGCTAACGGGTGATGGTATTGTAAAAGCATTGCTTTCCTAGCTCGGCGTTGAGCACGGCGACGTCGAAAGTCTCCTTTACTGAAATCATCAAAGTTGGCAGGATTAATAGCCCAGAAATGTCCTTTGCCGTTGGGGCTGCGTCCAGCTTTCACAAAACATTCATTCAGCGATAGATTATGCCGGATACTATTGCGCCAGCCGGGACCTTTGTTTCTAAAATAAGAATACTTTTGTAGAACATACGCATAAATATCGCTGAGAACCAGTCGTTTCTCGGTAGTTGATAGTATAGCATTGGCAATCAAACTGATATAAGACTGAGTTGGTTTTTCGTCATCTGAGGGACTCAAAGCATTAGAATAGCTGCCAGTTTCTGACGGGTCTTCTTCGGACGATACAGATGGTAGACGTAGTGTTTCATTATGCAATTGAGTGTTTGATTGGTAACGTCCAGCTGTATGGTCATCTTTTGGTTGGATCATCTTATATTTCGAATCATTTGATAATGAGCTTGGTATCGCATCATTATTGTGTTCTTGGCTTGGTGGTTGTTTGCTGCTTCCATGTAGTGAGAGTAACACAGCGGCGACTGATGATTCATTATTAACGCCAGTAGTATTGTTATTGTCATCAGTCATTCTTTTATAACATTGTCCAACTATTTTTGATTGATTTACTTTGTTATCATTCGCCATACCTTTAGCTACGTCTCCAATACTGATAACAGGTGACTGACTTTTAATAACTTTAAGATGTCTTTTCGCTTCGTCAAAGCTTTGAATTTCTAACTTCGATTTAAAACGCGTTGGACTCATCCTTTTTCACTGGGCCCGTTTAACTGATTTATGGCCTATCGCCCCAAATGGTCCGAACAAAAACCGAAAATTGCAAAAATAATTTACAGGTTGTTGTGTGATGTTGCCAATTAACGCTTGCTTGAAATGGCCTGCAATTATTGCTAATTTCAAAACCAGTGTGAAAGTAATTGTGACGAGCTGTTGAATAGGTTGATGAGTCTATTTGTGTGATTTTTCCGGATAAGCGATATCAATACGATCATTTAGTACTGCCGTTTCGTTCGTTCGTCTGTCCTTGCCTTTGTGATTTGATTGTGATAGCAAACAGCACCACGCTTCCTTTTCCCCTGCTTGGGTACAGCAGTATAATATCTGAGCTCTCTTGTGATCATCAGCCCAACTCACAAATGGTATAATGTAGTGTGATAGGGTTGTTCAATTGCAGCACGTTATCTATATAGTCATGGGTCATTGTCGAAAATAATCACGTCGTTGTTGCCTTGGTACTCAATAGACTTGACATTGATGTTTCTCAATTTAATTGTTGACCACGCCTTTTGTTTGTATAGATGTGCCAAGGCTGTCAACGAGCTGTCAATTTTGTGGTTTACGATTGTAACGACCGGTACTTTGTACAGGTATCGAAACATTATATTCGAGTCAGAGCAACAAATGAATATGCACGGGCACAACAGACCTCACGCGTGTTTATTAAACAATATGTATATGTATTCTGTGAAATATACCGCAATGTGAGAGATATGTAGGACCGGAGTAGGCTTAAATACGGCTATGTAAGTGAATGTTTACCCCCATAAAAGAGGCGCCGATGAGAGGGTTGGTCGTCCGACGGCAGTTTGAACAGCGACGCAGTATAAGACATAACTCATTTATAATTTATCATGTTTAACCACAGTCGGTGCTTAATTGCTATGTAAGTTTATCAACATTATGAAAACAATCAAATTTAAATCCACACCGCTGCAATTGAAGTATGAATAAGGCCTCCCAGGTTTTCACAATCTAGGCACGGAACGCCTCACACGTCGTAGGGATAACCAGCCGCAACGATTACACTACTTCAGTTCACTTAAAATGCTGGAGAATAAATCAACAAACAATATATGAGACGCGCAATATTGAGATGTTTGCATCGGCTGCGGATTGCGTTGACACGCTACGTTATAATTATTTCTGTCTTCTATTCATTCAAAAAATGATTGTAATCGAATTAAGCAAAATAATACCACACAATTATCACATCATGCAAAGTACAAAAGTGGGTATACTGTTACTGAAATATCTACGACAAGAGACAATATATAGAGTAATATTACAAGAGTATATTATGAACCATTCGTAACTAGGTTATAACTAGGTAGTCTTCTCATGAATCGCAAACTCAATACAGCTACTCAACTAGTTTATTAGAGACGTATTGCCTGTTTTGTTAATGATGACGTTTACTAATACATTAACAGTCAATTGGTTTAAGATCAGCTGCATCAATAGTTAAATGCGTGTCAGTTACATTGAACACGCCATATTTGTTACCAGGCTATTTGTGTGTAAATATGATAATTACGTTTCTTCGCGTGAGTTGGTAGGCCTGTCACCGAATAAGGAGTAGAATTTTTCTGTGTCATTCTTTGTGTCTTCACATCTAGGAAGGAAACTTCTTAAGTTGAGTTTGAAGTTTTGGCCGGATAAATTTAAATTATCAACGGAAGCTTGTGAAGAGTTAAGGATATATATCAGTAATTGAAATAATTAAAGATAGAACTCAAGGATAAATGAAAAGAATATACCAGACATGCACGCATAGAAACAATGAAATAATTTTATTGCAGAATTAATAAATCAGACACACTCCGCGAGTAGAACATGAAAACGGTTACAAAGGATTATACGAGGAAGTCATTAGGCGTAAATCTTTTGTGTCAACATATGTGTATTTGTGTACAAATATACCGATCATTTTCATTTACTTTGCGGTGATAGCAACACACTATGCTATACGGTCTGGTGACGATATCTGCTTGAAATAATACTGTCTATATGACAACGTATGATACACTTTTGATATGCAATTGATTAGTAACGTAAATGATAACCACATCAGTAAACCTTTAATAATGATCGAAAAAGCCGAAGGGGACAAACAAAACTGATAAAAAATTATAATCGTCAATGATCACTCAGCCGTTAATACACATAGCCATTTTAAGCAATTCTAAATGAAAGGCGAAGGCGGGCATTTTATTGTCAACAGATTAGTCCAAACGGACATACAACAATGCAAAGCTGGTGTAGTAATAATTGGTTGTTATCGGTTCCATCCCCTGTCATTGTGTGGTAACTGCTCATACAAAAGGCCAGCCACACAGTGATTAGACACTGAGACGATTGTTGAAGAATTGATGGTGTGTGCTCCCGAACCATTAATCCTCCCTCTTTTCGTATGATCAACATCATTCATGACAAACGGGGAGTGGCGTTGTCCGTTAGGATGTTCCGAACTAATCTATTTGAAATGATAGGTAGTAATGATTAGATTGTAGACGACATCATTAATACCATCATTAGTTCAATAACAGCGACAATAGGCGGGGGATTGTTTATAAACAAATGTGCGTCACACACTGAACAAGTCTTTAAACATTCAATTAAGAATGAATGGGAGGGCTACGATAGTAAGTGATGCGTTGATAACGCATTTTTAACGACATGAAAACAAAGCAAAACCGATAAACAAGTAGTTAGCAGCAATCAAATACTCTTTTCGAACAACAAGTCGTATAAATTGCTTTGTAAAGATACGCCTACAAAAAGATATAAGTACTGTGTATACCAGTACTAGTTTAGGAGATATGAGAGAGATGTTGGCTCAAAAGTTAGGTATCGACAGATTAGCGCAACAGCAACAGCCATTTCCCGAAATTGGAAAAGAGGCCGGCACTATTACGATTATGCATCGTATACACTCTACTATGCAGGTTTGATAATAATAATTGCCCCTCGGAGTATTTTCTGCAGCATTGTCTTGTATTTCCCAAGTAAAAACGGGGAGTAAAAGCTTCATCTCTTTTTAAGTAAAATTTAATGTTGTTTACCCCCTGAAGAACAATAGATTGGAGATTATCAGAGGGAGCTTATTAGAGTTAGGTTACTGTTAATATTATTAATCATAGTATGATTAAATGAAAAAGATATGATATGGCGACCAGTTTCTTGGGCTTGAGCTGCGCCTTCCATGGCAATCTTACGCCACAATGATGCCTAAGTGCACGAAAAGACAAAATTATAACAAATATTTACGGTCAAATTTTGTAGCTGTTTACAGAATACAAATTAGAATTAAATATCACAAGAATAACTATATTTTTAATTGAAAGGAAAGGACGAACAAGGAGATAGAGGATTTGAGGAATGGGATAAAGGACATAGGAAACAGTTACCCTCATTCATCAATTATTCCAAACACTCTAGGGTTTTATATTGGTTAATAGAGAAATAAGATTATATACAATTACAAACAAAATTATTAGAGCTATATTCAAAAACACTGCCAGGTTATAGATACATTTGCCCACTGGAGAAAATATTGAGCAGTGATTTCAAAGGTCAACTGATTACGAAAATAAAATATTCAATTCGGTTAAATCATAAAAATCAATAGCAATAGTTGTGGATCGGACAAACTAATAATATTTGAGGTGAAAATGTAAACAAAATCGAAGTTAATTATATAAACAACACTGCATTGCACGAATAGGCTCACGACAAATTGACCGTGATATTCAAACACAGAATTATTAATTTTCTTATTGTTCTTTATCATGTCTTATACTGAAGTTTTTATTGAAGGTGTACGTACGCATGACTGTGTCAGTGTAGGAGGTACGTATGCTGATCTGTCTCTAAGGAGTCCTTAGTGCTGAACGACAACGACTTACAACATCAAAACATAAGAGTCTCTTTTCAAGGCTATACACACACTAAACAGCTGCCCATAAACCACTAAATTTTCATTTTGGGTCTTACACGATTGCAACGATACATTACGATACATTCTACAATATCGCCTACAGATTTAAAGGGGGCAGGTTTACTGCACCTTCTTTCATTATCCCTTATTGTGACGTCATGTCGAAACTTTGTGTGCATAGACTAATTAGACTATAGATCAAGAACTATCGACACACTAATATTTTAACATAATTCAAAATGATCCGAATCGATCGATATGGACTGGCAGTTTTCATCAGAAAAGATCATCAATGTATTTCACTAAGTAACTAACAAGTGCGGCTAGTCCACCGAACTATGAACCATTAATTGATAACAATTTATTAAGAACAAACGTATACTTCTGTCAGTAATCGATGATCAGACGCACCGACGATTCATGATTCACGCACGAACCGCATGCTCGTTTCGATTGCATGAGCTACGAATCAACTGGAATTTGGAAGCTTCCAGAGTCAGAGACTCGGAGACATTGAACTGTTTGTCATCGGCTCGTTTGAAAATCTTTGATTACCAAACATAGAGTTTGAGCTGAATAGAACTACAGCGATCGCCTTCTCTGGTCCATAGTAGTTTGCTTATCACGCTTGCTCACTCCTAGATGAAGATAGTCTACTGAATTAGATTTGTTTATAAATAGGTCGAAATCAAGCGAGTATGATAATAAAAATAGCGTACAAAGCTAGCGACAATATTTCATCTGCCCTGTTATGTAACAAGGGAGTTTCAAGCATATTGAGTAGCGGCTTATAGTGCAATAACGAGCGAAATTAACTGAGTCTGGCATCACCATCTCAGCATTTTGAATGAAAAAGTAACGTACAACTGTAGTTACATATGGCATGTACGAGCACGTGGATACCCCATTCTATGACAGTAAAATGAAATGATGCACGTTGTTCCAGGTCATGGCCAATGCCGGCCGCATCGACGTAAGTCATCTACAATGCAAACGGGAACAAAACTAGTATTGTATGCACAATCTTTACCTGGTCATAAAAATGAGCATTGGTTGATGACAATTGTTCACAGCCAGTTACTCCAAGGCTTGCAAAGGCAGGAACGTAAGGATCATAGAAAGAGTCAACACAGTATGGCGAATCGTTTCCAGGATCCAAATGGACATCAACAAGTCTTGTTGGAGTCGTAGGAACGTTTCTTCGGTCTGTAACATCCGATAAAGGTCTGCGATGAATTGTAACACTTGAATCATAGTCAGCATTGAAATTTGGAGTTCTTGACACCGTTTCAGACGATGAAGGATTTGCCCTTAAAGAAAAAGTTGTGAATCAGTTGCATAGTACATCTCTATTAGTACGATGCACTTTATAGTCAAGTAAAATCAGTCTGTCACAATGAGCATATTTTTAAACGGCCAACTCCATTGTAGTGGCCATCAATGTTGCAAATCTAAATTACGTGTAGTATAGCCTCATAGAAAAAAATACATCATAAGGACATTTTGACTATCAAATGAATATTAGAAATAATTTAAGAAAAATCTCCACTTGATATTCTAAACAAATTAGGGTAAAAAACAGTTAATAATATGTACCGGAAATTTACTATACTTACAGGCTTTTTATGCCCTGCATAGCTACTGTATATTCTATTGGACTAACCCTCTATACTTATGAAATACGCCCACGCAGTATAAAATGATAATAAAATGATAAAAAATGTATGTCGAATAGGCTTGTAGGCCTATGCACACAGTAGTCACAGAGAGGCGTATTAGTAGATGTTAAGCATGCAATTATTATTTATCAATCGTAATACCTATGTAGATAGAGTCAAATTATGAATTATTTACCAGTTGAATTCTTGGTGTTTGCGTTTCATTTGCTGTAGATGAGAATCAATAGAGAGTTTCATGCGATGGGGTCCACTCCCTTGTTTGCGGTTACGATTGTGTTGTCTCATTCTAAGTTTAGATGGGTGAGGCAAGTTTTCAGATTGAGCTTCAGCAGCATTCCCTCTTCTAGAGTTGCTTGAATCGATTGCAAATGTGCTTCTTGTCTAACAAAAAAGAGCATATTGCTTACATTTAACAATCAAACAGAGTGTAATCAAGTAGCAAATGGTAGGTCAACATATTGTACATTCTGACGTTTTCAGACACACAAAAAACATTTTGAAAGTTCAAAGCCTCACACGACAATAGTGAAACCTAAAGGTATATACTATAACAAGATTCCCTGTTGAACACATACTGATGGCCCTTCAACTCTAACCCTAGCATGAGATTTCCATGAACAGTTCAAGAAATGAAAGTTTGGTCAATTTTAAGTTCATGACCTGTTTATGAACCTGCAAAGAAATTGTTCATGAACGTTTCATGGACTAATTAATTGACTTCATACATTGTTTATCAACTGTGCTAGTTTATAAAATAACCAACATTTTCCTCTTGTCTGAAGGATCGAGTTTATTCAAGAACCAATTTAAGATTCAGATCTAGCACCTCTGAACAACCAAATTATGATGATATATTAGTTGCAATGGTTAAATAAATAATATAAGTTGGTAACTTGGTTTGACTACATTAAAAACAACCAGGTGAGACAGGTAGGAAAGGCAAGACAGAGGAATGACAGTGCTTTGTTGTAATTATCGCACTCATATCTCTGACATGCAAAGTCGACCTGTTTGACTTTCTGTCAGAGATCGAATAGCCTCACATCAATAATGTTCACAAATAAAATTAAATTCAATCATGCTCATCCTCTGCTCTCCCATATATTTCAATATGACCAAATCCAAATACCACCAAGACAAGATCTCATACCCATAATGGCATATACATCAAGTCTAGCCATTAATTTCAAGATGATGGTGCGCACAAGTGGAACAATCTACCATCTACAATGAAGGAAGTCCAGAGCAGGCCTACTTTCAAAAATCTCCTCGAGAAGCATTTACATTCAAAGATAATTTAGTTCACTTATTTATTGTTCTATTACTAAACCCTATATAAATGTCTGTTCTCTTGTCAAATTTACCCTATATGTTAATATAGTAATTAACTGGTCCTTTGAAAAAAAGTTGTATGTAACTCAAAGGTTTCTGAATAAATGATGATGATGATGATGATGATGATGATGATGATGATGATGATGATGATGATGATGATGATGATGATGATGATGATGATGATGAATAGGCAACTAACCTCTCTATAGGTATTTGTATTGCTTGTAGTACACACAGAAGGTACAAGTTGTCTAGAATAAAAAATAGAAATCAAGCTAGATGTAATGGCAATGTAGCATTTGAAATGTGAATATCTATGTGCAATGTGGTGCATCTACTGTAGCCTATATAAGCTAGGGGGCTTCCGATTGTCAGTGAAGAGACAAGGGCTATGGAACAATGTTGAACAAATTTAAACAGTTGAAATTTTTAAAATAAATATCTGCAGTATTATTATAATAATAGACAATGACATAAATTTGAAACAAATTAAACAGAGGAAGTGCTTGAAACATATTGATAAGTTATAAATTACAGGATTTTTTGCTCAAACAAATTTGCCGATGTATGCTCTGTTTCACAACTTATAATATTCCAAACACTTTTATTCTTGATTGTTTGTATTGCCTCATTGAATTATGTGATCATTAATCTGTTTTTGTACCTTTCTTCTAAAACGTTATCGTTTTAGAACATTTATTAATATTGACGTAAAAAATGGGGTGACTTCAACGCGCCATAGTCCCAAATTTAATCTGGACAGCCCCCTTTTTTATTCCTGAAAATTGAATTTCTGAACGTCTTAATTCTATTCTAAAAATCAAAAAAATTCAACAGAAAGGGAAAATTTGACTCTAGTAGGCTATTGTTCCAAATCTCTTAACAACATTTTCTGGGCCATGTCAGTTGAATCAAGGAAACATATATGTATTGTGAAGTGTGTACCAAGCTATCAATTTGAATTGATATCAACTGGCGAAGTAACTAAATTCGCAAGGCGCAGAAACACAATCAATATTGACACACAGCTGCAAGTATTGGTGAAGCACCAAACATTTGACCGTAAAATTACTAGAATACCAGTTACACGCAATGGGTGTTGTAGAGGCTACATGCATATTAGCTTGCATGGGGGACAATAACATCAATCAATACACTATTCAAAGATTATTGTTTGATATATGAGGTCCTATGATTAAAATGGTAAAATTACTAGATATCTTTGTAAAATCTGTCATGCTGTGATTCGTTTATTTGATCAGTTCAACACCTCCACTGCGCCTTGCGAATTGAAGATGCATATAATTTAAATAAGAATATTATTGATTGGAGCTTGCAACAAGAATATATGCACCATGCAAGGGAGATCGTATAGAGAGAATTGATTTTGTAAATTTTGGACATGAAAATGAGAAATGACTGAGAATTTAGAAATAAAAGAGAGTGGGCTTATCAGAGCGTCAAATACAATATCAAAGTGTTTTTTTATTCAAACAAAGAGTTTGGATGTTTGCTGCAAATAATCCATAATTGGATATTAAACTTCATAGGCAGTAGGCTAGGCTACAGAATTTAATGTTTAAAACCTACATCATTGATTGGTGATTTCTGTGTTGATTTCCATTTAACACAGCATGTCTTGACACTCGTTGAGATGATCTGAATAGAGAAAAAGTAGAATATGGTCAGATAATTGAACTTGTGCATAAAAAAGAGGCAAATTATCTGTTAAATTTAGTATTGAGAAGGGGTAGCTATGTCTGACACAGTATATACATATTAAGTGGCTGCTAGATTGATATCACTTTATGTTTCTTTTCTTCTTCTGTTAGTTATATATATATATATATGTGTGTGCCATGTCATCTGCAAGTAGATGAGTACTAATTTGATTACAAATATGTCAAAGACTATGCATTTTGGAACATTCTCGCATAAAGAACATTCATGAACGATAATGGCAAAATTTCTTGAACTGTTTACATAAACATTTTATAAAAAAGTTCATTAAAATAGGTCATTTCGCGTTTATCAACAGTTTATGGATGTCTGTAAAGCTTATGGAATGTTAATGAACTGTTCATGAGCACAATAATTTTTTTTGCAGGGTTTGTCTGAGACCGTTTTTGAAGAAGGCCACTGTTATTTGTTAGAGAAAAATATTTTTCAAATGTTTAAGAAAGGCAGACATTTTTTCAAGTAAGCCTTATCAATATCAACTTTTTGATTTTAGAATTTTAAACTTTTCAACAAAAAATATAATTTATGTAACAATTGATGTTCTTATATTTTAAATTGAATCAAACAAACTTGGTAGATGGTTTACAATTGATTAAATGTATTTGATACTAAAATATGTATGAGATGGTAGCCAGGTTATTTGAGTTTTGTAGAACATTGTATTCCATTCCTCTTTTCTTTCAGATCGCGAAGTCTAGGCCTACATAGGTGGACAACAGCTAGGCCTACTTTATTGTCACGTTGTGTTCAACAATTTTCTGACAACTTAATAGCAGATTCTCTGGAATATGGTTTTAAATTTAACATATGTTTAGACAGAAAATTTAATCTTCAGTTCAATCTGTCTGCATCATGCTTCATCATTTTTGATAGAGAAATTTGTTTGATTAGAAGTTTCTTCTTGAAACATTTTAAAACAAAATTCAATGGCAACATGTTTTGGATTTTATTTTACTCAACGTCGTTTCGACTTTCGACTTTCGTTGAGAATAATAAAATCCAAAAACTGTTGCCATTGACTTTTGTTTCTGAAAAAAAAAAATTGTTTGTGCATAAAATGTAAATGATGATTAGATCAACATTTACTTGGGTAATCATGAATTTTACTCACTATGACCTTGATATCATGCAGCTTGAAATTTAGCCCGTAAAATATTCATGACCTGAGGAGGCATGTGTTTGTACTTGAAATAAAACATTAAATCATATTGATTCTAAATCCATGAATACATTGATAACAATTTTAAATAGGTTAACATAATTAACTAGCAAATTGTTTTGGTGGAAGAAGACAATAATCGTTATTTTTCTTGAACTATAGTGAAACCTTTATATAACAGCCAGCTACGAGAGGTAGTTAAATTGACCATTATATGCAGGTGGCCTTTAAATGCAGGGTCGATTCAATAGAAAATACTATTTTATACAATAAAAGAGTGACCAGTATAGACAGGTGGTCATTATGTAGAGGTGACCATTATAACAGGTTTTACCGTACATACTTTCCAATCTCAGGTGGAATGCTATTCATTGGCATTGAACCATTATAACCACTGTAGCCAACCTCATCTGATCCTGGAGTCTGGAGCACTGCTTTCCTATTGTTTTGACTCTGTAGGTCTTTTCTTGCCATCAAGCATATCTCATCAGCAGAATAATCCATTATAGCCTACTCTAATAATTCTCCAGTGTGTGTGTGATGATAGATTGGGATAAACCTGAAATGCAAACGATTAATGGATTGTTATATACTGTCGATATGGATCGAACGAAATAGGTAGCGTGTAGGCAACTTATTTGCTTACAATATTATCAATCATTAATTCAAGAAATTTCAAACATTCCGGATTAATCCAAAGACTTTAAATATTGAAAAGGCTGAAACATTCATTCAGTTTTTATGAGTTTAATGCTATAAATTGTAGACTGGCTTGGTGCTTCCAAGCTCCATAAATACTTGTCGATAGTAGCTTAAATAGTTGCATCAAACACAGAAATCTCAACATTTAATTTGTAGGCCTAAGCTGGTGATTTTTTTTTAATTTTGTGTTACATTGATTAATGTTAATTGATAGGCGCTACAAAATGTAATAATGCCGCAAGCAAAGGTAACTGAATATTTAGTAACACGCTTGCTAAATTTGGATATATTGCATAAAGTATTTGCACAGCACAATGGCTGTTAATTGTAATTAGGCAAATAAAGGAGGTCATTTGTATTTTTATAAAAATTCATTTCAACTCGTTCTGTCAACGATTGAGAGTCTAGACGTTATACACTCTTGAATATGGTAGTAATAACATCCTAAACAATAGTCATTTGAACAGTACACAAACCATCCAATAATTTCTTCAAAGATGGAGTAACGATTGCAATGGTAATTAGAACAATATTAATAGCACTTTTTCATTACTTATAACAAAGCAGATATATACGCCACTGCATAATTCAAATCAAGCGAACAATGGTGATCACGTTATTTGGATCCTGAATTCGATATTTATTCATGTGATATCCGCTATTACGTATCTATCCTTTCAACTGACACGAGAAAAAATTCCTATGACACCGCAAAGTCGAGCATAGACATTGCTTAACTTCAGGAACATGATGAAGTCATTTTCAATATGAGTTTTCACAATGACGTACAAAGAATAAAGTGACACAAAAAAACTCCTATGACACTACTGAATTTTCATTAAATACAAATAGAAAGCTACTCGCCGGGCTCGCAATAAAAAGGCTTATACTTA
Organism: Haliclystus octoradiatus; assembly: GCA_916610825.1. NCBI lineage: Eukaryota > Metazoa > Cnidaria > Staurozoa > Stauromedusae > Haliclystidae > Haliclystus > Haliclystus octoradiatus. Next base: position 10,215,330 of record OU744446.1, read on the forward strand.
GCCAGTATGCAGCGTAAGTAGACCACCCATCCGAGTAGCTAATTTAAAAATTCTAAATTAATGGTAGACTATCTAGTCATTATAACATTATCAAGAATGTATCATCATCGCATCGTAAACTGAAATGTATGGTAATTACTTTTCAATAGCCTGGCAAACTCGTTAATAACAAATTTATGTCATTAGGCGGATCTATTTCAGGTATTTAAATTATTCCGTAGGCCTAGAATATTTGGGCGCTCAAATATTGGGCACCATTACCATTGCAGCAAAATAACTAGGACAGTTCATTTTAATCAAAAGTGTGTGGTTTAGTTTTTAATTATTGCTGATTGAAGTTTGCTCCATGTTGAAAATAATTTTGGCCCCAATGCGTACTTCAATGTATAGGGGGCTCTGTTGGAAAGTGCAAGTCGTCACTAGACACTTGACAAATTAACTCGTGTGGCACGGCAAAACTAACGGCGTGCTGTGTAACTAGTTGAGTTCACAGCTGGCGTAACAAGAGTGACTTGTGATTGTTGTTGAAGTAGATCAGGTGACCGCGTAACTCAAAGGTTAGAGCACTGGACCTGACATTCAGAGATCGTGGGTTTGACTCCCACGCTCGGACATGCTTTTCTTCTTCACAACAATTTCCTAGATTTTAACAGGTTATGGCCCAGTTAACGCAGGGGCAAGAACACTCTGGCCTGATGGTTGCAATACCAGCGTGGCCAATGAGTTGGATTTGAGGAGGAGTGTTGGAAAGTGCAAGTCGTCACTACACACTTGACAAATAAACTCATGTGGCACAGCAAAACTAACGGTGTGCTGTCTAACTAGTCGAGTTCACAGCTGGCGTAACAAGAGTGACTTGCGATTGTTGTTGAAGTGGATCAGGTGACCGTGTAGCTCAAAGGTTAGAGCACTGGACCGGACATTCAGAGATTGTGGGTTACACAGCACGCTGTTAGTTTTGCCGTGCCAGATGAGTTGATTTGCCAAGTGTCTAGTGACGACTTGCACTTTCCAACACTCCTCAAATCCAACTCATTGGCCACGCTGATATTTCAATCGTCGGGCCAGAGTGTTCTTGCCCCTGTATGAAGCGGAATCGGGGTCATAATTCCGAACGTTTGTGCCGTCGTCGAATTTCCTTGTCGTTGTTGAATTTCATTCCGTGTTTCCATTTAGTCGTCATCTGCGCTGCCATCTGCGCAATTGCTCTCGCGCGGATTCGAGGTCAATATTCTGAGCTGCGGAGTCGTCGTTGGATCTTGTTTCGTTGTTAAACTTCATTCCGTCGTCTGCGCTGCCATCTGCGTCGCCATCTGGGCAACTATCAAATTGTCTCTCACTTTTGACCAAGGTTTTTTATTACCAAGAGGAAGGTTTTTGATTTATGTTTGATATTATCTACACTGGATTTTAATTACTGTCAGATTCAGGCTTAGCATTCATTGCTTACTTTATTGTTCATTTTCAAATAATTGTTATAAATTTTATCAGACGTCTGGATTGTGAAATACTCAAGCTTATATGACGGAAAAACAATGGAAATATTTGCAGTTTATTTATTTATGTCATTAATTGAGAAAGATTTATAGCTATTATTATTATAGCTATTATATAGGAAAATGTAACTGGAGGCAGACTCCGAAAATGCAACATCAAAATCCATGAAATACTGATAACACTGATGCACCCTAACACCATGTGACGTATTTGTATGTTGTTTTTAAATGTTGTCTCGAATACTTTTCTTCGGAAAATCTAAGAATCTAAGACAATATGATTGATGCCATTGATCAGAATGAAAAAGTCCCACCACTGCAAGACTACAAAATGTCCAATATTTTGAATATGTGTCTGCTGCTTCTATATTTCATGGATTTTGATTTTGCTTTTTCCGAGTCTGTCTGTCAACCTTCAATCACATGTTCCGATCATAATTATATGTTTCTCAATAATAATAATAATCGTTTTCCATATCCATATAAGCTTGAATATTTTACAATCCAGACCTCTTATAAGTATTATAAAACTAAATAATCATTGTTTTTCCAGAAATTATCCCGTTAAACTAAAGCCATTTAAAATTTGATCTTCAAGGGCCCTGGAATTTATTCTTTGTGATGTTTTCAAATTGATGCGCAGATGGCAGAGCAGATGACGACGGAATAGAAACATGGAATGAAATTCAACGACGGCACGAACGGTTGGATTTATGACCCCGATTCTGCTTCATACCCCTGCGCAGCGGAAGCGTGCTGGGCCCATAACCTGTTAAAATCTGGGAAATTGTTGTGAAGCAGATGAGTTGATTTGCCAAGTGTCTAGTGACGACTTGCACTTTCCAACAGGCTCTGACGCAATGCGTGCAGCAGTTAAGAGATATTGGCGAAGGGGGCGCAGCAGTGAGAGATATTGGCGAAGGGGGTATTGCACAGTGCACGTTTTCCACATTGTAGGTACCGTTTTTATAGCTGGTAGGCGTGGTAGCTCAGTGTGCACTGCCACTGGTAGGTTAAGCTCAGCTCAGTGGCAGCTGAGTCAAAGTGGTGAATCTGTTCAATTGAGAAAAGCAAATGAGTAGGATATTTAGTAGCCTAAGGTTTTGGTTTACAGTTGTTTTATCTTACCTTAACCTAGGCCTAGGCCTACGCTTTAGTTGGACCCTTCAAATTTCAAATTTCAATGAACATTGATTCATGACTTCAGACTACTGACTAAAGTGCTACTTCGAATGCTTCTTCGATACTTCCAGTGAAATTTTTCAATGTAAGTGTCCTTACGAATACCATCTCTAAACTCTTTTTTGCAAATTGACGAGCATTTGAGAGGCATTTTCATTTGTTTTTAAATTACATAAACATTTCAGAATCAAGAACTGGGTTCATTATTCGCGCCATTATGAGCCTCGTACTTGTGGAAGAGGTGTAAATCAGAGGCTGAAATGTTGGTCAGCAAACGTCAGCAAAGCTAGGATTGTCTTTTCATTTTAGAAAACGGTTAGCTCTGGTGTCACAAAAAGAAAATCCGAAATCGGATTTGTATTTGATGCGACTTTCAAGAAACGCATCGATCATTATGAAGGTGGTTATAGTCTGTAGTGCATGCTTCATGCTCTTGATGATTATCACTAGATTTACTGCTTCAAATGGTACAATCCAAAAAGGCAAAGCAAAGAAAGGACCACGGGTGACTGATCATGTAAGTGAAGCACTGAGCAGTACGGTAGTTCATAGGCATAATAATCTTATTGAGAATGAACCACGTCATCTTTGGATGAATATGATGGGTGTTCATAAAAAAGTTTTATGGTGATCAATATTCATAGGAAATTTTAAGATGGAAGATTCAAAATGCCTTGTCTGATAGTGCTAGTTTAAGTTATCATACGACTAAGGCGGCAAGGCCTAGCCTTTCTGTATAGGCCTAGTAGTAGTATAGACAGTCACATTATAGGAATGTGCCGTCTCTCTTACGCCTTACATATTTGCTACACAAAGAACGCCACAAAACACGGTCAGACATGGCTGACAAAGAAACTTTTAAATAACACAATTCACGATACAAACATTATGAAAAGATACTACTCTACCATAGCCCCGTCGAAGCATCTCCTTTGGTTGCCAATGAAGGATGTCATGCAGCGGTTGAGGGGCATACGTCTTTGATCTTTCGATGTGACCTAAAAAAGACATCTGACGCTGGTGAGCAATAGCAGAGGCAGAAGGTGAAAGTTTTCTAAGTTTAGCAGTAGACAGTAAGTTGGGCCAATGTACTCCTAAAGCATGCCGAAGCATGGCGTCATAAGCAGAGTCAAGTCGGGTCAATAGTGAGGTTGATAGAACTCACGTTTCAGATGCATATAATAGAACAGGTTCTATCGTGTGTCTGAACAGTCTTAACTTAACGTCAGTGTTGACATCGGACGCCCAGAATTTATTCAGACCTCTAATGGCTGCCCAAGCCTGGCCTCTACGTTGTGTTAAATCATCTGAAGAAGATGGAAGTACAGAACCTAGGTACTTGAACGAATCTACACGTTCTATGTCACCATTAGATGTTGCAAGGTGTGCCTGTTTTATGCCTAAAGCAATAAATTTCGTCTTAGTCGTGTTAATTGTCAAGCCTACCGTTTTACCAACCCGTTCAACTTCATCAAGAAGCTGTTGTGCATCAGATATGCTATTTGTTAAGATAGCAATATCGTCAACGAATGAGAGGTCCGATACGCTGCGCTCTTGATGACGTGAAGAGACCTACGACGATCAAGGGTAAAACCGGAAGAGTCAGGACATGAAATACGAAAAACATAATCAATAAATAGTGTAAATAAAAAAGGGGACAATGTGTCACCCTGTAGTACGCCACAAGCTGTCGGGAAATCATCAGTATCACCATAGTGAGTTCTAACAAAAGCCGAAGTAGAAGAATAAAAGGACATAATAGCATCGATAAGAACAATAGGTACATTATAGAAATCTAATATTTCTGGGATTCTGCATCTTAACACAGAGTCAAAGGCCTTTTTGAAGTCAATAAAAATTGCAACAATGTCTTTTTGATGAGTCCTACAGCCTTCTAACAATATCCGAGCTGATATAATTTGGCCTAAGGTTGACCGGCTATTCCTGCCACCATCTAGGCTAGGCCTAGGCCTAAATCAATCTATATTTGTTCCAACATGCCCAGTCGCCGGACGTGCTTTTAATGTTTAGTGAAGCTAAAGTAAATTTCCCTAACATCACAAGAAGCATAGGCCTATTCAACGAATAGTAAGATCTGGAGAGAACCTTCAATCTCATGATCACTTACTGTTTTCTGGTATGTCAACTGCCACTAGTATCAATAATAAAGATGGTCAACTTATAGTAATATTAAATCCTGCTTTTTTACACCTAACTTATTTGCCATACAAAGAATTTCGCAAATCACTGTCAGACATAGCTGACAAATAACGTATGAAAAACAATTTCCATCGTAAAACTTGCTGTTAATGTCAAACTTTGTGAAACAGTAGGGTCTGTTAATTTGTGGCCAAAAGCATGGTCTGGAGGTGGAGCTGTGACATATTTGCAAAACAACATTTAAGATTAAAATCCGCTTTGCACTTACATACTTTTGAACTACTATGACTTATGATGATTTACTTACCAAACAGGGGGGCATATTTTGAAATATTTCATTTGCAATCACAAAGTATAATAGAATCCAAAACAACCAAGCCATCACATAGAGATGTTCCAATTGTGAAATTGCCAATTGTTTTAGTCTACTGAGCATTGTTTTGCACAATCTGCAAATTAAATCAGCAATTCATTTTATTTGGTAATATGTGCTATTCAAATCTGAACAGTAGGCCTAGCCTTCCCAACAACGCTTTTCAGGGTGTCAACAAAGTATTGCTCTTTTGCTATAATAACTATTAACATTCTTATCAGGTTTATTTTGATGTTGAAATTGGCGGTGAAAAAGCTGGTCGTATTGTAATTGCATTATTTGGAAAGACGGTGCCTAAAACAGCGAAAAACTTTGCTGCTTTGGCGACTGGAGAGGTAATTATAAATTTATAATAGCTCACTCCTGTGCTACTCCACAATTAGCTATTTACATTATAACCTTGATCTTCACATTTTAGAACCTTGAAGTCATCAAATTGTAGAATCGTTTGTCAAATTTCATTCAGATAACACTGAGCGATAATAATTTATTTATGGAATGTTAGTCTTAGAAGATGCCTATTTTGTGTATTCTGGATAAACATCACATTTTCCTTCTTTGTCTACGGAATATAATATGCGTAAATAATAACTGAACCGAATTTGAATCAAATCAGAAGAATTTATCTTGGTTGTTGTTAAACCCAGATTGAATCTGAATCTTAAAACATGAGAATCTGATCTGCTCAAGTCTGGTGTTTATTTTCAGCATTTTTAGTATTGATTATGATTTGTTTTGTGTCAACAGAAAGGATTTGGCTACAAGGGAAGTAAATTCCACAGGATTATCAAGGATTTCATGATTCAAGGTAAAACATTAGATCAATGCAGTAATTTATTCAAACATTGTAGCCTATTCATAATGCAGGGGATTACAATATTTCACATATTTTTCAGTCTATTCAGCATTTGTAATTTTATATCTGATTACAGCACATCGTACAAACTATTTCTGTACTGTCCTGCTTTGTGGTAAACCGTTTTAACGACTTAAAAATCATTCAAGTCAGGTTTCTACTTTTTTACAAAATCATTGAATGTCATCTTATTTGAGAGGGTACCGCCTAACACTCTTTTAACTCTAGAGGGGTGTCTCTTTTTGCATTTCATGGCAACAGTTAATGTCTATTTTGTCATTCCATCCACCATCAGAAGATGGTACTCATTTTCATGTTTTGGATAAAGTCAAGGCTGAGTTGATATTCGGGGGATTTGAGCCATAGTCAACCAGATATGAAGTCTGGTTGCTCTGCCATCTTATCTGAGATAATCCTCCGTCCTTGTATAGGACAATGGGGGCCCAAATGGAAACTCACCGGAAATGAAACCCTGTAAGATTTCTAATGGCACTTTTAAATACCTGAAAGTAGAGTAGAGCTTATTTAATTATTTTAAAGCGTAGAGAAACTCATCCGTAGAAACATTTCATGCTAAATTTGAATAGTGTCCTATTCAGTATTCAAGAAATTCACTTGATTCTATCAGAGCCGCTATAAATTACCGCAAATGCAATTACACTACAGTTACAGTAGCCTACCTAAGTTATTATTATATAGTATACTACTTAAAGCCACATTAAAGTCAGTCGTAACTGAGGGCCTAGTGAAACCAAGAAATTTCACTTTCTGAATAAATTTAAATGTGTTGTTTTTATTTTAAATGACAGGTGGTGATTTCACAAGTGGTGATGGGACTGGGGGTGAGTTGTTTATTGTACTTTATTTGGTAGATCGTGTTTATCCCTGAAACTGTCGTTATTTCTAGTTCAATATTTTTCTTTGTTATCATTTTGATGGTAACTGTATTTATAAAATTGTCAAAAATTGTTCTCCCATATACCCAATGTTTAGTTATTTTGACAAAGCTATCCAGATTTATTTTGGAGCTAATTCAAACATCGAATAATGTATTTGTTTCCTTCATCTGAAAAATGATTGTTTTTGAAACATGTATGATTGAAATAAAACAGGGTGACTTTGAAGCCCTAGAAAATATCTGGGCATTCCTATTTTTTCTTCCAGGAAATCTAAGTTCTGCATGCATAAATTCTATTCTGGAAATTTCAGAAAATTTAATAAACGGAAAGCTTTTGGCCCTACTGTTCCAAACCTCCTGAAATTGAATGTTCTAAGTTTTCGAACATAACCATTTTTTATGGAAATTATAAACATCTCAATCAACCAATTATGATTGAAAAATTGGTTCTATTATAATCTATGCTATGGTAGAGGTATATATTTAATATAGTGGCTAAATCAGTTTGAACATTTAAACATTTGCAATGAGGAAAAAACGATGAAGGCAAACAAAAGCTCCTACTTATGTTTTTCTGGGGTTCCTAGGGTCTGACAATTGTTTTCTCCTTTCAGAAAACTTTTGTACTTTCAATGAAAGAGTGACCGTTGAAGTATTGTTATTTCTCTAGCTTTGTGAAAAAAGGAAATCAATTTTCTATTTTTCTTCAGAATTTTCTCAGCCTTCCAGAAACCTAGCTGCCAGGTTGCTGGGTTTTGCTTAACCCTGAACGTCATATCATGATTTGATTACATACATGGGCAAAAATTTCTTATAATAATATTTCTTATTGTAGGCAAGAGTATTTATGGTAATAAATTTCCAGATGAGAACTTTAAACTCAAACATGTTGGGCCCGGTTGGCTTAGTATGGCTAACTCTGGCAAGGATACAAACGGATCACAATTTTTCATAACAACGGTAACAACAGGATGGTTGGATGGTAAACATGTTGTGTTTGGAAAAGTAGTTGATGGAATGGTAAGTAAAAATGTAATTGATTTGCTAGAATCAGAGCTTGCTGCACCTATGAAATACATACTTCATTATGGACTCTGAGTAATTCAAGCCCATCCAGGAAGAAGATAGGTGCAATTCTATGCCGTTGTAACCTTCCTAGCAGTGCACGACAAAAGGTTTAGCCTTCTGGAATTTTGTAAAGTTTTCAATATTTTCTTCTGAATTTTTTGTTGAAATTTGACCTATAAATCAGAAAATTATCTATTACCTAGGATCCCCACTTTTGTTGGCAGATACTTATTGCTTCTTTTGGAATGTTGTGGGGGCAAAATTGTGCTGAAAAGTTTCGGATTCACTTAGGATTCAGGAAAATAAAATCTTTTCTCGGACCTTGATTCTAAGTTACGGTGTCATTCAATATGACCACTACACAAAAGATGTCAAGTTCTGATTTGTATTTTTTTTCTCAATCTTCTTTAGGATGTTGTGCGGAAATTAGAAAATACAGAGGTTGACGGATCTAAACCAGTTAAAGATTGTGTGATTGTTGACAGCGGTGTACTACCACTTGATAAACAATATAACATCGAAAAGAAATAAAACAAAACAATTTCTTTGGTTTGAATTTAATTCAATTTATTTATTATATTACATTGAAATTGTTGATCCTGAATCTATATCGCTATCGTCTGTTGACTCTAGAAGATTTCCACTTTCTTTATAATTCCGTTTTATTTTTTTATATGTTCTCTTATGATCTACTACATCCAATGCTAATACTGTATTACTAATTCTTCTACTGTGATACTTCTGGATTATTAATGCAGTTAAAATAAATAATGATGGTACAGCAAATGATACAATCACCAATCCTAATGCTATACTGGCCGAGTGAATTGTTGTTCTATCGTCTGTTTGGTTTTCAACCGTCGTTTGGGAATCTGGAATTAAATGTTAATTAAATACATAAATTCATATAGTTTATGGTACGCTATCTAAATCCTGTCTTTTTGATTTTCAGCTGTCGTTGGGGAATCTGGAATTAAATATTAATTAAATACATAAATTCACACAGTTTTTGACACACTATCTAAATCCTAAACCCATTAACATGAATACATCTATATTGTAACAGTCTCAACCTCAAATTAAGATTAGAATAATTTTGCCTTGAATTTCAACAGAAAATGACAAATTTCTGCGCATTGACAATCAATGTCTATCTGCCATGACATTTGTTGAAATTGATCTGCAGTGTCGCGACTGAGATCAATAAAGAGCATACACCATCATAGCTCTTTGCGCAAAGAGCCATTCCTCTAGAATTAGAAGAGTGGTACAGAGGCACCTTTGGTAGGGTGATACGGTGACAGTTACCTAATATTCTTAAGATTGATTGAACTCAATGCCAATTGTGAATAGGTCTTATATGATGTACTCAGAAATAATTAGCAAATAAATTTAGTAGGGGTCCCGATCAAAAACCCCATCAACAACATCAAGTCTTGCGATTTTATTATTATCATTATTTTGAGACAAATCACTATTGTATATACTAGAGCAATGAGGAAAGAAATTATCAGAGTACTACATGTACCTTAACTCCTACCTACATAATTGCCTAATTGGACAGGCAAAAATGTATTGAATATCGGAATAATACTACTGATAAATGATGTTAGTATTTTCATGGTTTTTAACAATGTTTGTGATTGGTTGATTGCTGGTCACGTGATGTAAATTAAATCAACTATTTCCCTCCGAGAGCGGGAAATAAGTTGTTATTTCCCGTCGCTGATAAAAACGAAATTCTTCATTGCAACTATTACAAATCAACAAAGTGCACAGCGATTTCCCAATTTTTCATTCATTGAAAATCAAAACTTTTACGTAATTTACAAAGAATGCAACAAAGTTTGCATTTAGCACTATCACAGCATTTATAGAGGAAATGATAATGTAAGTAGCATACTTTCATTCGTACAGTATTCAAGACGACTAGAACAAACAGAAGGAAATGTTGGATAGTCTTTTAAAAAATAGATACCACTTGTTCCTCTGGTCCGCTGGGGATTTTACTGAAGCAAACCATGAGCAAACGTAGCAATAAACATGTATCAAGCAATTGAAGCAATGCCTTCGATTGATCTCATTTCACCGTTCAAGCGAGTTAAAAATGTTTTGAGTTTTAATTATGCGTCATTGTTATTGTTGCTTCTTGCAGTACTGTAATATGAATAATTCAATTACATTATTACTATTAGCTGTGTTGCTATTGTCTAGTTAAAAACCATGAAAATACTAGAGTACTTAATGTATGACTGCCTCGGGAACCATGCTACTTCACAGTATTTTTCTTGAAATATCCTTGAAGATAGATAGTGAAATTATAATAATATGAATCCAAACCTGCTAACGGCTCTTCGTATTCTCTAACAAAACTATCGTCATAAAACTCATCATCGTTCTTTTCTTTATACCAATCGAGAGATAGCACTTTATTGCTACTGGCTGGAAAAGGGTATTTCCTTTGCGTTGATTCATAACACCCTGTTTGTGAGTTCATTGGAGACAATGAATCATAGAATCTAGTGTAGTACATGATGTAGAAATTACACATTTCATCGTGCGATGTTGGCCTGGTAATAGATGGGTAAAATAACGATATTTGAAAAGATTTAAAACTTTTGTTTTAGTACATGTGTTTAGATCAAGCATCCATACTTCATCTGAGAAGACCTTAATGGCAAATGAAGTTTACAATCAGTTCTCGGTTGAAAGTTTACTTTAAGCAACACAACACTAGCAATTGGTGTACAGTTTCCTATGAGATATTGATATTTGGCGCACGAGAGGCACGTAATGAGAAAACTCGAGTGCACCAAATATCATAGCTCATAGGAAGCTGTTGGCCAATTGCTTTGTATTATAACTAGCACAACTTTAAGCATCTACATGACTATATTGTTCATAATTGTTTTCGAAAACTCCTGATTAAATTGGAAATTCTCATTTGTGATAGGCCTATCAAGTTTGAAATGTAAGATCGATTGTGTTTTTGAACTTAGTTTTGCTATGGTGATTTGGCGTCAAACTCTAAACTAATCATATTGATCGGATTATTTTCGTTATAATACAAAGACAATTATCATGATATTATCATGACATAAATTATTGAAATAATAGTTTTATTGGAATCGTGTCATGATCAAAAGCTGGAAAATACGGTTATACCCAAAAATCACTATACTATATTTATCAGAAATCTAATAGTATCTTGATTATACAAACGTATCTAACACAACTCAACATATGACACCCTGCTTAATGTCAAAAACAATCTTTAATTCAAATGTACCATCGACCTGCTTATAATCACAATTTTTGACGGTACATCTCAGCATTCAACAAGTTCAAGTGTTTGCTTATATCCCGTAAATTGGGAGATTGAATAGAGAAAACTTTATTAATCAAACATCTTGTTCTTGTGCTTTTGCGTTGTGCAGTCATCACCCCTCCGAAAATGCAATCAAAGTGATGATTTTGTGTTTCACTCTTTTTCACCACCAGGAACCCTTTCATTTTCCATGAGAGTTTCCATATTCCAGTGCGGAAAAAGAGTGAGACACGAATAGCTCAAAATCGTCACTTTGACTGTATTTTGGTCCGCGCAAAGAAAAAAATACAAGACAAACATGTAAGGATAGAAAATGCTTCTCTATCTAAAGAAGCAATCTCCCAATATCAGGGATATACACTTTAACAATAAAGCCAGTAAAAAGTATCACTTTCTGCTATAACTGACCCTATTGTTGTCACTTTTGTTCTGTTTGGAGCATCAAATGTGCATCTTGCAGCCTGTAAAAATACAACAGATAAACAGTCGATTGAATATCCATTGACGCAAGATTAGAAAATTATGATAAAGCAAATGCAGTAAACACTTACCAAGTGATCACCTTGGACGATGCGTGCACGATCCATTGGTTTAATCAGATAAAATGCCTGTCAAAGGAACAATATTTACGCATGACTCGAAGCATAACTATAGTAGATAGTCAGCACTCAGTATATACTTAAATACTGTAGTGGTACTGCAGTGTTTGGAGTGGTCTCTATGATACGAGTAGTCCTATATAACAGATAAGCAGGACAGAGTGAAGAACGACTAATGTAAATGAATCGCTACTATTGGTATCAGATAGGGCAAGTAAAATAGCATACAGCCTAAATAAATGGTAGTAGTGGTTGCTTGGGCTGTGGGCGTGTGATGTTATAAATATTATAATGACTCAAACAATCATAGCTTGAATATTATACCATTATGAACTCACACCTGTGAAAACATTTTATGAACATTTTAGCAGGTTCACGTTCATGAATATGTTCCTGAAATGTTCATGAACCCAGACCAAAAAGTAAGTTAATTGTTCATGAACTCATGAAATTTGTTTCCAGGGGTAACTTATGGTGAAATAGCTTGCAACGAATAAATTTATGCTACAGTATATGATATCAACGAGCAAAAATCGCATAAAAATTGGGTGATAGCTTGATATTTGGGAGTACTTATTTTGGAAAAAGTCACACATAATTAAACACAAATGGAGGGCAGAAGCCACGTAAAAGTGTACTATTCTCAATAGAGTTTGCTACAATTAATTTATTCTTTTCAATTTTGCTTAGATAGAAGTGAATCTTCTAATAAGAATTAAGAATGGAGACTCTTGTTGATTTATGAAATCAGTTATGATTTTCAAGGATGTACAGTTTGTACTTTTGTAGTTGTCAATTTCATCATTTTTCTCACTGTGTGACGTGCCACTTATAATTGCAATAATACAGATCAGTTAAATATGTCAATGCGATGTTGAAAGAATGATTAAACAATTCCTCTATGCAGCAAAAATAGGATATCAAACATACCAAATGGCAAATCAAATATATATCAAAATTATTACCTGAGGTGATTGAGGGTTTCCTTGACCAATCATTGTCCAACTTTTGCCGCGGATACGATAAGCTGACACAGTACGTCCTGAAACAAAATATAATCATCTGAATTGTAAATGCGATTTTAGTAGTCACTATTTTCATTTAGTTACAACGTAGTTAACAGTAGACACTTTCAATTCAAGTTATTGTCATTAAAACACCAGATATTACAGAATCATAGTAGAGGATCTCCAGTCTAATACATGTTTTTGAGAAGAATACAATACAGTGAAACCTGTATGTAACGGCCAGCTGCAGGAGGTAGATAAATTGACCACTATAAACAGGTTGCCTTTATATACAGGTTTTATTCAATAGAAAATACTATTTTAGTCATTGCAAGAGTGACCACTATAGACAGGTGGCCTCTGTATAGAGGTGACCGTTATAACAGGTAACTGTATAAACTTTAATAATGTATCTGTCTATATCAGATATTGTTGCATAGCCATTTATATCTTGCATTCATTAAAAGTCAAGGATTCTTCATTTAGTCTACTTAGTCTACGTTTACTCTTGATAGTATCGATTTCACTAAAAAAAACTTTGTTTGAGGGACATTCATTTTTTTTCCTATCCATTGGTAATCATACCCCATAGAATGATTCTGTAAAGTCTCAAATGCAACAACAGTGAAAACTATCCTGGAGGTATCTACTCTCTAGAATAGTAACCCCTTTGGCTGCCTGATCACACAATTATGTGCTTCAGGCATTCCTCTTTTACAAATTAGGAATAACTTCAAATTTAATTTTTGCTTAAGAAAAAAAAGAATATATCCTTCCCCATCACAGAATAGGGTTGACTTTTTTTTTCTAGGGTTGCCAAGTTTTTTCAATAAACGGATACATTTTTTTTAGAAAGAAGCATTTGAAAAAGTGACCGTTTCAAATCTTGAAAAACGAAGATTTGAAGCTAAGTGACGTCATAATGTCTTTTTTCTAATCACGACGAGTGAGCGTGATAAGATCATCACAACTACAAATAATTCGACCATAACAACAACACAATTTTAGAATATTTTGTTCTTATGAACAAATCAGACATCGGAAATCAAATTCAGAAAATAGTCTGAAACCAGGGGTATCTGGATTATTTATAATGAATTTCAATGGCAAAAAAGAAAAATCTTCCGTTCAAGATAATGAAAATATGACATCCGCTAAAGGTCTGAAGATTCTTATGTCTGACGAATGTTGATAGCTGTCGTGATATTATCACGCTCACTTGACTTGATTAGAAAAATGATACTATGACTTCACTTAGGTTTGAATCTCTATTTTTCAAGATTTGAAATTAATTCTCACTTTTTCAAATCTCATCAAACTTCTCATAAAATAATTATCTGTTCATCAAAAAAAAACTTAGCAAAGTAATCAAGGCACTTAGCACAACAAGTCAAGGTGAAACATTTGAGTTTTCAATTTTTTATGAGTTGACCCTATTGCTGATATACATATATATATATATACTTACCTAGGCTGTGTGTGTGAACACGATATGCAAATGGCACAATGACTTCGGGATTTTTGTATCTGCACACAACATCAGAATGATAACCTAATGGAAAAGCGTCAATTTCATTAGAACGAAAAAATGAATGTACTCTTGAGTCTTGATTTAAAGAGACTATCTACTCTGTAGGTTAAACTTAATATATATCAAAGAAACAACAGATGAATGTCACCAGTAGTACTGTAGCTTTTGATAGCTGATTAAATGTCCCCTTGTGGAATAGTTCATGAGCGTTAAATGGCGCAACATACACAGTATAGTACTAGAACAAGGCATGAACTGTTTATAAGGTGTTCATTAACATTCGTAAAATTCATGAACTGTTAATAAATATTTCACAAAATTAATGAATTATTTTGCAGAGGTTATACTCAACAGTAAATGTGAAGCTTGGGAAGATAATCAATTATGAAATACAGCTTGTAGTTATATCAATTATTTCACACATGTTTCATAGTTTATATTAATTATTTTAGGTCACATCGAAAGTAGCCTGCGTACCAACCCTAAGGTTTTTTTTGAAACCATAGGGTCTGTGAACTAATATGTGATTTTCAGCCCAACAAGTTCCTATGAGTTTGGGATATAATTTATGCATTACATCATAAGTCCCGGGCATTAACTTCATTGTCGCAGCTGATAACTATGACGTGTTTGACGAAGAGTTGTGATATTATGACAATTGATGTTTTGTGAATCAGGGTGTGAATAATTTACCAAATTTATATACGTGTTATTTCCGATGGACTGAGAATCAAACATTAGTTCACAGACCCTATGGCTTTAGAAACAAACTTCGGGGCTGGTACGCAGGCTACATCGAAAAATGCCCCTCAACTGCTGCATGACATCCTTCACTGCCAGCCGAAGGGGATGTTTCGATGGGGCAATGGGCAAGTAGAGTTTCTTTGTCAGCTATGTCTGATTATGACTTGTGGAGCTCTTTGTGTAGCAAATATGTTAGGCATAAGAGGGACGGCATATTCGTATAATGCGACTGTGTCTATACTACTATTACAATTATTTACTTACCTATTCCTTTTGGTGGTATGTTGGCAAATTCAGCTGCAAAATCAAATATCCCTGCAGCATATTTCAATCTGTAACAGAAATTATTTCCATCAGAAATACCAGACAACAATTTTGTTGAAAATAGCATAAACATTTGCTGAATAAAGATGATGGTGATGATTCTGTTGTTTTGTTATCCGTAACTGCATGTTTTATTATGAAAGTCACGCCTTTGGTAGGCATTTTGTTGGCAAACATGGCATGACATGCTGTCTGTATGCCTATCTGCGGGTCCGAAAAAGTGTGATCCTGGAAAGCTGGAGCGCAATTTCAGAAGAAATTTGATATACTTTTTGATTTTTAAGCCAAACCAAAACAAAAAATCTGAAGAAAATGATAAAAAGATTCTAAGATTCCGTAAGGCTAAACTTCTGTCGGACACTGCCTATCAACATTTGGCAACATATTTTCCTGTATTGGTTTGTTTATATTCAAAATTAAAGCTTCCTACCTCTTTTGAACAACTTTAATTTTGATGGCTGAACTATCCGTTACACCAACTGAGAAAAAAATATAAAAATCACTTGATCTACAGCATGTAGCATAAATACTACCAAGTGGTCATGCATTTATTTACAAAAATGGTTCATTTATACTAGGCCTATGCATGTAATGCTAACACTACTGAAAACATACTGAAATTCACCAGACACTTGAATCTAGATTCTTCTCAATCTACTGAAAAACTACTGAAATACACCTTAAAATTTGAAATCTACTGACAAAAAGGGCCCAATTCAGTAGTCTATCCAGTAGCTTTTCAGTATGTGTTCAGTAGGTTTTCAGTTTTCAAAATCCGTAGTGTAAACATTTGTATTGCAGTGCAGATAGAGAGGCCCTACCAAGAACTGATTTGCTTGAGTCAAATAAATATATATATATTGCATTCATAAATACAGTATCAGTTACTGAACTAGTCTCCTTAACTGTAACCCCGAATCTGTGTTAATTTATGGGGTATCAAAACTGTACACATGCCCATACAAAATTGATGTAACAATGGATGTACAGTTGGTTGGTTTCACAGTGAGATATTAGCGGCACCAGGGTTGAGGAAAAGTTTTCAGTACACTAGTTATGCAATTCATAGTGATACAGTCGAACTTCTTAATATTTCCCCTCTGGTACAGATGAAAAGTGGGACATTTAGCGAGGTGGGATATTAAGCAAGGTAGGTTTATGAGAGTTTGTATGGAGAACGGAACGTAGAAATCAGTTTTATGTGAAGATATTGAGCAAGGCGGGACATTAAAAAAGGGATATTAACCAAGTTCAACTGTACAATCAGTGATTCAACTCCAGCAATAGCATGCATGCATCTAAATCACTAAATATCTGTCAACAGTTGCCAATTTGGTCAAGTCGGCAATATAAACATTGTATGTAGCAAATTATACTAACAGATCTACTATGATACACATCATAGTGTTGAAGAAGTGGATCTGTTGACTTCAGATGACATCATTTCCCGAATAGAGTCATCAACCCTTGGAATTCTTTAGCAGAAGAAACAATCAAATCATGTATGCTTAATTCTTTCAAAATTAAATTATCCAAAGTAGATTTTTCTAAGTTCTGTAAATGTTATTAGTTTCATGTGAGTCACAATCATCTATGTATAGTAAGTTTTATAATAGTTTAAATAGTTTTATTTCATATTTTATTAGTTTAAGTTTCACTGCAAATTCATACAAAACGGCTTTGCGTAACTGCTACCGAATGGAATACAGGTAGCCAGTAAAATCCCTATTAATAAATGAGTTACAAAATTAAATTAACAAACAAACATACCATCAAACTTTTTAGCATAATGAACCTGCATTACTAGATATTTGATTGACGTATGAGATCCAACATAAAAACCAACTCCTGAAAAGATACAGAAACATATTCAGATAAAATCGAGAAACGGTTTGCAGGATTTAGTTTTGATATTGTTAATGGGTAACACATCTTCCTGATCTTTGTAATGTATCAGTGTAAATTGCTGTATTTAGGATGTGTTGAATGTATGATGTCATGTGGTATTTCAGGCAATGTGAATGTTGTTCACAAAAGAGATATGTCACATCATGTGATCCATTAGCTAAATTATTAGTAGGTTAGAATGTATAATGCGGCGGGCGAATCTAATTCAATTATGAGCAAGTCACTTGTTTATTCCGTGCCTTGTACGTGTCCACTTTACATCCTTACATATATATCGAAAGGTGAAAGAGGAATGAATAACTTTTAGAGGCAGCCATAAGCAAAGCAAAGTTGGTGATGGCAATGGAATGGCTTCCATTTCTTGCCAAGTGAGATCAACATGGAACAAGTTTATGAACATTGTCAAAATTGGTATTGGTGCACAAGAAGTATTTGATTTGATTTTGCAAATTCCCCTTTGAAGATCATCTCGGAAGATACAGTTTATTAATGCAAGCCATCCCAATCAGCGTTGCTATTTCCTTAAACACATCGAAACTATCAACGAATTGCCTGAATCATCTAGAGATATAGAATTTGATAATAATCAATATTAAAGATGTCCAAAGAAATTTGAACAGATGTGTTTCAGCGATTTTGTTGTATGGTATGAAATTAAGTCGAAACAATGAGGCTGATTTAGAAAGTGAAGTAAATTCAGAGCTAGCTTTGGTTTCTG
Source organism: Haliclystus octoradiatus (assembly GCA_916610825.1). NCBI lineage: Eukaryota > Metazoa > Cnidaria > Staurozoa > Stauromedusae > Haliclystidae > Haliclystus > Haliclystus octoradiatus. The sequence goes on from OU744446.1 coordinate 10,233,522, forward strand.
ATTTGTTCAAACATAATCAGGTAACTATTAGCCCAAGTAAAACTAAATACATGATATTTAAAAATGGAAAAGTAAAAGAATCATTCCATATAATTATATTTAAATGGTGCGAGAATTGAAATGTGTAGGACAGATTGTGAGATAAGTTAAATTGGAAGAGTCATATCTCATATTTGTCTGTTCAAAAATACAAAATAAATCTTCACTCTGATTAGGCTATGTAAATTTCTGTCTCAATCTCATAAATTATTAATATATTCTTCTGTAATTAAACCACATCTTGACTATGGGATTGTTTGTCTGGGGTTGTAGTATCCACATTGGTCCTCTGGTAAAATTACAAAAAAAAATGTGTTTGGATTGTGATGCAAGCTAAATTTCTAGCTCACACTGAACCTTTACTAAGAAACTCAACATCCTCAGTCTCAATGATCTTTATATTCTTACAAAAAATTATAATAGAGAAATGTCCATCGAAATGTTTCATTTTAAATTAGAGAGCCATCACAAAAACATTGTATTTTTAATTCCTTTTGCCAGAACTTCCCACTTGCAGTCATTGCCAACTTATCAGATATCATCAATATGGAATAACTCATTTCCTCAAACTATTGAAGTAAATGCCAACACGAAGCCCTTTTCAGTTGATATCAAGTCGTATTTAGTTGATCAATATCACAGCCTATGTACCCTCAAAATTGCCATTTATTCATTTATGCATCTACGTCCAATTAATTCTGATTCCTTGCTCCTTCTTTTACAGTTATAAGATTCTTTAAAAAAAATAAATAAAAATAATAATAATAATAATAACAAAAATTGATCATTGATCAACACATATCAAATACTATACATAATTCACTATATTAACCAATTAGATTTTAACTTTTATACTGTACTTCTCTTGCAATTTTGACTATCCTGCAATTAGGGTGGAATAAATACATTTACATCCATCCATTCACCCATGCATGGAATTAAGAACATGAAGAATATAATTTAAAATATGGAAGATACAGGTTGTAGCATAAGTATTGATGAATAATGTTAACTAGTGTCATTGAAGCTATTTTTACTTAAATATAATTGTAATAAGTAATATGTACATTAGAGAAATAGATTATTAAGTTGCGCAATATTTATTAATAGTTATACAATACTGGATGCTGCATTGACAAGCTGCAGATCACCGAGGTCACCGTCTGGAATTTGATGTTTGCGGGAGCGTGAACCTTGTATGCAGATGATAGTGGTGCGGAGTAAGCTGGAGCAGATTTTGAGCTTTACCCAGGCAGAAGTTTCACCAAAAGGTAGACCATGTTTTTCAGAGATCATGTCACTCAGTCGTCTGTAGAATTGATGGGTTTCTCTACTCATTCCATCATTTGTTGTAAAGATTAAAGGGGTGAATGACCCATGTTCTTGGTTAAGGATTCTTTCATTGTATTTTCTTTTCTTGATGGTCTCCATTGACTTCATTGATGATTTAAGGGTCTGGTTTCGGTAGCTAGGAGTGAAAGGATAGAAAATTCTAACATCCATGAATGCTCTTTGCAACCTCTGCCAGAAACCCCGGGCACAAATGTCAGCATGTAGCTTGTCCGTACTTGATAGAGTTGGTTGAAGAGCTGGCTATTTCCTCACATCTTTGCAAACAGTAGAGAGAAGGTCAGCTGTTACGTTAACTAGCTCATTGTGCCTCAACAACACAAAACCACCAACTTTGCATGATAGCGTGTGATCTACGTTGAACTTTGCATGGCAGATACATTCATCTGGGAGTCTTTGTACTTGCCACCCATAACGAAGAGCAATGGCATCAAAGAATTCTCTTTTTGTGAGGTTGAAGTTCTCAGATTTAAGTGGTAAAGATGATAGCCATATCGAGGCTCCATCTGATCTTGCAATATCATTTGCCTTCAATGGAACTGGTGTCATGGCTATTCGCAGAGATTCAAGAAGATCGTTATGATATGCTAATTTAGGCCCTGTTTACAAGGAGGGCGAGTTACCCGGGTAGGCGAGTTACTCGCCTTACCGAGTTAAAATGTGTTGTGTGTTTACAATGGTCACCTGAGTAACCCGCCTACCCGAGTTAAATAATTTGAAGCCAATCTAAGCATGCGCGCTGAAATGGAACGATTAGAGAACAAAAGATGTCTACAGCGGAAACGTTCGAAACAATAGAAAATTAAAGCTACCATTTTTAATTTTTTAACCCGCCTACCCGAGTTACTCGCCTATATCCGTTTACAAGTCAAAAAGTGACAGAAAGTTGTCTCGGGTAGGCGAGTTACCCGGTCTGCCAAGGCGAGTAACTCGGGTAGGCGAGTTACTCGGGTGGGCGAGACAACTTTCTCACTTTGCTTGTAAACAGAACGCGCATAAACAATAGACCCGGGTAACTCGCCAACCCGAGTAACTCGCCTACCCGAGTAACTCGCCCTCCTTGTAAACAGGGCCTTAGAAGTAGAACAATTTTCTTCTGATATAATATGCTCTATTTCATTATTTGATTCATTTTTATCATTTTGTCTTATGATTTTATGTGATAAATTGTTACTAAAGTTCTTTGATGTTGCAAAATCAATATCAGCAATTCTTGAAATGTTCAAGATATCCAATCCCCCAAGTTTGACAGGTAATGATAGTAAGTCCCGTTCTGCGTCACTACACTGTCTATTCTCGCATATTGCTGGTATAAGCTTATTTCGAATATTGTTTTCCACTGGTTTTAAGTAATTAACTATTCCTGGTATAGTGCAAAGCGTAAAGTTAAACTTGTGCCTGTAGCCAGCAGTAAATGCACAGTATGCTGACTGAGGGTGAAACTTAGCAATCTCAGCTAACAAGTTAAGCTCTTTAATCCAAGTACAAACTAAAGATTCTACATATTCTTGTTTGAATAACGGACTTCCAATCACCGCACCGAGATGCCGTTTTTCTTCTGAGGTTATATTGATTCCAGTTCCCGCAAATATTTTTTCAGCAAGCTCAATTTTCTCTTGTTTTACAATCAGCCAAGATTTGACTGCTTTTGGAAAATATCCAATCTTTGGGCCATAGTTTCTTAAGCTCTGTCACCAATGAAGGATGTCCTCGAGTTTTCCAGCTGAGCTCAAGTCGTCCGCATGTGCTGCATGCTTTGTCTCGTGCACTGGCAAAGCAAGCATTTAATATAAGGATGGACCCCAGAGCATAAATGGACATAGCTGTTGAGTCACCTTGTGTAGTTCCTTCTTGTGATGATATTTCCATCCCGCCTGATACAAATAGGCGTGCATGTTGGTTATATGAGTTGATCACATACGATGCGATGATTGGGCATATGATGCAGATTAATGCATGGAATTGATTCACGTTCGTTATTTAAATGGTTTAATTTACATTAAAAAAATATTATTAAAAAACAGAAAGCTCAATGAAAATGGAGCAGATTTTGAGCTTTACCCAGGCAGAAGTTTCACCAAAAGGTAGACCATGTTTTTCAGAGATCATGTCACTCAGTCGTCTGTAGAATTGATGGGTTTCTCTACTCATTCCATCATTTGTTGTAAAGATTAAAGGGGTGAATGACCCATGTTCTTGGTTAAGGATTCTTTCATTGTATTTTCTTTTCTTGATGGTCTCCATTGACTTCATTGATGATTTAAGGGTCTGGTTTCGGTAGCTAGGAGTGAAAGGATAGAAAATTCTAACATCCATGAATGCTCTTTGCAACCTCTGCCAGAAACCCCGGGCACAAATGTCAGCATGTAGCTTGTCCGTACTTGATAGAGTTGGTTGAAGAGCTGGCTATTTCCTCACATCTTTGCAAACAGTAGAGAGAAGGTCAGCTGTTACGTTAACTAGCTCATTGTGCCTCAACAACACAAAACCACCAACTTTGCATGATAGCGTGTGATCTACGTTGAACTTTGCATGGCAGATACATTCATCTGGGAGTCTTTGTACTTGCCACCCATAACGAAGAGCAATGGCATCAAAGAATTCTCTTTTTGTGAGGTTGAAGTTCTCAGATTTAAGTGGTAAAGATGATAGCCATATCGAGGCTCCATCTGATCTTGCAATATCATTTGCCTTCAATGGAACTGGTGTCATGGCTATTCGCAGAGATTCAAGAAGATCGTTATGATATGCTAATTTAGGCCCTGTTTACAAGGAGGGCGAGTTACCCGGGTAGGCGAGTTACTCGCCTTACCGAGTTAAAATGTGTTGTGTGTTTACAATGGTCACCTGAGTAACCCGCCTACCCGAGTTAAATAATTTGAAGCCAATCTAAGCATGCGCGCTGAAATGGAACGATTAGAGAACAAAAGATGTCTACAGCGGAAACGTTCGAAACAATAGAAAATTAAAGCTACCATTTTTAATTTTTTAACCCGCCTACCCGAGTTACTCGCCTATATCCGTTTACAAGTCAAAAAGTGACAGAAAGTTGTCTCGGGTAGGCGAGTTACCCGGTCTGCCAAGGCGAGTAACTCGGGTAGGCGAGTTACTCGGGTGGGCGAGACAACTTTCTCACTTTGCTTGTAAACAGAACGCGCATAAACAATAGACCCGGGTAACTCGCCAACCCGAGTAACTCGCCTACCCGAGTAACTCGCCCTCCTTGTAAACAGGGCCTTAGAAGTAGAACAATTTTCTTCTGATATAATATGCTCTATTTCATTATTTGATTCATTTTTATCATTTTGTCTTATGATTTTATGTGATAAATTGTTACTAAAGTTCTTTGATGTTGCAAAATCAATATCAGCAATTCTTGAAATGTTCAAGATATCCAATCCCCCAAGTTTGACAGGTAATGATAGTAAGTCCCGTTCTGCGTCACTACACTGTCTATTCTCGCATATTGCTGGTATAAGCTTATTTCGAATATTGTTTTCCACTGGTTTTAAGTAATTAACTATTCCTGGTATAGTGCAAAGTGTAAAGTTAAACTTGTGCCTGTAGCCAGCAGTAAATGCACAGTATGCTGACTGAGGGTGAAACTTAGCAATCTCAGCTAACAAGTTAAGCTCTTTAATCCAAGTACAAACTAAAGATTCTACATATTCTTGTTTGAATAACGGACTTCCAATCACCGCACCGAGATGCCGTTTTTCTTCTGAGGTTATATTGATTCCAGTTCCCGCAAATATTTTTTCAGCAAGCTCAATTTTCTCTTGTTTTACAATCAGCCAAGATTTGACTGCTTTTGGAAAATATCCAATCTTTGGGCCATAGTTTCTTAAGCTCTGTCACCAATGAAGGATGTCCTCGAGTTTTCCAGCTGAGCTCAAGTCGTCCGCATGTGCTGCATGCTTTGTCTCGTGCACTGGCAAAGCAAGCATTTAATATAAGGATGGACCCCAGAGCATAAATGGACATAGCTGTTGAGTCACCTTGTGTAGTTCCTTCTTGTGATGATATTTCCATCCCGCCTGATACAAATAGGCGTGCATGTTGGTTATATGAGTTGATCACATACGATGCGATGATTGGGCATATGATGCAGATTAATGCATGGAATTGATTCACGTTCGTTATTTAAATGGTTTAATTTACATTAAAAAAATATTATTAAAAAACAGAAAGCTCAATGAAAATGTATGTATTAAATTACGTTTACATGTCAAGCAATAGTTTGTTGCTTACAATACAATAGCATACTTATGACTATTAAGTAGACAGTAGTTGAGACTAACATAATTTAAAATAATAGTAATAATTAGCCATAAGCATATTATCAGCACAGTTTATTATTTCAAAAGTTTTTTAATTAATTTGATATTTCTTGTTTTTTTTTTAGCTGGACTTACTGCATTCCTTATACTACTAATGTTTAGTTGATCTTCTAAAGATTCTTCCAAGGCAGTAATCTCATCATTTGTGTCTATTGCCATTTGACTATTTGAAAAAACATCCAAGATGTCAGAATCATTTCGTAGATTGCACCATTCTTCAGCTATGTATTCATTATCACAATCATCAATATCATCGTCGATATCAAACAAACGTAAGGTGTTGATTTCAATACATGTGTCCTCAATGCACTCTTCGATCACTGCGATGATGTTGTGAGCATGGACTCTCCACCAAATTTCGACATACTGGTAAACATCTTCAAGGTTAAATCTTGCAGCAATTATTAAGTACCTGCTCTATTTGAAATTTCCCAAATTCACAAAAAATGTTGGGCTATCGTACAGGCTTAACCTTTTTGTATTTATGATTTATTGAATCTGCATATGAAATTAGTGGTTCATTTACGAAATCTTTCTGAGAATGTGTTATAGTTCTTATACGTACTGCAGCATCAGCTTCTGTAGCATTGCAATATGAAGACCAGGTGTGACAAATGGGGTCTTCACATTGCCAGTCAATCGCGCAAACGTCACAACACTGACATCCAGTAACATCAGATCCACATGCATTGGGTAATCAAACAGTTCATATATTACGCTTCCGCAACATTGATTGTTCTGTAAATACATTTTCATTTCACGATCGAACTTTGATGACAGTAAGGAATAAAATAAAATAATTGAAGTGCTTGGTTGACCATCCCTACCAATCCTGTCACTTTCTTGTAGATAAAGTTCAATATTTTTTGATGGGCCAAAATGAATTTTGCACATTTTAACAGTCAACGCCCATGCCAAAAGCTATAGTAAAGATTAAAATACGCAATTTACTCAAGCGTGTCGTCATTTCATCAATTAGATGTGATAGGTGGTAGGTGTGCCTGCATGGAACATATCAACCAAGAATGACTGTGGTGATCTAGCTGAATCATAATAGTAATACATAGCATCCCCAAAGGCTGATGCAAACGATTGGCAAACAGAGACACATTGTGTACGTGTTTGATAGAAAATAAGACATCTAGGTGCATTAATACAATGTTTTTGGAGAAAATATGTTATCAATATCAGACTTGTTTTGAAGATTTTATCAGACAAGTTATCAGAGTTTATATCTAAATTACTCAAAATGTTCAACTTTGTAGAATTTCTGGCTGCAGCTGTGAAAATGATATACTGCAGTTAAGTATATAGTGTTTAGGTTTATAGAAGAGAAACCTTGTTGTAACAACCCAAAATTATTGGCAAGTTTGTGTCAATTTTACTAAATAATGCAATCAAAATATTGCAGCGCATTACAATCATTAGGCCTAACTTATTATTCTATTTTTACACTCAAGTCACTTACCGGCAGGTAAATCCAAAGGAGGGGCATTCTTGGCCCAAGCAAATAGTATCTTCTCTCTTCCCTTGCATAAATCTGTATCCTTACAATCCCTAAAATGAAACAAAAACATTCTAGCGAAATTCACCTCTATACAGCTTGCAATCACATGTCTCTAACGGTCAGTCATCAATGTCTAACATATTTTATTCAAGTATTTTATTGAAGCAATTCTTTATATATAAAGACCCCTTGCCTGTAGCGATCAATATTTCTTCCTACAAAGGAGACTTTTGATTAGTGATATCCTGGGGAATGGCGTTTCCCTACTCTATTTGCCAGGGGAACTGCTTCCCTCTACTTTTATTATTGTACTCAGATATTATTTAGATTATTTCCAAATAAGATAATAACTCTTTTTACGATCAGCATTGGTTCATAGTCAACATCCATCCTATCAGGGCCTATTCTAATGTTTCATTGATCAAAATGCTTTTATTGAAAATTAATGTGTATCAAAATCATTGCTAAAATTGAAAACTATTGAGAAACAGAATAAAGTTAAGGCAGAATAAATAATTCTCTGAATTGGATTTGAGCATTCAAATTCGTTTTGTAGGCTATAGCCTCTGCCGTAGCCACTGCGCTACAGTCGGTGACAAATGAAGATAGAGTATAAACGAGTACATGAAGAACATGACATAATTATTTTCAAATGAAGTATTATTCTATTGTTGCCCCTTTCTTATGTTTGATGACGTCATAAACAATTTCTAAGTGAAAAGCCCTGTTTCCTTGCTTCTAAAATTGACATATCATCACTGCTTTGGATCTATGATAAATGTTCAACCAGATACATTGTCAGCAGGTCATGCAATGATACAAAAATGATGGTGATAGGGATAGGCTGACATGTGTAAACTTGATAAATTATGCACATATTGTAGCCTATACTATTAGTCAATAGTTAACAACATAGCTTACCAAACATCTTTTTTAAAAGCTGGTGTTTTACATCCATACAGTAAAATATGATGTGCAACTGATTGCGTTGCAAGTGCTTCAAATCGTACTGAAACAATAAAACAAGTAAGTATTGATAACAAAATAATCTTAGAATGGACGTATTCTAGAGCTGGATAAGAAAATTATGTCAATTCATCCTCTATTAATCCTCAAAAGTGCATCTAGGAACATATCTTGGGTGATCATAAGACTTGATAACAATTATTGTTATTGCTTCAGGCTTACCTATGAAGCCACGGCTGACCGACACCTTCCCCACTGTGCATCTATATGCTTCACTCTGAAATACACATAAGAGAATTATCAAACAACAACTTCATACGGTAGTCAGAGTCGATTGACAAAGTTTAATTGTCTTTCTCTCTACTCTTGGCCATATTGTAGGGGAGACCGGGGAGACTTGGACCAATTTTCACACTTTTAATAAATAAATACTTAATTTTTAATGTTATTAATTAGCCAACATGCTCAATTCAAAAGGGTAAGAATATCAATTGCATAAATGTAGCACTTATTCAAATATTAAGTGCGAAAGACCGACCATTTGAATGGGGAGACTTGAGACACGGTGGGGTGACGTATGGATCATGCCTATTTTCTTGAAATTTCATTAAATAACTGACAAATTTACTTTCCAGTACCAGACACTACAGCTGTTGCTTTGACTAAGGGAGTTTATTTGATCAAAATTAAGCCAGCAACAAATAATTTTAGCATTAATAAAGAACATTAATTTTTGACGCACCCGTCATCATACTAATTGTAATTGATTTAGCAACTTTATCTCCACAAAGTAAAAAAGTCAAATACAGCGCATATAAATGAAAACAAACTCATATCTCAACCAAAAGCGATTAGTTTCCCATTTGTCGTTGATGCTGATACGCGCTGTTCCATGTCTCCCCGTTTGACTTCCCAGCAAAAAATGAGGTGGCACTCTCCTCATCAACAGGGATGCATTCAAAAATTTTATATCAAAGATTAGTCAAAGTGAAACCGTTGCAATGGCACCATTCAAAATGGCAATTAAACACTTATTCTAAAATTAATTGAATCAAAAGAGGGATCACAAAACGCATGACAATCATCGTAAGCTGTACACTGAAGTTTCTTGATAATTAGTTATTGTTGCTTATTGAAATTCAGGGAAACAACATAAAAGGAAGTGATATACAGCATATTAGAAGATAATTTAGATAGGTGATTAAAACCGCTCTTGTCCCATGTCTCCCTAGGTCCAAGTCTCCCCGGTCTCCCCTAGACAACATCGGCCTATAGTGAGTCCTTGTATTAGAAGTCAGATGCGTAAATGTAATGTTACATTAAATGGATTAATAGGCGAATCCATGTTTAAATATACAATGTAAGCATATAAATATGTTACCAGTGTGTAAATACTGTATGTGGTAACCCTGAACTCTGATGGATTACTCAGGCTCAAACAACGATAATAATGTAGCATTTTCTCTTCAATGTGCGTGAATAAATATGATACTGTATATATATCACAAGGCAAACCCGTTTTAGAGCTCAGAAATTATATTGCTCTAGGAGTGCAGCCTCAGGGTCATCTAATGGCAAGTCACATAATTTGACCCTCATCAGCTCTGATTGTGTCGAAATTTGGTACAATATATATAAGCAAAAATTGGACACCAAAAATAATTTTTCCAGAATCGAGTAGCCTATGCAAAATAAATATGACTCGCAACAATCATTTTTCGATTTGAACTCTTATAAGCTCAGACTTTATTTAATGTTGAAAGTACCATATTTCAGAAATAGTGCTCCTTCGAAAGTCGGAACTCATGTCGAAATGACAAGAGAGCCCACCTATGGAAAAATAACAAAGCAAAAAATCGTAACCTTTTTCTCGCAAAAAAGAAATACATGATCTTTGACTTTGAACATATTTCAATTTATTTTATTCAGCTTATTGCAGACTTGACATTTGCATATATACTGTAATTACGTACTATAAACTCATGATCTATAACCAAGTGAACTGTCTCCTGCTCTTTTGTATTGATTTGTTTGGATGGGAAACAATCGGCAAAAACCGATTGATCGACATATTGTTATGACTAGTCCGCGGCTAACGAATCGGCATCGAGCATCTGTAAATTTCATTATTATCTCACTCCTACTGAGAACAATATCAATGCTACTTCCAACTCACCAAAAACAAATATGACGTGGACTAGACACACATTTGTCACAACGGCATTGTTTAAAGAAGGAAAAGTTATTCAAACAACAGCTCAGTGGCGGTGCCGTCAAAGCTCGAAATTTTTTACTGGTGGGATCGCTCCTTTTGCACCAGCCTGAATCCGTCCCTGTATATGGTCAATCAAACCATGATCAAAATTATCCATTTGGTCAATGATTGACACTTTTCAAAGGTTTTCCAAAATTTAAGGTGTCATAAAATCGTTACCGTTTGCAATTTCGACAATTTGACAAAAACCTTGGATTTTCCGATTCCACTCGACAAGTTTTGCTTACAAAGTAAACCAAATGAGCCAAATGTCAACAAAATCGGAGAGGGTGAGGGACGAGGGATGATCTAACCGTCTAACTGTGACTTCTTTGTCATGGCAGTTATTTCTTCACTTCTGGTAATTTACGAGTGCTATCCTACTATAGGTATGCTAAAATATTAACTTATGTCTAAAATTGAGTGCTACTAGACCTAGTTCAATTCAATATCGTGTGGAGTACGTACCTGCCGAGGACTGACTTTGGGCATAGACAACATAAGTTCGACATCATGCTTCTGTGATTTTGTCGAAGCATAAATAACACATATTAATATTATGCAGGGAAGTCTTCCCAATTTCACCATGATTACTGACAAAGAAATGCCCTACATTTATTACATGATGATATTTCACGTTTGGGTAAAAAGAACAACAACATTTCATTTTAAAACAATAGTCAATGCATGCTGCTAACAGACTGTTTTATAACTTTTATCATTTTGAAAGTGATAGAAATTGATCACGGTCACGTGTATAAAGAACTTCCTCTTTCAGCCTCTTTATGATTCATTAAACTGACGTCAGGAAACCTCTTACTGGGCCTATTCGAAAAAAAAATCGAAAATCAAAATTATTTGAATTTGAATTAATCAAAAATACTTCACTTAACTTTCATTCTTAACTTTTCAAGATTTGAAATTTTCACTTTTTCAAATAATACTTATCCGTTTATCGAAAAAACTACAAGTTAGAAATTTTGATTTTGGATTTTTTTATGAGTTAATCCATGGTTAACCCTATTGTAACATCCCGTCCCACAGGGAGCGCTCCATAGGGCAACCCATAAGGCAGTCTGGTGTGATTGAGTGAGTAAAATTAGAAATTGTAATACCAAAGCTGCCAAACTTTACAATGCCATATATATCATTGGGATACTTTGATGACTATAATTAATTTGATAGTGATATTTATATCTGTAAAGTCAAAGCTATGATACAGTAGACAACAGCAAAAAAACAAGGTCATTTACGTAACCATGAGTCAAAAACTATTTCAGATCTGACCATGTGCTTGAGTTGCACAAGTCTCACTTTTATTACTCCCGGCTTTTAGTATGAAGATTTTGACATGGTAGTAGTAAGTGATGTTTACAACTCGTCAAATTGCGGCATCTTGTGCAAGCATGGTGCAGGTATGGATTACTACGTACATTGACGCAAAATTGTTTACGACCCAGGACATAAATGCTTCCTCTGAGCTCTTCCAGGTTCCTGTTATCAAAACAGATGATTCATTCCTATAGAATGAAAAGCTATATAAAAAGCTGTAATGAGAATATTGTGCATAAGACTTTAAGACAGTAAGTACATTTACATTGCTTCGTTAATTACTATAAATATTTGAAAATTTCAAGAGATAAATATGATGAAAGACAGAAGAAATGTTCTGGTTGTCATAGCAATTGTTTTGTTAACTATGATGTCTTTAATAATTGAAAGTCAGGGATTATCATGCAGCCCTTGCAATCCAAAGAAATGCAAAAAAATTCACTGCAAAGGTAAGAATTGATTAAATTGGTTATTCTGGAGTTTCTCAGGCATCTCTCTTCGGCTTTTATAGGACAATTATCCGATGATGGGCATGTAGAGAAATATTTCTATAGCATTGAACAATGATTGGATGCCTCTCTTCTATTATATCAGATATTACCATAACCGTGAAAGTGCCGTGATAGATCAGTGAAATGTGAATAGAACAAATGAATTGGGTGTACCGTACTCTGCTAGTTACACTATCGGCATTATAATACTCAGTAGACCATCGTGAAGCCAGAGCCATGAAGCACTCGGACTCTTGATGATCTAGATATATATGTGGCTCATTTCACCCATGTACATCGGTAATTGTAAATGTTGTTATTCAACCTTAATTTCATCTGAGCCAAGAATCCAACTGAACATCAAATAAATACAGTTGTGGATTGATGGAATGTTCCATATCTCCAGATAATTGCAGAAGTAATTGTTTCTGACCTACTTGTGTGCATTGACAACCAAGACCGACCTGCTATAAAATGTATTGAGAATTAATTTGAGTGTCGCCGCCTGATATAAGATCTAGAGTCAACGTGAATGTAGCATTTATAACCAGCCCTGCGTCAAAGACCAAAACATTCGAGAACGAACGAGAAACCTAAACGTTTTTGTAGACGTTTGGTCTGTGACAGAGGCTGGTAGCATTATTGCTCTGATTGAAAAAGAGAAACTCCCAAATATCGCTTGCATGGTGATTCATCTGCTATTTTATACCATAAGAATTGTTTCATTTGATCTATAATTTCAAATTATAATTGATATCATTTCTCTCCGTATAGGTGGCAAGGTCCGTGGCCTGTGCCACTGTTGCATGGATTGTGCAAAATTGATTGGCGAAGAATGCGGGGGGATGTGGAATATCCGTGGTACATGTGATGAAGGTCTTATTTGTCGTAAAGAAAATCATGGTCAGACTGGGTTTCAACTTGTTTTCAATCCAAACAGAGTTGGTAAATGTACAGAGAGAATACATTGATAATGAAATAAAAGCTAGAATAACGCATTGTTATGCTAATGCGTATTACCATAATTAGACTAATATCGACTTCCCCTTTCCCCTGTGTATTGCCCTTTATTTTATTAATTACATTGGACTCCGTTTTGAAATCTCTACGAGAGTGGATGTTATTTTATCGCTCTCAATCATTTTACCCTCATAACATTTGGAGCCCGATAAGGATCAATTTTATTTTATTATACATTTTGTTTGTATCATATAATTAATATTCTCATGGCTTATTATTGGTTATAATTTTTATTCCATTCAATCTTCTACAATGTCGACAATTATGGATTCCTTAGTAAACTATATACGGAGAAAACAGAAGGAATATAAACAATTTGAAAATAGAATTTACAATGAAGCTGTTAACGAGTCCCGTGCTGAAACAGAACAATTTATGGCTGAATTACCTTCGAACGTAAAAGATTTCGAAATAACTTTGCCTTACCCTATTAAAATACTGGCACGTAAAATGGCAAGCGAATACAATTGTGTATATATTCGCTGCACTAAACCTTGCTGTTTCCAGTGGAGAAGGGAAACCACGCCTTCCGCTATAGCAGTCAACAACGATGTTAATAACGTTAATGAAAACCATGATATTAGAATATTATCAACTGAAAGTAATGAAGATTTACGTAATGTTGAATTAGAAATCAGTCCAATTTCAGACAAATGTTTAAAAAAAATATTAACAAATGAGCAATCAGATGGTACGATTGTTTCATTCACCAAAAAAAGATTTGAACAAAATACAACTTCAAGTTGCTGTGAGCTTAGTACAACCAGTAGTATTTATTTGATTAACACACAATTACATAAACCTAAAAATAAAGAATTTCAACATTCAAATATCCTAAATATAATTCTTCAGAGAAAATCGTTTTTGTACGCCCGACCTATAACGTGACTCTCGTAACTTAAAAAAACATTGGCATACCGGTAACACCAAAGACTACGAAGAAAAGACCAACTATAATATTTGAACCATAATTTTTATCTATTAATTACATGCAACTGCTTCATTGATTGGTTGTGATAGATATATTATCTATAATTTGCAATTTTATTAAATATCTAACTATCCTATTTTACATTTATTCTACGTTATTTTTATTATTTCTATTTTACAATCATCAGTTATATTACCTTCATATAAAATTAATGTAGATGTTAAACACCGGGGCGGTGCTTTTTTAACAGTGGGGGTATGTTATGCTAATGCGTATTACCATAATTAGACTAATATCGACTTCCCCTTTCCCCTGTGTATTGCCCTTTATTTTATTAATTACATTTGACTCCGTTTTGAAATCTCTACGAGAGTGGATGTTATTTTATCGCTCTCAATCATTTTACCCTCATAACAGCATTCATTAGCACACCAATATGCCGCATGACATTTAAGAGTTCATTGACCTTAGCAATGTGTTAATTAATAATTATATACACTGATCGAGAAATGCGTTTGATCTTATATTGAAAAATTATTTTACAAACTAAATATACCATATTACAAAAAAAATCCAATCATTCCATTATATGCCTATGTATTTAACGTGATGTAAATGTGTCTTATAAACTCTGGTAAGTGTATTCCTTGAATACAAGAAATTAAACAAGCATTAGTTGGTGTGAGACTGCAGCCACACATCTATAACTAAAATTGTACTTACATAGTACTCTTATAAGGGCTGGCATATTATATGTATGCATGTATGTATGTAAACTGGAAGGTGAAATCACAAGAAGATAGAGACATTCAAAGAAACCATGTGTCCATTTATACAATGTAATCAATCTATAGTAACTCAATACGTATAGCAACATCAGCTTTTATCAATTCTCATTACATGATAAATTCATCTCCTTCATTCATAACATTGTCTATATTTATTCATAGCTATAAAATACAAGGTGCGTTTGAGTCGATGCAGCCTCAATTGCCTCGACTGGCGTGCATGTACACTCGTTAATTTAACATAGCAGTGATTCTTGTATGAGATTTTTTTGTATTTAGATAGAATCATCACTATCATAGAAATTCCAAGTTATGATTACAACGCTGTAGCGAATAAAATGCGTCACTGTAAAGATCAACTTGACTCCGCGTACACATTTCCGTCAAGGTTTTTGCGACAAACTGGACACGAATCATGCTGTAGAGAAAAGAAAATATTTTTAATAAAATATTAATAAAATATGTTTTAAGTACAATAAACAATAAACCCGCGTTCGATGATTAATCCCTCAATGGCAGATTCCGAAAGTGGAGGTACAAAGTAGTTGAGTTTCATGAAACCTTTATAATTATAATGTTATGTTTCAGCTAGGGCCAACATCCCCTCTTTCATCACGGAGAGCTTTAGCTTATACACCCCAAATGATATCTATACATGAGAATAAGCACTGCGAGATCAAACATTGCTTTCAGGATGTGTCCAAATATACCTATTAAGAGCGATTTGGGAAATTCACATCAAGGGTTATCAGATGATAAAACTAACAAATGCCATTCATGATCTAAACGTGACTAAATACTATCAGGGTACTGGGTTAATTTGGCTTCAATTCATAACGGCTCTCAACTCCACGCAGACTCATCGAAACGTCTGCGTGGACAAGAGGGCCGTTATGGAATAAGACTAAACGATTGAAAGATGCACATTGCACAACCCCAGATAAGCAATGCCCCAGGCACAAATTGGGATGCTAGAAGCTATTTAAAAAGCAAACCAATGAGACCTCTTACCTTTGAAAGCCATGAATCAATACATGCGCCATGAAATCGATGAAAGCAAGGCAGTTTCTTTACTTTGAGGTCAAGTGAGAACTCTTCCAAGCAAACAGGACAAGAGGCATTTTTTTCTAATATAGTAAATGAAACAACAAGGTGATATTTATAGTAATGAATTAAATGTAGAATATCTCATATGAAACAGGCTTAACGTATGTCTGGGCTTGGTGATATCTTGTTGCGGGTATGCAGCCCCTCAAACGTTTGCAAATTAGGCACTCAAAATGACTGTGATTGCCTGAGCCTTGATTTAATGATAACCTCTCATTTGTGTTGTAACTATGTTCTGCGATTACGGCGTGGATGATCAGTACAATGGACTTATAAGGTATACTTGATAATTGTTATTGGTGTGTCATCAACCCTTGGAATTCTTTAGCAGAAGAAACAATCAAATCATGTATGCTTAATTCTTTCAAAATTAAATTATCCAAAGTAGATTTTTCTAAGTTCTGTAAATGTTATTAGTTTCATGTGAGTCACAATCATCTATGTATAATAAGTTTTATAATAGTTTAAATAGTTTTATTTCATATTTTATTAGTTTAAGTTTCACTGCAAATTCATACAAAACGGCTTTGCGTAACTGCTACCGAATGGAATACAGGTAACCAGTAAAATCCCTATTAATAAATGAGTTACAAAATTAAATTAACAAACAAACATACCATCAAACTTTTTAGCATAATGAACCTGCATTACTAGATATTTGATTGACGTATGAGATCCAACATAAAAACCAACTCCTGAAAAGATACAGAAACATATTCAGATAAAATTGAGAAAAGGTTTGCAGGATTTAGTTTTGATATTGTTAATGGGTAACACATCTTCCTGATCTTTGTAATGTATCAGTGTAAATTGCTGTATTTAGGATGTGTTGAATGTATGATGTCATGTGGTATTTCAGGGAATGTGAATGTTGTTCACAAAAGAGATATGTCACATCATGTGATCCATTAGCTAAATTATTAGTTAGGTTAGAATGTATAACGCGGCGGGCGAATCTAATTCAATTATGAGCAAGTCACTTGTATATTCCGTGCCTTGTACGTGTCCACTTTACATTCTTACATATATATCGAAAGGTGAAAGAGGAATGAATAAACTTTTAGAGGCAGCCACAAGCAAAGCAAAGTTGGTGATGGCAATGGAATGGCTTCCATTTCTTGCCAAGTGAGATCAACATGGAACAAGTTTATGAACATTGTCAAAATTGGTATTGGTGCACAAGAAGTATTTGATTTGATTTTGCAAATTCCCCTTTGAAGATCATCTCGGAAGATACAGTTTATTAATGCAAGCCATCCCAATCAGCGTTGCTATTTCCTTAAACACATCGAAACTATCAACGAATTGCCTGAATCATCTAGAGATATAGAATTTGATAATAATCAATATTAAAGATGTACAAAGAAATTTGAACAGATGTGTTTCAGCGATTTTGTTGTATGGTATGAAATTAAGTCGAAACAACAAGAGAAACGCAGAAAGAATAAAGCAAAGGATGGATTTACAGAATGATCATATCAATGATACTGTTACTTATGATATTAATAATAATGAAAGTTCTGACTGTGAAGATGGTGTACTGGGTGGGGGTAAAATTAATTAAACAATCAAAAGTAGAAGTCATCAGGACAGTAAGGTCTGATAAATAAAAGATTGGGATAACTGTTTTTAGGGGAATTATGAAGCAAAGAAAGAGCTAGTGGCAGAAAGCAGTCACCTTCACTAGAAACATAGTGACGAATTGGATTCTGCTGAAATAGATTTATAATTGAACAGTAACAAAGATGATTCAGTTGTTGCTCCTAATTCTCAGCATCTTGACGAGCAAGACTCAAAGTTGGGGACAAATGAAAGCAAATTATTTGTCGGTTATGACCCTGGTAAAGACAAGGAGAACAGTCAGTATGGTGTGAAAAATGATTTTTTGGTATGGTTGCAACAAATTCCATTCATTCAACAACCGTTACTTATTTAATAGATGATGCAAAATTTTAGTGAGATAATAGAGTCGCTCAACAAAAAACACTATCAGTTTTCTATCACATGATGAACTAAATAAAACTGCTAAGGTAACACAAAGTGCTGTTTTGAATGGAGGAGCTGGAATTGGGAAAGTAGGGTTTTAAATAAACTTGATGATGCTATTACATGCTATTACAATTCTCTCACTGGTGAAAATATTATTATTTAATACTATGTATTAAAAGTTGCATATACTGGAAACACATCTTATAATATTTTGACGTATGACGATTCACTCAGCATTCATTTTTCAGGCAAACAATCAATATAAGAAATATGATAACCACCCCAGTAGTACTTTGAACACATTGCAATGCTACTACTAGGAATCGAAAGTTTCATCTTTATTGTTAAAGTAAGGCTGGAGCAAGAAACAATGATGGTCTAGATAAAAGTTTGAGTGAGATAATAGGGGTTTACATGCCAGTTGGTAGCATATCACTTGTACTGCAGTACGAACTCAAAGTGAATAAAAATCGCGTAAAAATCACGCAAAAACCGAGTAAAAAAGATCGCGTAAAATGCACCGAATTTCACCGGTTTTCATCGAGTAGAAATCAAAGAAAAATTGGGTAATACTTGGATGTAATTCGTGTAAAAAAACGAACATCAATATAGGGTGATAATAATAATAATAGTAAATTAGCTGGGTCACTTTAATAAAAATCAATGTAAGAAATACCGTAGCTATTTCAACGCATTCTAACAATCCTAAAAAACAGAGGCATGTTCAAATCGCTCAATTCAGCCATTGGCAGATATGATTTTGTTGCAAATATCGATGTAAAAAACAGAATGGCAAATGGTACAGAATTCATAATTAAGGATTGGATATAAGGTTTAAACGATCAAGTTCAAGTATTATCTGGATAACATTTTTTGATAGTAGCATAAGAGCTATATGTTGATCTGACTATGTGCATTACGTTAAGACTGCATATGATCAATTATAAACTCCAATTGGTAACGTAGCATTGGAGTTTTATCGTTTAGTAATTTAGTGTGTTACGTGTGAGTAAAATTCCCTGATCGCCCACTGGAGCAAAAACTATCCATCGATTTTAGGGCAAATATCTAGATAATGTGGTTTTTGATTTTAGTCCATCGACTAACGTATACAACACACCATATATCAATAACGCATCACCACTGCCTTGCTCTTTGTAGAGTAAAAAGGATGGAAGGTTAATATATAACAAATTTGAATGAATCTAGAATATCCGTTTCTTCGAAGGTCAAAAATGTCAAAATGTCAAACAAAATCAACTGAAATATGATCATCACATTTCACAACTTATTTTGTCAAACAAGACAATGGAGAACGGTTTGTTTACTCTTGCTATGGGCGCAACCGTATCATTTAGTTATAACCAAAAATGTTATGATGATATTTTAACAGATAAAGATTATATTGCACAAGATTCATATGGAGCAGTGTTTACTGGTACAAGTGTCAGTGACCCTTAAGGTGGACGGCAATACAGAGGTACATGTACATCATCAGCAGGCCATCCATGGTATTATGATTATTGGGATTATGAGAAACCTAGACAAGAATAATATTACAAGAAATTATATTAATGATGTATGAATCATATATGTACAATAACCATCATCATCATCATCATCCTCATATTTATATTGCGAATTGAATCAATATCAAGCCTTGCTGTTATCATAGCTATTATAGGGATGATTTATGGCGTCATACTTTCGCCAAAATTCAATTCGTTCGTGCTTTGTTTCTCATTTTATGCTTTGATTTTTATTGAACGTTCGTCATTTTATGCTCCGTTTCTCATTTTATGCTTCGTTTCTCATTGTATGCTTCGTTTCTCATTTTATGCTTCGTTTCTCATTTTATGCTTTGATTTTTATTCAACGTTCGTCATTTTATGCTTCGTTTCTCATTTTATGCTTTGATTTTTATTCAACGTTCGTCATTTTATGTTTCGTTTCTCATTGTATGCTTTGTTTCGTTTTTGTCATCCTGTTTCATTTTATGCTTTGTTTTGTTTCTGACATCCTGTTTCATTTTATGCTTCGCTTCTGATTCTTCGTCAAACTTGAGTGGTTTCCCCCTTCGTTCCCCTAGCATACTGTTTACTCTTTCCTGTGCACAGCAGACTAGTGATTGCAATTCATAATCATTGTTGGATGTTAAAAACATTCTAAATGGCGATCTTTCTTAAGATAAACATCTAATAAAATCGAAGCAGTTAGAAAATATTTACCCCAAGGAGAATCTTTCACATATCGAGTTCAAGAAGATGTCATTTTATTTAAAGGATGAAGATTAGAAGTGTGTGAATTTCCAGAGTTTCAGTTTCCATTGCCAGGGAGTAAACTCATAAACTCATAAGGTCATCTGACATCTCAAAGTCGGTGGAAACTTATCTTGGTATCATGATTCACGAGGCATTCTTGTCCAAACTCTGGAAATACTAAACAAGACAAATGTTCTTCTCTCTCAAGGGTACATTGATAGAATTTACATTGTTTAAATCTCCGCAGCCTTGAAATTTCTGTGGTGGCCAGAAGGGGACATTGACAGAGAACCAGAAGAATATCAGATGCAACGTCACATTTTTGGGGCAACCAGTTCACCATCATGTGCCACTTTCGCATTACAAAGAATTGCACAAGACAATCAACAACGATTCTCAGATGAAGCATTTAAGACACTAAGTAGAAACTTCTATGTTGACGATTGTTTGAAGGCAGTACAAACAGAAGAAGAAGCAATCAAATTGATAGAAGAATAAGAATGCTGTTACAAAAAGGTGGATTTCATTTGACAAAATGGGCAAGCAATAAAAAGAGAGCGATAGAGACTGTTCCAGCCAAAGGAAGAGCAGCACCAAAACTATACCTAGATTTTGAGAAACTACCTGTAAATCGAGCCCTTGGGGTCATTTGGGACCCTACAGAAGACTGCTTTGGATTCAAAACACTGCAACTAGAAAAGCCAGTAACCAAGAGAGGAGTGCTTTCATATGTCAGCTCACATTATGATCCATTGGGATTTCTAAGTCCTTACAGTTTAAAGGCCAAACTAATAATTCAAGACCTGTGCCGCAATAAGGTTGACTGGGACGACAACATAGGGGACGAAAGAGCCAAAATATGGAACGCATGGATAGCTGAACTGTCAGAAATATCATCAATCAAGATACCTAGAAACGTCATGTCCATCAACGGCTACAAAGAACTACAAATTCATGCATTTTCTGACGCTTCTCAAGATGGCTATGGAGCAGTTGTATACTTAACAACCACTCAACTTGACGACTCTGTGAAATGTGCATTTCTATTGGGGAAGTCCCGACTGGCTCCACTAAAGGCAACATCAATTCCAAGGCTAGAACTTCAAGCATCAGTGATTGCCACAAGAATGGTTAAAGCAGTACTACAAGAACTTGACTTGAAAATTGATCAAATAATCTATTGGACTGATTCAACAACTACACTTCAGTATATTCAAAATGAGACAAAGCGATTCAAGGTCTATGTAGCTAACAGAGTTTTAGAAATCAGAGATGCAAGTGAAGTTGGACAATGGCGACATGTACCCACAAAAGAAAACCCAGCGGATGATGCTTCTCGTGGATTAAGTAGTAAGGACCTAGCAAAGGAAAACAATAGACGGCTAAATGGACCTGCATTCCTTAAAGACAGTGAAGTCGACTGGCCTCAGAGTCCATTAAAAGATCTTCAAATGGTCACAGATATCAACTTCACAAATGAAATCTTAATTGAAAATGATGTTAACATATGCCAACAACAGCAACAACAAGAAAATCACACACACAATTTGGTAATTCACAGTAACAGTTGGACAAAGACATTGTCAAATGTGGCATGGTTCAACAGAATGAAAGAATACTTAAAGAATAAAGTTAACCAAAAGAAAACACCAAATTCAACATCAAATTGTAGAGCTTGCTTAATACTCTAGCGTATAACACAAAGACAACGACTAATGTAATCAACAGTAAGATATATAATTAATGTAGTCTTCATACTACAACACTCCAAATCAGACTAGTTAATAATTACAATAAGAATTACTTATATATATATTTGACATACGAGGCTACAATAATAATGAGGCTAAAATAATGATAACGAGGCACTACACTCGCCTTTTTCACAATAGATTTTAATGTACTAAAATCAATTACAAATTTAATAATGATACGATATCCGTAAATTTGAAGTATTATAATAATTAACGAATTGATAGTAAAATGATTATTTAATAAAACGATTATGGTAATACTAAATTAAAATGGAATAATAAAAACGATGTAATGGTATTAAATCTCAAATGATTTATTTAATGTGTATTAGGATCAGATGGGTCAAATCTGACTGGTGGTTTACTTGAGCGACCAGATCTTGTAGTGATCTCTGAAGAAAGACGTGATGGTGTACGTACATGTGATCTTGCTCTTACTAATGTTCTGCCACTTTCTGTTTCAACTGTTGCTCTTCTTGGTGTAGCAGAAACAACAGTGCCACGTACTATATCACGATTGTCAGTGTTACGTATGGTGATCCTTTCTCCTTCGTTAGGCGTTGGTAATGAATGTATGACATTTGGTCTGCTGTCGTGATAGAGTTTCATAGCAGCTTTTGCTTGTAATTGATGACCAGCGTTCACTGCTTTTGACTGCGATATTGATGGTATGGGCGTGATTGGCTTACGACCCATAAGAGCGTGTAATGGTGATGTTCCTAACATACGATGTGTCGTTGTGCGTAATGTGAATAATACTCGACGTAATCGTTGTTTATCTGGCATTTCATCAGTGCGAAACCAACGAAGTTTAAAAGTCCTGTGGAATCTTTCTACCATTCCGTTTGTACGAGGATAACGAGGTGGAGAGTGACGTAATAATACTCCCCATGATTTACGGAATGACTTAAAACGCTTAGAAGTGAATTGTGAACCATTGTCAGTCATTAATTCTAAAGATGGTCCGCGTTGACAAAATATGGCTTCTAAAGCGTTGATTATTTCCTCCGTTTTTTCCTTAATGAGTGGAAACACTTCGGGATACCTAGATCCATAATCTACAACTGATAAAAATGGCTTTCCATTAACGTGAAAAATGTCAGAGGCAAGCGTATGCCACGGCGGTAATACATCAGACGGCTTAAGTTCTAATTCAGGCCATCTAGCAGAAAACTCTTTACAAGTCTCACAGTGTTCGATTGTAGACTTAACATCACGACTTAAACTGGGCCACCAAACAGACGATAATTGGGCCAGTGTAGATTTTAAACCTAAATGACTGTCGTGAGCAACTTTAATAACTTTCTCACGTAGAGACGATGGTATTACGATTTGTGTACCCTTTAATAATATTCTTGGTTTATTTAAAACGCATAGTGAATACCTCTCTTTGAAATACGGGTCTAAATTCTCATTTACTGAGGACCAGTTATTTGTTTCTATAGCATTTATAATCATCGATAATGCGTTGCTAGTAGCTGTTTCGCGTTCAACGTCTTGTAATGAAACAAATTCAGGATCTAATATTTCTTTGGCTTCTTCGATGACTAGTGAAGCTACTTGACTATAATCACTTGTCGATAATTCAGGTGTTGCATCTGATGACGGTGCTCGAGATAAAGTATCGGGCAACCGATTCATGTCCTCTTTTGCAGGTTTGTATTTGAGTATTGAACAATACGGTGCGAGTCTCAACATCATGCGCTGTAATCAAGGTGGTATGTCATCAAATGATTTGCACCATATCTTTTCTAAAGGCTTGTGGTCTGTCCAAAATTCCACTTCGCCTCCAATTATGTACTGTCTGAAACGAGTGGCTCCGAATACTACAGCCAACATTTCTCTCTCCATTTGGGAATACTTTTGTTCCGTAGATGTTAATGATCTACTTGCAGTTAGGATTGGTGTCCATTTGTTATCATGTAACTGCATCAAAACAGCACCTAACCCATAAGGACTAGCGTCCGATAATACAGCAGTATTTGCATTACGATCATAAAATGCAAATGTTGTTGTTGCTGCGTTACGTAGAGCATTTTGTATGTTGGTCCAGGCTTGCTGTACGTCTTCAAGTATGAAATTTCCTTTGATAATATCTCTGATAGATTTCATTTGATTAGATAGATTAGGAAGAAATTTTTGTAAGTAATTAATCATGCCAAGAGCCCTTCTTGCTTCTTCGACAGTAGTTGGAACGTTTAACTTTAATGCTTCTGTTATTTTAGTTTCATCAGGTGAAATACCGCTATCTGATATAGTATGTCCTAAGTAAACTAATTTTGACTTTGAAAATTTACATTTATTCATACTTAATTTGGCACCGATTGCCTTTAAACGGGCCATAACGGCTTTCAAACGGGCGTCGTGCTCAACTTGATCTTTACCGAATACTAAAATATCATCTATATACACTAAACATCCGTCTAAATCAGACAAATGATCCGACATTATTCTTTGAAAAATTTCCGGAGCAGAACTTACTCCGAACGGTAATCTTAAATATCTGTAATTGCCTTTATGAGTAGCAATTGTTGTTAATTCTGACGACGCTTTATCTAAACCTATTTGATGGAAACCAGATTCTAAATCTAGTGTTGAAAATAATTTAGCATTGTGTAAATTAGAAAAAAACGAATCCGCCGTCGGAATTACAAAACGTTCTCTACGTATGCTCTCATTTAACCGTCTAAAATCACCACATATGCGCGGTTTACCGTTTTTACGAAATGCCACTACTACAGGTGATAACCATTTAGTAGGGCCAATAACACGTTCAATTATATTTTGCTCTATCATCTTTTCTATTTCATCAGAGACAGGTTTGTGTAATTTAAATGCTAATTTACGTGCACCTTGTACTATAGGACAGGCGTCTTGTTTTAATTGAATTCGGGCCGTACCAATATTTCCCAATTCTTTACTTTCGTTTATGTATTCATTGATATTATTTATTTCTACGTCATATTCTATTGGCATTCTGAGGGGTTGGCCACCTAAATCTAAATAATCTGAATAACACAACAATGGTGTTTTTACATTAGCAGTACATTTTGCTTTTATTCTAGTAGGCGTATGGTTAGGTGATGCCGACAAATTTACAGTACCCTCTGCCAAGATTTTTAATTTTTTACTGCCCCACGGTTTGACAAAACAATCCTTTAATGTTTTGTAATCGCGAGCTTTACTTAAATGCTCTAAAGGAATCATCGTAGAGGTGCTGCCAGGATCTATCAAAAATTTTACAATAGCACCATTCATCCACAAATTAACGTAGGCGCGTTTGCCAATTAAGTTGGAATCTAACGAATTTAAAGCATAAGATTCGTCAATAACACCATGACGATCATCATCGGTATTACTATCTGAGTCTGATGAAATAGCAGCAGCTCTATGCTGACTTCGTTTTTTACTTTTATTGAAAGGCTTCGAACTTCCTTTATTATAAATACTGTTAGACCGTTGTTCTCTAGGTTCGGATTTACGATTATTACTTGATTTTGACGATTTACAAACTATGTCAAAATGATTTAAACGTCCGCAATTATTACATGTCTTACCGTAGGCAGGGCAATTTCCTTTTGAATATGTTCTTCCACAATATTTGCAATCTTTTATTGAGTCTACGGCAGATACTTCCGATCTAGTAACGATTGTGCTTCGGTTAACCGTTTCAAAAGTAGATATTAATCTTGTACATTGCTCTATCGTAAGAGCGTCTATATTCTGTTGTAAAACCAATCGTTCAGCATCTTCATTTCGAATTCCTCGAATTAATAAATCTCGAACTAACAATTCTCCTGTAAGGGTTGTATCCGTATATCCTGTTTCTTCGTATGTTGTTCGTAACTTTTGTAAAAATTCATGTATGGTGTCGTCTTGGTCTTGCTTCTGATCCAAAAGGCAACATCTGTACTCTAAATGTCTTCGTTGCGGCTTGAGAACAGTATCGACATCAGTTAACACATTTGCCAATATTTCAGGATGCGTTGCTGAAAATTTGCAATTTTTCGTAGCGAATTGGCGGAAATTCTCACCAGCGACATTGTATAAAATTGCCAGATTTTCGCTTCTGTTGCTAAAACCAGATCAGTTGCGGCCATATAATTAGAAAATGTAGCTCTCCATTTCGTGAATCGATCATATGCATTTCTGAGGCCAGGATCAAATTCCGGCGGTAATCGACCACGGAAAGAAGGTGCATGTGGATGGGGAGTATTTTCATTCTGCATAATCGCAAATTAATATTCCTTAAAAAAAATCAACTGCGCCAATGTAGAGCTTGCTTAATACTCTAGCGTATAACACAAAGACAACGACTAATGTAATCAACAGTAAGATATATAATTAATGTAGTCTTCATACTACAACACTCCAAATCAGACTAGTTAATAATTACAATAAGAATTACTTATATATATATTTGACATACGAGGCTACAATAATAATGAGGCTAAAATAATGATAACGAGGCACTACAAATCTCACTATTGGGTCAATCACCATAGAGGATAGACAAATAGCAGAGACAGACATAATCAAATGGGTTCAAGGCAATGGATTCGAACAAGAAATCTGTAAATTGAAACAAAACAAGCCAGTTCAAAAGAGTTCAACGATCATAAAATTATCACCAATTCTGCACAACGGTATCCTCAAAGTTGGCGGTAGATTATCCTTGGCAAACATCAGCGACCAAGCTAAACATCCTATCATCCTTCCAAAAGATCATCACATCTCAAAATTAATAATCTTATACTATCACAACAAACTTCACCACTCTGGGAATGAACATGTGCTCTCAGAAATTCGACAGAATTTTTGGATAATAAACGCAAAAACTATTATTCGAAAAACTCTAAGAGAATGTATAATTTGTAAGAAAAGAGAAGGCAAGATGGGGGTCTAAAAAATGGGAGATTTACCACAAAGCTGTGTTAATGCTTACAAACCTGCATTTTACGCTACAGGTCTCGACTATTTTGGACCACTCAAAGTCAAACAGAGAAGAAGTATAGTCAAACGTTATGGTTGCATTTTCACCTGTTTAGCAACACGCGCAGTACATATCGAAATGGCCAATAATCTCGAGACAGATAGTTTCATCAACTGCCTTAGAAGATTCTCAAACAGACGAGGAGTGCCAGCAGAGATTAGAAGCGACAACTGCAGCAACTTTACTGGCGCTGAGAAAGAACTGAAGGAAGCCTTAGATAAATTAAATCAGACAAAAGTAAACAAGTACTTACATGATGAAGGTACAAGATGGATTTTCAACCCCGCTGCAGCAAGTCACATGGGAGGTGTCTGGGAAAGACTTGTACGATCAACAAAACGAATTCTCAAAACAGTCATTGGCGATGGGTTGGTTACAGAAGAAGTGCTCCAAACTGTATTAGTTGAAGCGGAAGGCATCTTGAATAGCAGACCTTTGACGATGATGAGCAACGATGCAAACGACGGTGACAGCCATTACACCAAACCAGAGGTCCACCACTGCCACCAGGAATATTTTCCAAACACGATTCAAATTCAAAAAAGCGTTGGAGACAATCCCAATTCCTGACGGATTGTTTCTGGAAGAGGTGGATCAAAGAATATCTTCCAACCTTACAGTCGAGAGCAAAATGGCAGAAGCTGTCAATCAACATCAAAGAAGGTGATCTCGTATTGGTGATGGATAGCAACTTGCCTCGTATGCAATGGCCACTTTGTAGAATAACGAAAACATTCCCTGGCAGAGACGGCTGTGTCCCCAGCGTGGAGGTGAAATGTAGGGGTAGCATCATTGCACGCCCGATTACTAAATTATGTCTACTTGAAGCGCAGTGATGTTATGCAGACAATATTATTATAATCAAATAGTTAAGCCATAGTTTTTAAAGTAAAAATATAATCTCAGTTTTTATTAATAAGTATATCAATCATCGTCGTTTTTAAATTTTAATGAGCCATCCCGGATTTGCTCATGGGGGCCGGTATGTAACCGACGATTTCATTCATTATTATTTTATACTTATAAACCTTAGTAAACGTCAATAATTCAATTCAAAATGCCCTACCTTAAATATAGTTCCTCTTTCTCTATAAGAATTACGTAGATATAGGGATGATTCATAAATATTTGTAAAGTTACCATGTTAAACCTATTGTAATCATTTATAGAAACTGTCTTGTGATCGTAATGTTATTTTGATATATCTGTAAATCATAAACTGTGTTCAGTGTCAGTCTTGAAGAAGTATCGTCGAAGTAAAGATCAATATCGCCAGAACTTGTGTGTTGTTGTATATCACACAGTATCGAGTAACAACACTGAAGGTAAAGATTACTGACATTGATCATAGTATTGTATATATCATTATTTAGCTTTGTAATTTGTACTTATTGTTTATTATCTTTTATCCTTGAAATAGAAAAACCACATAAAAATAAACTTGTGCGTTGTTCATGGTGTCCAGAGATCTCGATACGAATTTGAGGACCGCTTGTTGATGCGCAGTTGTAAAGTTCAATAAATAAAGTTATTTATTGATTCATTGTTATTAATGTTAAACGGACTTACATGGTTATAATCCAGCGAAAACTCAGTATTTATTTCGTGGTTTATTATGGCTAACAAGAACCCAACGAAAGCGGACTTGGAAGCTATAACCTCGAACATATAAGTGTGAACCTCGTATGCAGATGATAGTGGTGCGGAGTAAGCTGGAGCAGATTTTGAGCTTTACCCAGGCAGAAGTTTCACAAAAAGGTAGACCATGTTTTTCAGAGATCATGTCATTCAGTCGTCTGTAGAATTGATGGGTTTCTCTACTCATTCCACTATTTGTTGTAAAGATTAAAGGGGTGAATGACCCATGTTCTTGGTTAAGGATTCTTTCATTGTATTATCTTTTCTTGATAGACTCCATTGACTTCATTGATGATTTCAGGGTCTGGTTTTGGCAGCTAGGAGCGAAAGGATAGA
Source organism: Haliclystus octoradiatus (assembly GCA_916610825.1). Taxonomy (NCBI): domain Eukaryota; kingdom Metazoa; phylum Cnidaria; class Staurozoa; order Stauromedusae; family Haliclystidae; genus Haliclystus; species Haliclystus octoradiatus. The sequence continues at coordinate 10,262,618 of OU744446.1, forward strand.
AAATTCTAACATCCATGAATGCTCTTTGCAACCTCTGCCAGAAACCCCGGGCACAAATGTCAGCACGTAGCTTCTCCGTACTTGATAGAGTTGCTTGAAGAGCTGGCTCTTTCCTCACATCTTTGCAAACAGTAGAGAGAAGGTCAGCTGTAACGTTAACTAGCTCATTGTGCCTCAACAACACAAAACCATCAACTTTGCATGATATCACGTGATCTACGTTGAACTTAGCATGGAAGATTAAATTCATCTGGGTGTCTTTGTAGTTGCCAGCCATAGCAAAGAGCAATGGCATCAAAGAACTCTCTTTTTGTGAGGTTGAAGTTCTCAGATTTAAGTAGTAGAGATAATAGCCATATTGAGGCTCCTTCTGATCTTGCAATATCATTTGCCTTCAATTGAACTGGTGTCATGGCCATTCACAGAGTTTCAAGAAGATCGTTATGATATGCTAATTTAGAAGTAGAACATTCTTCTTCTGAAATAATATGCTCTATTTCATTATTTGATTCAATTTGATTATGATTTTATGTGATAAATTGTTACTAAATTTCTTTGATGTTGCAAAATCAATATCAGCAATTCTTGAAATGTTCAAGATACCCAATCCCCCAAGTTTGACAGGTAATGATAGCAAGTCCCGTTCTGCGTCACTAAACTGTCTATTCTCACATATTGCTGGTATAATTTTATTTCTAATAATGTTTTCCACTGGTTTTAAGTAATCAATTATTCCTGGTATAGTGCGAAGCGTAAAGTTAAACTTGTGCCTGTAGCCAGCAGTAAATGCACAGTATGCTGCTTGAGGATGAAACTTAGCAATCTCAGCTAACAAGTTGAGCTAGTTAATCCAAGTACAAACTAAAGATTCTACATATTCTTGTTTGAATAACGGACTTCCAACCACCGCACCGAGATGCCGTTTTTCTTCGGCGGTTATAATGATTCCAGTTCCCGCAAATATTTTTTCAGCAAGCTCAATTTTCTCTCGTTTTACAATCAGCCAAGATTTGACTGCTTTTGGAAAATATCCAATCTTTGGGCCATAGTTTGTTAAGCTCTGTCACCAATGAAGGATGTCCTCGAGTTTTCCAGCTGAGCTCAAGTCGTTCGCATGTGCCGCATGCTTTGTCTTGTGCACTGGCATAGCATTTAACATAGGGATGGACCCCAAAGCATAAATGGACATAGCTGTTAAGTCACCTTGTTTAGTTCCTTCTTGTGATGATATTTCCATCCCACCTGATACAAATAGGCGTGCATGTTGGTTATATGAGTTGATCACATACGATGCGATGATTGGGCATATGATGCAGACTAATGAATGGAATTGATTCACGTTTGTTATTTAAATGGATTAATTTACATTAAAAAAATATTATAAAAAAACAGAAAGCTCAATGAAAATGTATGTATTAAATTATGTTTACATGTCAAGCAATAGTTTGTTGCTTACAATACAATAGCATACTTATGACTATTAAGTAGACAGTAGTTGAGACTAACATAATTTAAAATAATAGTAATAATTAGCCATAAGCATATTATCAGCACAGTTTATTATTTCAAAAGTTTTTTAACTAATTTGATATTTCTTGTGTTTTTTTTTAGCTGGACTTACTGCATTGCTTATACTACTAATGTTTAGTTGATCTTCTAAAGATTCTTCCAAGGCAGTAACCTCATCATTTGCGTCTATTGTCATTTAACTATTTAAAAAGACATCCAAGATGTCAGAATCATTTCGTAAATTGCACCATTCTTCAGCTATGTATTCATTATCACAATCATCAATATCATCGTCGATATCAAACAAACGTAAGGTGTTGATTTCAATACATGTGTCCTCAATGCACTCTTCGATCGCTGCGATGATGTTGTGAGCATGGACTCTCCACCAAATTTCGACATACTGGTAAACATCTTCAAGGTTAAATCTTGCAGCAATTATTAAGTACCTGCTCTATTTGAAATTTCCCAAATTCACAAAAAATGTTGGGCTATGGTACAGGCTTAACCTTTTTGTATTTATGACTTATTGAATCTGCATATGAAACTAGTGGTTCCTTTACAAAATCTTTCTGAGAGTGTGTTGACAAACAAATGGAGTCTTCACATTGCCAGTCAATCGCGCAAACGTCACAAGACTGACATCCAGTAACATCAGATCCACATGCATTGGGTAATCAGAGACATTGTGTACGTGTTTGATAGAAAATAAGACATCCTAGGTGCATTAATACAATGTTTTTGGATCTCTTTTATCCAAGGGAAAATATGTTGTCAATATCAGACTTGTTTTGAAGATAACAAACACCATATCTGATAATATTCTGTTAAGGTGGTTCGTGGATGACAAACAAGTTATCAGAGTTGATATCTAAATTACTCAAAATGTTCAACTTTGTAGAATTTCTGGCCGCAGCTGTGAAAATAATATACTGCAGTCAAGTAGATAAGGTTTAGGTTCCCTTCTAGCAACCTTGTTGCAGTGGCATTGGCAACCTTGTTGCAAAGCATTACAACCATTAACATATTATTCCATTTTTACCCTCAAGTCACTTACCGGCAGGTAAATCCAAAGGAGGGGCATTCTTGGCCCAAGCAAATAGTATCTTCTCTCTTCCCTTGCATAAATCTGTATCCTTACAATCCCTAAAATGAAACAAATGCAGTCAAACATTCTAGCGAAATTCACCTCTATTCAGCTTGCAATCACATGTCTATTAATGTCACAAGTATTTTATTGAAGTAATTCTGTATATATAAAGACCCCTTGCCTGTAGCGATCAATATTTCTTCCTACAAAGGAGACTTTGGATTAGTGATATCCTGGGGAATGGCGTTTCCCTACTCTATTTGCCAGGGGAACTGCTTCCCTCTACTTTTATTATTGTACTCAGATATTATTTAGATTATTTCCAAATAAGATAATAACTCTTTTTACGATCAGCATTGGTTCATAGTCAACATCCATCCTATCAGGGCCTATTCTAATGTTTCATTGATCAAAATGTTTTTATTGAAAATTAATGTGTATCAAAATCATTGCTAAAATTGAAAACTGTTGAGAAACAGAATAAAGTTAAGGCAGAATAAATAGTTCTCTGAATTGGATTTGAGCATTCAAATTCGTTTTGTATAGCCTCTGCCGTAGCCACTGCGCTACAGTCGGTGACAAATGAAGATAGAGTATAAACGAGTAGATGAAGAACATGACATAATTATTTTCAAATGAAGTATTATTCTATTGTTGCCCCTTTCTTATGTTTGATGACGTCATAAACAATTTTCTAAGTGAAAAGCACCGTTTCCCTGCTTCTAAAATTGACATATCATCACTGCTTTGGATCTATGATAAATGTTCAACCAGATACATTGTCAGCAGGTCATGCAATGATACAAAAATGATGGTGATAGGGATACGCTGACATGTGTAAACTTGATAAATTATGCACATATTGTAGCCTATACTATTAGTCAATAGTTAACAACATAGCTTACCAAACATCTTTTTTAAAAGCTGGTGTTTTACATCCATACAGTAACATATGATGTGCAACTGATTGCGTTGCAAGTGCTTCAAATCGTACTGAAACAATAAAACAAGTAAGTATTGATAACAAAATAATTTTAGAATGGACGTATTCTAGAGTTGGATAAGAAAATTGTATGAGTTCATCCTCTATTAATCCTCAAAAGTGCATCTAGGAACATATCTTGGGTGATCATAAGACTTGATAACAATTATTGTTATTGCTTCAGGCTTACCTATGAAGCCACGGCTGACCGACACCTTCCCCACTGTGCATCTATATGCTTCACTCTGAAATACACATTCATAAGAGAATTATCAAACAACAACTTCATACGGTAGTCAGAGTCGATTGACAAAGTTTAATTGTCTTTCTCTTTACTCTTGGCCATACTGTAGGGGAGACCTGGGAGACTAGGACCAATTTTCACATTTTTAATATATAAATAATTAATTTTTAATGTTATTAATTAGCCAACATGCTCAATTCAAAAGGGTAAGAATATCAATTGCATAAATGTAGCAATTTTTCAAATATTTAATGCGAAAGACCGACCATTTCAGAGGGGAGACTTGAGACACGGTGGGGTGACATGGATAAGGCATATTTTCTTGAAATTTCATTAAATAACTGACAAATTTACTTTCCAGTACCAGACACTACAGCTGCTGCTTTGACTAAGGGAGTTTATTTGATCAAAATTAAGCCAGCAACAAATAATTTTAGCATTAATAAAGAACATTAATTTTTGACGCACCCGTCATCATACTAATTGTAATTGATTTAGCAACTTTATCTCCACAAAGTAAAAAAGTCAAATACAGCGCATATAAATGAAAACAAACTCATATCTCAACCAAAAGCGATTCGTTTCCCATTTGTCGTTGATGCTGATACGCGCTGTTCCATGTCTCCCCGTTTGACTTCCCAGCAAAAAATGAGGTGGCACTCTCCTCATCAACAGGGATGTATTCAAAAATTTTATAACAAAGATTAGTCAAAGTGAAACCGTTGCAATGGCACCCTTCAAAATGGCAATTAAACACTTATTCTAAAATTAATTGAATCAAAAGAGGGATCGCAAAAGGCATGACAATCATCGTAAGCTGTACACTGAAGTTTCTTGATAATTAGTTATTGTTGCTTATTGAAATTCAGGGAAACAACATAAAAGGAAGTGATATACAGCATATTAGAAGATAATTTAGATAGGTGATCAAAACCGCTCTCTCTAGGTCCAAGTCTCCCCGGTCTCCCCTAGACAACATCGGCCTATAGTGAGTCATTGTATTAGAAGTCAGATGCGTATATGTAATGTTAAATTAAATGGATTAATAGGCGAATCCATGTTTAAATATACAATGTAAGCATATAAATATGTTATCAGTGTGTAAATACTGTATGTGGTAACCCTGAACTCTGATGGATTACTCAGGCTCAAACAACAATAATAATGTAGCATTTTCTCTTCAATGTGCGTGAATAAATATGATACTGTATATATATCGCAAGGCAAACCCGTTTTGGAGCTCAGAAATTATATTGCTCTAGGAGTGCAGTCTCAGGGTCATCTAATGGAAAGTCACATAATTTGACCCTCATCAGCTCTGATTCTGTCGAAATTTGGTACAATATATATAAGCAAAAATTGGACACCAAAAATAATTTTTCCAGAATCGAGTAGCCTATGCAAAATAAATATGACTCGCAACAATCATTTTTCGATTTGAACTCTTATAAGCTCAGACTTTATTTAATGTTGAAAGTACCATATTTCAGAAATAGTGCTCCTTCGAAAGTCGGAACTCATGTCGAAATGACAAGAGAGCCCACCTATGGAAAAATAACAAAGCAAAAAATCGTAACCTTCTTCTCGCAAAAAAGAAATACATGATCTTTGACTTTGAACATATTTCAATTTATTTTATTCAGCTTATTGTAGACTTGACATTTGCATATATACTGTAATTACGTACTATAAACTCATGATCTATAACCAAGTGAACTGTCTCCTGCTCTTTTGTATTGATTTGTTTGGATGGGAAACAATCGGCAAAAACCGATTGATCGACATATTGTTATGACTAGTCGGCGGCTAACGAATCGGCATCGCGCATCTGTAAATTTCATTATCATCTCACTCCTACTGAGAACAATATCAATGCTACTTCCAACTCACCAAAAACAAATATGACGTCGACTAGACACACATTTGTCACAACGGCATTGTTTAAAGAAGGAAAAATTATTCATAGAACAGCTCAGTGGCGGTGCCGTCAAAGCTTGAATTTTTTGACTGGTGGGAGCGCTCCTTTTGCACCAGCCTGAATCCGTCCCTGTATATGGTCAATCAAACCATGATCAAAATTATCCATTTGGTCAATTTTGACACTTTTCAAAAGGTTTTCCAAAATTTAAGGTGTCATAAAATCGTTACCGTTTGCAATTTCGACAATTTGACAAAAACCTTGGATTTTCCGATTCCACTCGACAAGTTTTGCTTACAAAGTAAACCAAATGAGCCAAATGTCAACAAAATCGGAGAGGGTGAGGGATGATCTAACCGTCTAACTGTGACTTCTTTGTCATGGCAGTTATTTCTTCACTTCTGGTAATTTACGAGTGCTATCCTACTATAGGTATGCTAAAATATTAACTTATGTCTAAAATTGAGTGCTACTAGACCTAGTTCAATTCAATATCGTGTAGAGTACGTACCTGCCGAGGACTGACTTTGGGCATAGACAACATAAGTTCGACATCATGCTTCTGTGATTTTGTCGAAGCATAAATAACACATATTAATATTATGCAGGGAAGTCTTCCCAATTTCACCATGATTACTGACAAAGAAATGCCCTACATTTATTACATGATGATATTTCACGTTTGGGTAAAAAGAACAACAACATTTCATTTTAAAACAATAGTCAATGCATGCTGCTAACAGAGTCAGACTGTTTTATAACTTTTATCATTCTGAAAGTGATAGAAATTGATCACGGTCACGTGTATAAAGAACTTCCTCTTTCAGCCTCTTTATGATTCATTAAACTGACGTCAGGAAACCTCTTACTGGGCAAATTCGAAAAAAAAAATCGAAAATCAAAATTATTTGAATTCGAATTAATCAAAAATACTTCACTTAACTTTCATTCTTAACTTTTCAAGATTTGAAATTTTCACTTTTTCAAATAATACTTATCCGTTTATCGAAAAAACTACAAGTTAGAAATTTTGATTTTGGATTTTTTTATGAGTTAATCCATGGTTAACCCTATTGTAACATCCCGTCCCACAGGGAGGTTTACCCATAAGGAAGTCTAGTGTGATTGAGTGAGTAAAATTAGAAATTGTAATACCAAAGCTGCCAAACTTTACAATGCCATATATATCATTGGGATACTTTGATGACTATAATTAATTTGGTAGTGAGATTTATATCTGTAAAGTCAAAGCTATGATACAGTAGACAACAACAAAAAACAAGGTCATTTACGTAACCATGAGTCAAAAACTATTTCAGATCTGACCATGTGCTTGAGTTGCACAAGTCTCACTTTTAGTACTCCCGGCTTTTAGTATGAAGATTTTGACAATGGTAGTAGTAAGTGATGTTTACAACTCGTCAAATTGCGGCATCTTCTGCAAGCATGGTGCAGGTATGGATTACTACGTACATTGACGCAAAATTGTTTACGACCCAGGACATAAATGCTTCCTCTGAGCTCTTCCAGGTTCCTGTTATCAAAACAGATGATTCATTCCTATAGAATGAAAAGCTATATAAAAAGCTGTAATGAGAATATTGTTGAAGAATGAAGAAATGTTCTGGTTGTCATAGCAATTGTTTTGTTAACTATGATGTCTTTAATAATTGAAAGTCAGGGATTATCATGCAGCCCTTGCAATCCAAAGAAATGCAAAAAAATTCACTGCAAAGGTAAGAATTGATTAAATTGGTTATTCTGGAGTTTCTCAGGCATCTCTCTTCGGCTTTTATAGGACAATTATCCGATGATGGGCATGTAGAGAAATATTTCTATTGCATTGAACAATGATCGGATGCCTCTCTTCTATTATATCAGATATTACCATAACCGTGAAGGTGCCGTGATAGATCAGTGAAATGTGAATAGAACAAATGAATTGAGTGTACCGTACTCTGCTAGTTACACTATCATTATAATACTCAGTAGACCATCGTGAAGCCACGAAGCACTCGGACTCTTGATGATCTAGATATATATGTGGCTCATTTCACCCATGTACATCGGTAATTGTAAATGTTGTTATTCAACCTTAATTTCATCTGAGCCAAGAATCCAACTGAGCATCAAATAAATACAGTTGTGGATTGATGGAATGCTCCATATCTCCAGATAATTGCAGAAGTAATTGTTTCTGACCTACTTGTGTGCATTGACAACCAAGACCGACCTGCTATAAAATGTATTGAGAATTAATTTGAGTGTCGCCGCCTGATATAAGATCTAGAGTCAACGTGAATGTAGCATTTATAACCAGCCCTGCGTCAAAGACCAAAACATTCGAGAACGAACGAGAAACCTAAACGTTTTTATAGACGTTTGGTCTGTGACAGAGGCTGGTAGCATTATTGCTCTGGTTGAAAAAGAGAAACTCCCAAATATCGCTTGCATGGTGATTCATCTGCTATTTTATACCATAAGAATTGTTTCATTTGATCTATAATTTCAAATTATATTGATATCATTTCTCTCCGTATAGGTGGCAAGGTCCGTGGCCTGTGCCACTGTTGCATGGATTGTGCAAAATTGATTGGCGAAGAATGCGGGGGGATGTGGAATATCCGTGGTACATGTGATGAAGGTCTTATTTGTCGTAAAGAAAATCATGGTCAGACTGGGTTTCAACTTGTTTTCAATCCAAACAGAGTTGGTAAATGTACAGAGAGAATACATTGATAATGAAATAAAAGCTAGAATAACGCATTCATTAGCACACCAGTATGCCGCATGACATTTAAGAGTTCATTGACCTTAGCAATGTGTTAATTAATAATTATATACACTGATCGAGAAATGCGTTTGATCTTATATTGAAAATTTATTTTACAAACTAAATATACCATATTACAAAAAAAATCCAATCATTCCATTATATGCCTATGTATTTAAGGTGATGTAAATGTGTCTTATAAACTCTGGTAAGTGTATTCATTGAATACAAGAAATTAAACAAGCATTAGTTGGTGTGAGACTGCAGCCACACATCTATAACTAAAATTGTACTTACATAGTACTCTTATAAGGGCTGGCATATTATATGTATGCATGTATGTATGTAAACTGGAAGGTGAAATCACAAGAAGATAGAGACATTCAAAGAAACCATGTGTCCATTTATACAATGTAATCAATCTATAGTAACTCAATACGTATAGCAACATCAGCTTTTATCAATTCTCATTACATGATAAATTCATCTCCTTCACTCATAACATTGTCTATATTTATTCATAGCTATAAAATACAAGGTGCGTTTGAGTCGATGCAGCCTCAATTGCCTCTACTGGCGTGCATGTACACTCGTTAATTTAACATAGCAGTGATTCTTGTATGAGATTTTTTTGTATTTAGATAGAATCATCACTATCATAGAAATTCCAAGTTATGATTACAACGCTGTAGCGAATAAAATGCGTCACTGTAAAGATCAACTTGACTCCGCGTACACATTACCGTCAAGGTTTTTGCGACAAACTGGACACGAATCATGCTGTAGAGAAAAGAAAATATTTTTAATAAAATATTAATAAAATATGTTTTAAGTACAATAAACAATAAACCCGCGTTCGATGATTGATCCCTCAATGGCAGATTCCGAAAGTGGAGGTACAAAGTAGTTGAGTTTCATGAAACCTTTATAATTATAATGTTATGTTTCAGCTAGGGCCAACATCCCCTCTTTCATCACGGAGAGCTTTACCTTATACACCCCAAATGATATCTATACATGAGAATAAGCACTGCGAGATCAAACATTGCTTTCAGGATGTGTCCAAATATACCTATTATGAGCGATTTGGGAAATTCGCATCAAGGGTTATCAGATGATAAAACTAACAAATGCCATTCATGATCTAAACGTGACTAAATACTATCAGGGTACCGGGTTAATTTGGCTTCAATTCATAACGGCTCTCAACTCCACGCAGACTCATCGTAACGTCTGCGTGGACAAGAGGGCCGTTATGGAATAAGACTAAACGATTGAAAGATGCACATTGCACAACCCCAGAAAAGCAATGCCCCAGGCACAAATTGGGATGCTAGAAGCTATTTAAAAAGCAAACCAATGATACCTCTTACCTTTGAAAGCCATGAATCAATACATGCGCCATGAAATCGATGAAAGCAAGGCAGTTTCTTTACTTTGAGGTCAAGTGAGAACTCTTCCAAGCAAACAGGACAAGAGGCATTTTTTTCTAATATAGTAAATAAAACAACAAGCTGATATTTATAGTAATGAATTAAATGTAGAATATCTCATATGAAACAGGCTTAACGTATGTCTGGGCTTGGTGATATCTTGTTGCGGGTATGCAGCCCCTCAAACGTTTGCAAATTAGGCACTCAAAATGACTGTGATTGCCTGAGCCTTGATTTAATGATAACCTCTCATTTGTGTTGTAACTATGTTCTGCGATTACGGCGTGGATGATCAGTACAATGGACTTATAAGGTATACTTGATAATTGTTATTGTGTTGTGGCGATGTATGATTAGCTATTTTGTAAAATGTGGTACAATAGCAAATCGGATAGAGCAACAATTTTTCCTCTTGACACTACACTCGATAACCATTAACGCTTCTTAACAATAGTCAAATCTGTTGTCGTTCGAAGGAACCACTGGTTGTTTCTTGTCAAAGGTGTTTCTGTTTAGGAATGCAAAAGCAAGACAGTAGACATGCACCATGCTGTTGAGTTATATATGCTACGGCATCAGAAAGGTCTCTGGCGAGTCCATTGGTAGAGACGAAACACATACCAGCGCCACCAGCAGTAAATATTGTTTGGTAAACACAATTGTTCCCTGGGAGGTATAAACTCAAAATGAAAGCAAAACGGGAATATGTCACTTTTTAGTATTTTCTATTGAATCAAACCTGTATATAAAGGCCACCTGTCTATAATGGGCAATTTATCTACCTCTCATAGCTGGCTGTTATAGACAGGTTTAATTGTACCAAATTCTGAGAATAGATATCTTTTTCTAAATTTTCATATTTCCCACAAGAAAGTAAAAAGAAAATCGTACGTCAATTAGACCACAATTTGAAAAACATCGACGATAAAATTGGTGATAAAATTGAACATACATATGCGTTATAAAGCCTGGGTTCTATTTACAATCAGGAGGCACCGTCGACCACTGTCAATGAAAACCGAACCCACATGAAACGAATTGCACGCGTTCATCATCGGTCGTTTCTCTCCCAAAGATCGAACATGTTTGCTTTTCACGAGAAGACTGCCGACGGCGCCTCCCGATTCTAAATGGGAACCAGACTGAAAGGATTTATGTGTGTTATACTGTTATTTCATTGAATATTATGGACAGGGTCTGACAAAATTAGGAATCCTGGAATCTTAAATTCTCAGAAGGTTAGCGCAAATTCAGAAAGAAAATTCAGATTTTTAATGATTTATTGGTCAACATCAATAGAAATATCAGAAGAAAATGTTGTAATGGTTCTAGGATTCCAGAAGACTGAATCTTTTGTTGGACCCTGGGAACCGTTTAACCCCTGTCAGATTATTGTGGGGACCTACAGTCCTACACCCTCGCTGGACCATGGTTACTATCATTTGAAATCAATCCTCTGTCTTTTCAATGATAATTCTTACCTATATCCTCTTGCGTTATTATTTCTTGTGGTAATGAATTAATTTTATTTCCATCTGCTGGTGGTGCACCAACATTATCTAATTGATTTAAAAGCTGAAATGAAAAATATGAAAAAAATTATCAATTTCCCCTTGAGTCGAATGTACGTAATCATAAGTATAAGTAACATCACCATCTACAGAACACATAGAAGAACAAAAAAGATCATTAATCAGACAATAAACAAATTTCTATTAAAAATGGCAGATATAGTAAGGTTTGTAAGAATAGAGATAGTTTGAAATCTGCCAAAATTTTCTTGCCTGCAGTAAATATATGTTAAAATTGAATTAATATGAAATACTTGGATTAGTCTTCATTCATGTAAATTAGCGTAAAGATGTTGAATTGTTTATCAAATCCTATTCTATTATGTGCTTTATCGGAATTCCAATTGCTTGACAATCAAGCTGTCATAAAGTGCGGCATCCTGAGATCCTGGTTCCCGGAAGGTCAGCACAAAATCAGGTTTTCAGTTATTGTTAAATGTTTTCTTATTTAAAATGATAATTTTCGAATTTCACATCGAATGATAAGTAGTAATGTAGACAGTGTCGCGATACTGAAGGCACCCGTACCACTCCTCTATTTCTAGAGGAATGGCTCTTTTCGCTAAGAGCAATGATTTTAAACGCTCTTTACTGATCTCAGCTGCGACACTGCAGGTCAATTTCAGCAGATTTCATGGCAGACAGGTCTCAATTGCCAATGCGCAACAATGCGTCGCAGCTATTCACAATGCAATTTCCTCTGGACCATTTCATCTGGCATCCTTAGATGGTACTCATTTGATGTTTCAGATAAAGTCAAGGTTGAGTTGACCTTAGAGGGATTTCAACCACAGTCGATCAGATATGATCCGGTCTGAAGTTCTGTTGCTCTGCCATCTGAGCTAATCCTCCGTATCGAATCATGCTTTAGAGTAAGTCAAATTTTGGTAACATTTCTTCAGATTTACAAAGCATCATAAATTTTATCCGGAAGGTTTCAAATTTCGCAATGTGGTTCCCGGTAGACCAAAACCTTTGGACACTCTGTATGACAATGATCATACGTAATGTAATTATATGTTGAAAACAACTGATCATCTGAATTCAGTGAAGTTTTTGTTAAAAAATCAGAATTCTTTATACATTGTTTTTATAGACTGTACATAAAACATCGTTATGTGATGTTATCGAAATTTAATCAGAAAATTAAAATGTTACCTGTGATATAATATTATCAATGCCATTAGGTCCCCATGCATAATCATTAAAGTTACCAGGAAAGAATCCACCACTGTGAAGAAAAACAGCTTACAATTGAATCTAGATATTCTGTGAGCAATACATTATCTAAATTCAAATAACATAGTTCTAGCAGTGAATAGCCCACTCATTCACAATTTATAATGCATGTCGGCCTACTCAATCTAATCCAAAATTCAAAAATACAGTAGTTTGAAATCCAGGATATCTAGATTAATTCTAATTCCTAATGAATTTCAAAAGGGAAAAATCAATACATTGATCAAAAGTTTTCTTCACAGTTATTTGATTTTTCAGAGCGAAAGATAGCGACAATAAATTACAAGTAGTGATTGTTGAAAATTTTTCAACAATCACTACTTACAGTTTTTTGTCGTTATCTTTTACTCTGAAAAATCAATAACTGTGAAGAAAGCTTCATATCATGCTTTTGAATAAACTATGATGATGATGGGCACGGAAGAAAGGCAACAATTAGTGTTTTGCAGGTTACACAAAGGCCCAAGTTCCACGATACCGCATTGGTTTTGTTCCGTATTGAAAAAATGTTTTCGTTGTGGAATTTGTTGAAAGCTGTTACACGGCAACAATACGATACGTTTGAACTACACGGAAGGGGTAAAATACGATCATGTGTGTTAAATTCAATTATGTCCATGACTACGTAGAAATTGCTATGGTCACAAATACGATGTTCCGTATTGATTGACTTCCACGTTGCGTAGTGAAAACTGTTCCGCAGTCAAAAAAATGCTTGCTAGTGTAGTAAAAATGACTACGCTCCACGTAGCGTTTTGCATTGTATTCAAGTGTTGTCGTGTAGCTCAAACCCATATCCGGTATGAAAAGGACTATGAATCCCGTCAATACGGTATCGTGAAACTGGGGCCAAAATCATTTGATCTCTTCAAGTTCCTGTAGATATTAACCATTATAGTTTAGATAGCAACCACAATTCAAAAGCAAATTTCAAAGATATCAAACAGTTTAGATTGGTGCGTTTTATTCCTGTTTGATTGAAAGCAGACTTGACACGTTCAACCTAAATAAAATTTCAACCTCAATCGACATTTTGATTGTGACACTACATGCTATAGCAGTCACCTGTATAGAGCAACCACCTGTCTATAGTTGCCAATTGATCTAGATTTAATAGATGGCTGTTATATTCAGTTTCAATGTTTTATAGTAGTTCATATATTTGTAGGCATCAGTTAGCATGTATTCAAATTGTATGCATGTGTTCAAATGGGTGTCTAACAATATACTTTGTAAAACTCTAGAGATTTTCGAATGCTGTTCTAGTGATATGATTGGCTTACTCCCATGTTTGGATCACACAAGCCAAAACAAGTTAGACATCATGAGAGAAAAACAACCAACATTTCTAAATAACTGCAACTAAAAAATTGCATTATTAACATCGTTGATGATATATATTTCAGAGTACAGTATCATAATTCAAGGCATTCTTCTTCTTTGCGTCATTTGTTTGGTGGCTATTCCGAGACAAAAATGCCCTACAAAACCGGCAAAAGCTTGTGACACAGCAGAAATGAGAAACAAGAATTCAAAAGAATTGAAAGTTTTTCGAAAGTAGAATTCTGGATCTGTGATTCGAGGAAAGACAAAATATGACGAAGATGTGAAGATTTATAGGAGAAAATTGATCTAATCTGTCAAATCTTTCATGTTTAATTCGTTTAAAAATAGTAAAAATATGTTTTATTTCACAAAAGGGTTAATGCACGGCAGCCTTGTGTTTGGGTTCTCTGACACTCGAAAGCTGAAAAACACTCACCCTACAGGCTCTTGTTTTTCTGATGCTTTCTCGTATCTCCCAACATCCTGCGTGTTGGTATTAGAGAACCCAAACACGGCTGCCGTGCAGTAACCCTTTAGTCCAGTACTTCATAGTTTAACATTTCATTTATACATTGACAATGCATTCATTGTTTCATCATAGTAAAACTAGTAAAACTAGTAAAACTAGTAAAACTAGTAAAACTCACAAGGGCATTGCAGAAGGCGCTTCACCATCATCGGGAACTAAAGAAAGATTAGCAATTCATTATACACAAACAATGATACAACCAATAGGACACAACTGTAATTACAGAAATGAGATTGAAGTTTGCTAGGATTAATTTGGGTAGAGTCAAAATTTCTCCCTGCCTGTTTGTGAATCCTAGGATGCAAACTACAGGAACAGGGAGATACATAACTCTATGGGGAGACCCCATACAAACAATAGTATTATGTGGATGTAAAGTAGTGTATTGATTTCACCTGTATAGAAAGGTCACCTGTCTAAAATGGTCAATATTTTCACAGAAAAGGAGCTGATGATAGTTGACGAATACAGATGTTTAATAGTGTTATCCTAATTAAGTGATAGTTACAGCATACCATGGACACCCAGGTTTGAAAAGAATTGTTGAATAAATCTGAATCAAAATAAACCAATGTTCAAGAGATAAAATAAGAAATCTCCAATAATCAGATATGTATCAGTGTTTCTACTTACAAAGCAAGGCCATTCGGTGATTCAAAGGAACGCATGCCAGAAGCTGATGTATTTTGCTCAGAAGGTTGAGATTGCGATGTAAGCATTTCAAATCGATCAGAAGGACCTAAATTAAAACACATTCAGCATAAAAACAATGGAATACAAAACAGATTATTATTGTAAATACAATAGAGATGACTCGATGAGAGATAATTACCACCGTAGTTGAGAACATTGAATCTCATTCCTTCCCAAGGCTGAAACAAAGAATTGATGATAAGAATAATACTTTAAAGAAGTGATGCTCTGGTAGGGAAATGGCTCTCCCACTACTTTTTCCGGGGGAACAGTGTCCCCTTATTATTTCCATTTGAGGTTTTATATGTTTGTTTTCTTGTTTCAATTAGTTTATTCTATTTAGAGGAAATTACTCATTTTATTATCCTCAAGGTATCAGCAAACCACGAGACGTTGCGGCCCAACTATCAATCGCTCATAAGAAGCTGTGCGCCAATTGCTTTGTTTTATAGCTTACACAACTTCTATAAACATTTACATGATCTTTTTGCTCATAAAATGTTTTTGAAAACATCTGATCAAATTGGAAATTCTCACTGATTGTGTTTTTGAACAAGGATTTGCGATGGTGATTCGGCATAACAACTCTAAACCAACCAGATTGATTCTATCAATTTTGTTATACAGTTGAACTCAGTTAATATCCCCTCTTTTAATGTCCCATCTTGCTTAATATCCCCACTTAAAACGGATTTCCATTTTCAATTCTCCATACAAACTCTCACATTCTTACCTCGCTTAATATCCCACCTCGCTTAATGTCCCGCTTTCATCCGTACCAGAGGGGGGATATTAAGCAAGTTCGATTGTAATACAAAAATTGTTGGCTCATAATTTGTCAGGAAATGAAATTGAAATACAAGGACAAGGAGGATGAGGAGGGTTGTCAAAAACAATAACAGACATGGAAGTGCAATTGTTGCAAATTGACTGGAATTGAAGATATAGGTAAATTCTTATCGGATTTCTCATCAGATTTTCCAATGGACGATGGGGAAAAAAACTCAGAGAATATGATCATCATTTGTTACATTTATTCACAACACGATAGGATTCAAGCATTTTTTTCATGGGACTGTATTATGGTTGAAAAAGATTAAAACCTGGAAACACAAATATCCCTAGTCAAACGGTTTGAACACTTACAAAAACAGCCTGCAGATTGTTTTGAGTAGCATTGCTTTGCTGGCTAAAACAAGAAGAAAAACAAAATAGTTCATTAACACAATCAATACATTCAAGTAATAAATTCAAGGTCCATTGCATAAAGCACCCTTCATGCATAGTGCTTTTAGTAGCTCCCAAACATTTCTACGCCGTATCACTGCAAAATAAAAGTGGACTTTTGTAAACTGGGTTTTCCATAAATTTTTGTTTAGACGACAGAAAGACCTGGGTTTTGCAAAGTCTTGTTGGAGAACCCGGGTTCCTATCCTTACTTTCAAAAGTCCTGATAGAGTTGCTAAGCGGACTAATTTCCTCTCGGGTTTGCTGTTTACGTCTAGACGCGAGGGTGATCCAGACTAAAATTCAATGGGGTTTCGTAAATCTATTTGTTGTGTAAACGCAGCCTAAATATTTCTGCTTATATTGGATTAGTGGTACAATTCTTCCCCATTCAACATAAACTATCTGAATATGTGTTACAATATTTTTGGTATCATGTTCACTCGGTTCCAATGTTGAAATTTAAATTGACATTCAAATGGCTAAAATTTGGAATAAAGCACAAAGCAAAAATAATTTTACCCTGAATCCAAAGACAAATTAAAGGCCAGGTCAACGACAGAATGGAGAGAGGGTTTATAGCTGGGAATATATTGCGAGTCATTAAATGCAAACTTGGCAAGTATATTAAGAGTAATTAGACATATTAATTACCTTGTGATAAATACATGATTTTGAAAACGGGAATTATATTAGTTCTATTGATAAATAATGATTAAACGATTTTATTATATTTACCTATTTCCAGGGGATATCTCCTCAATACAACCTGATTGACAATTCATACAAGTGTAATCCTATAGAAAAAATAATTAATCATTCACAAAGCATCAACTACCAGTCGGGAATGACAAATTATGCCTCAACTTAAATTAACCAGTAGATCATTAAAATGATAGTTATGGGAAAGGAAGAAGCTATTATCTTGCCACACTTTGACTAACAGTGTAACCTGCTTAAGTGAAAGCTAAAATTGTCAACAATTTTCATTGCAGTTATCCGAATTGACACTAATCCGAAATTCTTTAACAAAGACATGACTACAAAATAATCAATAGAGTTTTAAAGCCATTTTGAATTTATCAACACACTTGTTGCCAGATAATAATTGATTATCTGCAAATAATTATACCAAATATATAAAACGAAGACATCACAATATAAATACTATTTTGGATTATATCTTTATAATATTTTTATTATGATTTACGTTTTCGAAAGATTAATCAGCTGGGGGTTCACATAGTGTGAAATTATCATCAAAAATATCTATCATTCAATATGATATAAATTTCTCCAATAATTTATCAATCTTTGATCAAACTGATCAAAGGACTGACGACAGAGAATTATGGCTCATATCTCAACCACCATCACAATCAAAATCACTAAACATTGAGAAAGGTTGCAGCAGTTGCAGATAAAATATACTTAGAAGGAGCACAGTTGAGCCCAAACTGGAGAGAATTGGATATTGCAATGTAGGTTTGTTCGTCAGACCTGAATATAATTAGTATTAGGCTAGGCCACTCATTAACTCTAGTTTGATGCCCCGCTGATATGATCTGAATGTGCAAGGTGGAAGGAAAGTGCATTACAAATCAATAATTAGTTATTACTGATATATAAGTACTCAGACACAAGGGCACCCCTCTGACCATTAAATTTTCTACTGGTATACACTATCTTACAGCGCATACGTGCAGAGTCGAGGCACAAATCTAACAACAGTGAGTGAGTGAGGGATTCTGGGGAAGCACTTTCTTAGCAGACTGACTTCTTCTACTTAGCTTACCGTCAAGTTTGGAGTTACATCTCCTTCACATCGGTGACAGTAGAACTTCGCACCCGTCTCTCTGGCCTCTGCCATACTGTGTAAATCTGCAACTAGCAGATACCACTAAAATTTGAACGAGCAAATTAAGTAAAACAAACTAAATTCTTCGTCATCCTGTCTTCCATCATTCCTCTTTCGCTTCTCTCCCTATCTGTTTGACTTTTGAAACCTCGTTTGATTACGCTTTTCGCCTCGTTTCAATTTGATACATCAATCATCATGGCTTCCGAAGAGGAGGAAGATACGATTAGATTTAGAGAAACTATCAAGAAAATACTGCACTTTTTGCATGAATATCGATGGCTTTTGGACTCCTTTATTGCTGTACGTTTGTCTAATAATCTATGAAAGTAGAAGTTCATTCGTTGCTATTTGTCAACTTGTAGGCATAGCTGGTTTATGTTATGGTTCTTCATCAACACATCATCAATATCAATGACTATCATCAAGAAAAATAAGCATAAAATGTTGGTTTATTTTGTAGACGTTTTGGAACATTCTGATTTCCCAGTAAAGATATATGGAGATTAAATAACCCAAATCAAGGCGTACTTGGTGTAATATTTTGTAAAATGAGGCTGTTAATTTACTTAATTATCTATCAAAGTAGCAAGTAGGTTAAATAGTACTATAAATTAGTATTTTTAGTATCTTTAGTAATTCTTTTAGTTAGTACTATTAGACAGACCTAATGTAATTGTAGTTGGTTACTATTTTAGCAATAATTGTACAGCTCCTTAATCAGTATACGAAGCAAGGGCTACGAAGTATGGCAGCTGCGTCCTCAGAATAGAAATTTAAGCTGCACTTTTCATTGAAAACTAGCTGCTTAAATTTGATTTTCTTTCATTTTCTCCTCAACTTCCTGAAGCTTGATTAATTTTGAGAGCCTGAGCTGAAGGCAAATATCAACGAAACGAGCTGTTACAGGCAAGGTTTTGTTAGTAATTTTAAGTTTGTTGTTGATATTGAACATCAAGATTGCCATTCTTTGTGAACCATCTCCGGAATCTAGATAATGTAATTTTTACTGTAATTGTGTGTTCTATATTTTGTCATCTATCGGTTTTCTCTTTTTTACAGGGCTTTTTTACTGAAGATCTATGGGATAAGTTACCAATGTCTTGGCAGGTAGCATTGCAGAATGTGCCGGTTAAAGATGTGTTTTTGCAAATTATGAAAGGCAATGAGGAGAATAGTCACAGGTAAGGTTACATCACTGATTGTAATATTGAGCCTCAACTTTAGTTAAGACCCATTATTTTTGGCAAAATTAATTCCGAAGTGTTCACGGAAACGGTGCAAGCCCGACACACGAATGTATATTTTAGCGGAAAGATTATACAATTTTGCATCAATCTACCAGGTTCTTTTTGCTTAATTAGAGATATTCTTGCTATATCTATAAAAACAAAACTTTTGTATGTTCGGCACTTTTGAAACTAGAGAGGACGCTAACAATAGAAAATTGTTTGTATCGAATTCTGAACGTCATCAAAACAAACTTTCACATGCAAATATGAATGCTCCTAGGAGATGAAAAGAAAGTTGACATTTTCTTGGTTGGTAAGCTGTTACTGGATCTGTTTTCCGAGTTTGACAATAATATTAATATAGTATTGTTCTTACCATATCGATAAAATTGAAGTTTCACATTTTCAAGACTTTCACCTTCTGGGGATTCTAAAAATCGAAAATAGTTCATTTTGAATTCTGAAGCTTTGAACATCAACAAAATAACTTCCACAGAACAGAAGATATGAATTATGCTCCTAGGAAATGACTGGTAACCTGTAACTGTTTTCCAAAGTTGAAAATATTACTAATTTACGACATAGCTTTGTATTCTTCTTGAGTGGGTAATAAGAATCGTGTTTAGCCACATTGATCACTATTGCTCAAACGCTTAGTCAGTGGCTAGTAGGTCATTGCTCATATTTTACAGGCTACACTAATGGTTCAAATCTCCCGCTTTAGGTACTTTTTATTTTATGATTTGATAATATTTCTTTTTTATTTATTCGTCATTTATGATTTATTTTTAAATTTATTTGATTATCGGGATTGTTTATATCATGGAATTGATAATGGAAAATAAATAAAAGCTCAAAATTCTGACTTTGAATAATAATTAGAGTTATTGGATATATAAAAGTATTATAAAATATTGGATACAGGTTGAGGATCCTTCTCCCACACTGGGTTTTTGTATCATTCTATTCACATCCATTTTAATAATTATTGTAGGCCTAACTACGTAGTTAATTAGTTACCCAGATATTAGAAGTAAACATAGATGTTACCTATTTTTTAACGTTCATCAAAGGTTACTGCGCGGCACCCTACGGGCTTGTGCTTTTTATGCTTTCTCGTGTCTCCGACATCCCAAACACAAGGCTGCCTTGCAGTAACGCTTTTGTGAAATAAACACTTTTTACTATTCTGAAGAAATTTTACTGGAAAATTTGAACCGATTGGGTCAATTTTCTCCTAAAATTTTCACGTCTTTGTTATATTTTGCCTTCTTCGAATCGAAGATCCATAGTTATACTTTAGTTCCACTTTCAATTTTTTTAGACGTTATTGTTTTGATAGTCTCGTTTTTTATTTCTGCTGCTTTGCTAGCTTTTGCCAGTTTCGTAGGGCTTTTGGTTTTGTCTTGACATAGCCCAATATGACCAATAAACAAAATTATGCAAAGAAATATAATGCTTTGAAATATAATATTCTGAAATATTTATCATTCAATGTTGTCAACATAATTCAATGAAGATTAAGATGAAGAAGTACTGAACGAAAGCTAAAGGCAATGAAAAAGCAAAGGAGCGTTCAACTTGAATAAATTATGGAACATAAATGAAACATGTTCTTCTGCTATTCACAAAGAAATTATATTGATGATGGCCATATATAATCAACCATTCTCAATGACAGAAGATCATGAATTCATTCAACTGATGGTCCAGGCTCACCTTCAACCAAAGTATCTCATACCGAGCAGGAAATATTTGCGGAGATAATGTTAAATATAGTTTATGACGAATTAAGAGGAATAGTTGAAAAAGAACTGGCTATGCCACATGGACAATTTATATCTTTTATGTCAGATTCGTGGACATGCTCACATTTAATGAAGACATTCATTTCTCTATCTGGTCACTGGATGATCTCTATATCATCTTTGGTTGTTGCTGTTATTTATTATTTAATATTGTTCATTTATAAGATGCTACACAGTATATCACATGGTCTCGCGACCGCCCCCTTCGCATTATCGAGTGAATTGTAGAATTTGCAATAAAAGTTTACGCAAAAGCAGTGTACAAGCTCACTTTGCTTCAAAGCATCCAAATAAAAATTTTCGCTATGGTGATTCCGATGCTACACAAAGTACTTTAATGTCATTTGTTCAAGGTAAAAGGACGTCTGGTTCGACTGCAGTAGATAACGAATTAAGGGAAAAGGCAACGAGAAAAGATGATAGCAATGATGATATTACAGGTTCAATGAATTTGGATATGTCTCTAAATGAAGTAAATGAACAGGAACTATTGGATTCAGACTCAATGGTAGGTGGTATTGAACGTAGTGAACCTGGTGTACTATCAATTGTAAAAGACATTCAACAAAAAGTGTCAACCTTGATTGGAGCATCATCTCTAGTTGACATTAATGTGCGTGAGAAGGAAGTGCCAGTGATACCAGAAGTATTGATTTTGGCGGAATCAGATAATAATTTGACAATTATGCGTCTTCGTATATCTAAAGATATACCCGAGTTAATTCAATTAGTTGAGTGCTTTGAAGAGGCTGAAGGAGAAAATGGAGAGCCATTAATTAGTTGTGTTATATGTACATCTGTAACAATTGAGTCAAAGACAGCTAATCAAGTTAAATTCGGACTTTTTGATAATCCGGTGTCCTCGTTAACAGATCAAGGTATACAAAACCGCAGATTTATCAATTTGAAGACAAATTTAATTAAACATTTAACTTGTGATAAACATTTAAATAACTTAAGCAGTTATACAATAGAGCAGCAGCTTTTAGAGAAAAGAAAAAATCGAAATTCTTCTGTTGGTCACCTGCTTGGTTCTCTTGCCTACCAACTTATATACTATGGAAAATCTTTTCTAACATATCCTAGGATGGTGGCGGTGTTATCTGCCGCAGGAGCGGATGTTGGCAATACCAACCATAGTGACCAGTTCGCTCAAAGGTTATTGCCGTGTTTGAGAGAAGCAGTCGAAAAGAGAATGATCAAACTGCTTGCAGAGCCATTGAAATGCACAGGAGATGCTCCGCATATTTCTGGTTATATCTGACAAGGCCAAAATAAAACGGGATAGTTTTCAAGGGATTGCTGTTCGTATTCCTGTAATCCGCGACGATTGCCTATTCCAAACCATATATGTTGGCCATCCAAAACAGCCTTGCGGGATGCGGGACAATGTTTCTGCAATTATTTTGGATACGGTCGAGAAATTGGTGTGCACAGAGAGCGGACAGCAGCTACGGAATCGCTTCCAGGGCTTTACTGGGGACGGAGCATTGATAAAAAACCTGGCAATACATAAAGCATTTACAGAGAAGCTGAAATTAGATGGTGGCTTTGTCAATGACGCATGTCTCTGGGACCTTGCTCACAAACTGGAACTTGCACTGTCAGACGTCAAAGTGAAAGATAAAGGTTTTATTGGGACCTCAAATGCGAAATAACTAAGAACTTTTGACAGTCTACTGCAGCAGATAATGATTGACTTGAGACAGCCCCTGTCTAGGGAAAGTCTTGAAACCTGTGCCAACAGTTAGCAAATCAAATTAATGGAGCTACCGCTATTTTCTGAGACTAGGTTTGCTGAGCACATGTGTAAAACTTATGCAAACTTTGTATCAATGTTACCAGCTATATTTGCTCACTATCAAGCTGAACTTCAGGACCCCAAGTCAGCACTTGAAGCACAACAAATATTAGACAAACTTAATGGTGTGACCTTTATAATCAATTTATTATTCATGCTAGAGATGAGCGAAATAATTACAAAAGCATCTAAGTATTTACAGGACGATAAGGTATTTCCGTTTTACTCTAAAAACGCTTGCGAAAATTTAATGAAAGATCTTCAATCTGTTAGTACTGATTAAAAAATGATAAGGCACCTGCAATATTTACTGCCTCTTTCAAATCTGCAATTGATAGAATATCACAAGAAGTTGAATGGCAAGGCATACCTTTATTATTACAAGGTGATCAAGCTCATTATAGAGCTACTCGGCAATCTGCCAGAGAAGTGTCTACTGAGACTGACCAACAACAAAGTTTGGCCATCTTTTTGCCAAACAGTAGCAATACCGAGACATGTCAACCTCCTTCGTTTATTTGTTCTAATTATAAACGCTTATCTGTTTATGTGGATGCACTTCTTGTACGACTCGAGCATAGATTTCATCTGTGGCAAGAGTGGCTTGTGTTGAGTCAGACAGCGTTTACTTTTACGAAGACCATTGGCAAGGATAGCAATGTATTAACCCCCCTAGATACTCAGCTCAAGGCACTTAATAAATTAATGAGTATTCCCAGTGGTCCAACGCCTTTACTCAACGATAAAAAAATGGTCTTACGATCACAGTTCGTTACATTACGGCACAGAGCACATCAGATTATAAAAGCCGATATAAAAGCAAAAGAAAAGACAACAAACAAACAATCACAACGGAGAAAATATTTTACTTTCTGAGAAAGAAACCTACGTTAAATGTCTGAGAATTAATAACTTTGCCATGAAATTCCTGACAAGATCGTTCAATGAATGTGTTGTAGAATCGATGTTCTCCGAAATCGTTGCAATTGATGATGCCAAAAGACCTTTAAATCATGAAACAGTAGAAGACATCTGCTTTGTTAGACGCAATGGACCCCACCCGTTTCTTTCACGGTCGCTGATCACAAAAGCTCTCAATCTGTACTTTAAAGGAAAGAAATGGCATTTTATCGTTACTGAAAGTAATTTTTTCACATCAGTTGCTGTTGCAAATGAGATAAAAAAAGGCAGAGTCCTTGAACCGCTGCTCCCATTATTAATAATTTAACAGAATAATCTAATTTGATTGTAAATCTGGTAAACAATCTTTGAAAATAATTTTTATTTCATTTTTATAATCTTAATTTTAGCCAACCCAAGTATTAATTTTATAGATATCTAGTATATTTTTTTATGATATTACACTAGAAAACTATTTTTCTGATTCTCATGTTCATTTATATTCTCTTTGGTTTTGATAAGCTTTTGGGGAGTTTTATTGCTATTTAAAAAAATATTATAATAGTCTAGATGCAATCATTAAATCGTTGGAAAACGGGCAGACGCGAAGATGATAAAAACAAATTCGGATTCGGGTGCCTCGTTCTCAAGTTCAGTCACACAATTTTTCGTAAACCGAGCAAGATAAAAACAACTTCATAATTAATCCCAACTCCTAAGTAACAAATTCGTCCATGAATCTCCCTTTTATGGTCTACAAAAATGATGATTTGCTGATAATTTGTGTAGTTGATAAACTTGGTAAGTGTTGATGGCTTTTCTTTTAGACCATTATACCAACAGGCAAGCAACATTTCGAATCTGCGCCAGACAACACAACATAAACATTAGGGCAAGGAAATGGGCCTACGGCTATGGATTTAAAATTTAGAACAATGCATTGTTATATCAGCTATTATGTGTTCAATGATAAGATAAGGAGATGCTTACATAACAAAGAAAGTTTTATTTGTCTTTATGTTGTAATATTGAAATCAATATTTCCAAGTTCCGGGAAAAATTTTTCTGGAGATTTTTGGTAAAATGTCAGGTTTGCGGAAGGAAAAACCATTTGTCGGACCCTGGAGATGAGGCTGCCAAATGTAATCAAAGGAGCAGACCTTTCAGGTATAAATAGTGTGCACTGCACAATTCACAATTTGGTCATTAAAGATGCCATATTCTCTCAAAGAGCAATGATCGATTTATTGGCAAGAACCAATAGATTTATTACTCATTTTAATCATTAGACATTGCGACAAGCACATACTTAATGCTAGAGAGATTCTGAAAATGAAAACGCTCTATTCAACTTCACCCAGCCGATAATGATGGCACACTGCCTACTATTTCTAGCAATGAATGGTAATTAATTAATAATTTAGTAACTTTATTGGAACCTGTTTTGATTTTATGAAGTTCATATGGCTCGTAGTCATGAAGTAGTTGTAATGTTCAGCGACCCAGTGTATTGATTAATTTATAATATATAAATTTTTACAGAATTTAAGAAGATCGTTCACATGTGTTAAAAACACTAGTGGACCTAGAATCGATCCTTGTGGTACACACCATTGGCTTTTCCTCAGAAAACTGTTCACCAACCTTGACAACTTGTGCGCGCTATGTCAAGTAGGAGCAAAACCAAGACACCGCAATTTCGAGAAAATCCATACAGATTCAATTTTTGGAGTAAGATTGTGTACTGGATGCTGTCGAAGGCTTTTGACAGGATCGGCAAAACAAGTAAGCTGCTACTTGTCCAAGTTTTGCAATGTTTTGTCTGATATTGCCAGTACTGCTGTTTGCTGGGAACAGTTTCCTTGGAATCCACTTTGAAATTTGTTTAGATAATTCATACACAGTAAGGAGGTTTAGATTTTTTGACGAGACGAGATCTTTCACGAGTTACGTCATCACGCATGCGTGTTAGTATCAAAGCAAGGGGGGTGCCGCGGAAGTTATGATTTGTTGTTTCGTGATTTACGAGATTCTCGAAAAATTTCGTTTAGTGTTTACGAGTTTTCAAACTACTGCATTTATTATTGAAAATGGCAAGTTGCTCTGTAAAAACGTTGTTTATTTGGAAAGAAAATCATGACAGAGCATTAGTTAAGGAGCTGCTGTCTGCAGAACCCTATGAGTACAAAGCTCATAATTCGGAAAGGTCGGCAGCCTACGAATTGCTAACTAGGAGACTGAATTGTTTTGAGAAGGAAGAGTTCAAGGTTACTGCAAGAGCAGTGTAAGACAGAATGAAAAAATTGATTACCGACTTTAATAAAAAAGAAGCAAATGAGGGCATCTGGGGTATGCGGTGAAACATACGACGAATTATATAAAGGCCTCGCAGACCTAAACGAAACATTTGAAGAAATTGAAGAGGGGTGGGCGTTGGGAAAAATAAATGAGAAGAAAGTGCACGAAGAGACAGCAAAGAAAGATAGAGATATGAGGTTGGAGGCCAAAAGAAAACGACCCAGAGAAGAGTGAAGAGAAGAGACAAAAAAGAACAACCAAGAGAGATGTAATGCAAGTAATAGAGGAGGGGATGAAGTTAAAACAGCAGAGAAAACAGAGAGGAAGAAATTAGAAAAGAGGAGGCCATATTCAGAAAAGCACAATTCACAAGCATGGGAGAGCATAGAAAAGAAAATAACGAGAATAGAATGAATATCATGGATATCCAAAATCAACAACAGAACTTTTTCAAAGCAATGCAGCAGCAACAACAAGACTTTGTTTTACAATTGCAGCAACAAAATATGCAATGCATAGCTACCGGTATGCTTGCCTAGGCATTTAAAAGTCTTGAATTATTTTTATAGTGTTCAATATTATTTATTTCTTTGTTAATTGTTAGATTCTTGTTTCTACTCTGCATTTGAATGTATTTACTTTTATGAGTTTAATAAATTTCAAATCTCCTACAAACCATTCAGAGCTTCCAACCTGGAATTTTTTAAAAGAGGGAGGACACCAAATTTTCCTGACAAATTTTGCGTGATTACTATACTATTTGTATTTTTATCGCGAACCAAGGCTTGGTGAAATTTCTACCTTAATAAATTGTCAAAGAACTAAAAGTAGTACTTAAAAGAGTTGAAAGTTGCAAGAAAGCTCAAAGGCACAATATAGTAGGATACCCATGTAACAATTGAATATAAGTAATATCATTGATAGATAGTCTACTCAACGCAAATGAAGTAATACTGTACAGTACATATAAATCAATCAATCGTAACATAAGATCAATTTATGGATTTTTTAATTTTAACTTTACAGTTACTGTAATTTATTTCTTCTTTCTGTAGCTACCATGCTTTTCATTGTAATCACGGGTTGCCTTTTTACACTTCTCCAGAAGTTCTTTAGAAGGCTTCCATTGATAGCATGGTGTTAAGTTTTCTGGTATATTCATTTTGATGAGCATAATCGAAGCTAGGGTTTTGCCAGTGTCCAATGATGGCCGGAAATCCGTTTTGTTTCTCCCAACCAACGAAAAGACACGCTCTTCACCAGCATTACTGTGAGGGATTGTTAAAATGGACAACGCAACTTTTGCTAGATTGGGGTACACATTTTGTAAATAAGCCCACAATATATCCATCCTACGATATTGTGTGATCACTTGATCGTTTGCATCTACCTCTACTTTTACAAGAGCGTCATCCCACGTAGATGTTGGTATACACTCTTTTTCAAGAACCTTATAAGCAAGGAACTCTTCCTCCAACACATCCATGATTTTGGGGTCAACCAAACTGTTACCGTGGATTTGAGGGAGCTGTTCCATTGCTGTTGTGACATTGTCAAACGATGCAGCACCTCTGAATTGGAAGTCAACAAATTTGCAATTGTTGATAAGCATATTTTCTAACGGGAGCCACTTCTTACAATACTGAAATGAGTTCAAGTAAAAAGCTCTAACGCTTGAATAAAAGGTATCAACTTCGTTTTCTGTGATATCTCCATTTTCAAACAGCTCTCTCAACCGTTGCTTTGTTTTAAAGCCGATTGCTAAGAATTCATCTTCTTTCTGATTACCCAGTTCCAAAGATAGCGTTTGATAAGAGCCACCTTTCTGCTTCTCTTCTGTCAGTTTATCGGGATTTACAAATTTTAGAATCAGTTTCTCCATAAACTTGTCCATTTGTTCTTTCAATAGATGCAGAAGCGGATCCTCCCTCTGTAAAAATTTATTGAACACACAAAATCCTGTTAGGCACGAATTGAAAAACCATAAATATAATTCCGTCATTGGATTACTGAAAGCCTTTGCTAGCCTCTGGAATCGTGCTTGAGGATGATCCTCTGATGCAAAGTATGACTTTAATCCTTCGTACTTTTTCAGTTCTCTATCAACACACTGCTCTAAACTCAGCCATCTGACAGAAACATGCTTAAGTATTGATTCATAATCAGAATCACAAAACTCAAAATACTCCTTCAAGCTGTTTTTTCTTTTAGTCGACTTGTCGAACCAGAAATACAGGTCAACAAGGTGGTCTTCCACATCAAATTGACAAATTTTGGAAAATTGGGTAGCACCTTTTAGTGAAGCATTGTGAATAATGTGGCAATGACATCCAGCAATGAATACATTATTGTTCTTTTGCAACACCCTGCTCTTTACCGAGTTGTGCTCCCCAATGTTGGCGTTTGTATTGTCCACCCCAAGTGCGGTGACATTTTTCCAAGAAATGTCATGCTCAGCAAAAAGTTTGTCTACACTTGAAAAAATACTTTCTGCAGTTGCTGATGATTTTCCACTTATAAGGTTGATATCGACAAACTTTGTCATAATTCGGTTGTAATTTACATCAAAAATACGAACGGTAATGGGGTACATTTTATCAATACTAGAGTCATTTGTTCCATCAATCATGAAACTAAAAGGATTCTGCTTCATTTGAATGATAACATCCTCTTTCAATGCTGCCCCTACACAATTTACAATTGCAGACGTCTTTGTTTTTGCGCAGGAAAATTTTTCAGCTGCCTTAGAGCCTTTGAATTCCTGCTTGATAAACATTGTTAAATGATCAGCAAGGCTAAAAAATGTATTATGCTGCACTATCATCATTGCCATTCTCACTTCTGCTAGAATTGAAGGATGAGAAGACACAGTTTTCTCAACTCGCGGTCGACTTTTACTGAAGAATGCAGAAATCCTTGAGCCCTTTGCATGCTTTTCATTGTTCTTGTGTTTTGGAGTTGCTGCAAAAGTCAAGAGTAAAATATAATTCAAGTAAAAATGTATTTCAAACAATGACATTATAGTTAATATCTGAATTTGAGAATTTATTTGCTTTGAATATTCATACAAACAAAAACATTGACAAGAACGCAAGACAAAGAAAAGATAGAGAAGCAATATTGCTTCGATATTGGAGCCAAATATTGTGGCTTCATTAGGTTCGAAAACAAAGATTACGGTGTACATTCTAAATAACTAAAAATTTAATTTAATTGTAATTTACCTGCATGCTTCTCTATGTCATTGATCCCTCCCCGAGAACATGAAAGCACAGTGTTACAATAAGTGCAGTGAAACTTGTACTCAGCACTAACAACAGCTTGCTTTGAACAAGGCTGAACAAATTGATATTTAGAACACCAATCGCTGCTAAATCGTGTTAAGTATTTTTTCTTCTTTGCAAGTGGTTCTTTAGAGCTGGACGAACTTTCCTCATTGTCAATGACATCGTCTACGTCAGAACTTTCGACTTCAGAATAATTAGCGTCAATAGAATCATTTTCGGATAAATAATCAGCCATCTTGCAATATTTTGTTTGATCGTGCTGCTACGCAACCAGAAGTAGTGCAATGAATGTTTTGATAGTGAGATTGGTACCAAAATAGAGATTACATCATCTTCAGAAAAGGTGGAACAGAGGCAATTCAAAAATGGCGAAAAGAGGTTAGCGAATAGACTCGTCGGGAACATAAACAGTCACTGTCTACGACGGTAATAAAATCTTTACAAGACTTTGATACGCTCAACAGCTTCAGGATTTTTTATATTGAAAAGTAGCAAAAAAGGCAACAAAATCGGGAGATTTGTATTGAATTTTAAAAAGTCGGGAGAGCGGGAGAAATGTGTGAAAATAGGGAGACTCCCGATTAAATCGGGAGGGTTGGAAGCCCTGCCATTACCGATGTAATGGCGCAATGTGCTAGCGTCTGTTCCTTAAAGTGATAGCTGTTGATATTCATTGTTCAAGTCTCACCAAATGCATTTACCGTACTTTATTTTTACTTTCTACAATTAATTTTTATATTTTACAATTATATGAGACAATATAGGCGTAAGGGTAGGGGTAAAGTTCCAAACATTTGGGCATTTAATGATTTTGATCTTATGTCAGTATTGAAGTAGGCATAGACAAAAAAGATAGACAATGCAACACAACTTTCCTTTGCTTTTGGCTGGTGGCTTTGAAAAAAGCCCATGTGTAGTTGTTGTTTTGAAAGAATCATGTTTGAAAATACTCTTCCAAGGTCGGTGGTGTCAATTCCATGAAACGGTCTGTTGTAGAGCCATAGAGACATATTATGGCATTCCTCAGTAAAACACATAACTTATACATCGTGCCAACTTCAGAGAGGCCAATTTTTTTAATTTTATTAAAGTCAATAAATGCATAGTTATTTACGATGTCTCTGAACACCCACTCCACCAATACTCTGGCGCTGCTCATAGCACTATTGAATAACTTCTCGTCAGCGGTTATATTGGCATGTTTGTACGGGCTAATGAGATGAGGATGCGGATAAGCTGGATCACCGTATAGACATAAGGGCTCACCAGCTGCGGAATTGCAATGAATTTCTAATTGGTCAAGCAGACCAGACATTGTCAAAACCATAGAGTCATGCCTCCTTCCCAGAGCCATCTATTTACAAGAGTTGGGACACGCTTTCATGTGCCGCCATCGTCTCCTATTGGACAGATGCCATTCACGTGATTTTTTGGACGCCATTTTCGTACTTTCGGCACCAGGGTTCTTGTTTTTTTGGCACCAGGTTTCCTGTTTTAAACGAAGCGCGCGGAAGAATACAACTTTTATCAGTGAAAACAAACATATGCTATTAAATTATTAATTGTTGTGTTAATAGACGAAATAGTAATCGAAATAAAATATTGTTTACTATTCCAACTGGGGACAAGAACTAGAAAAAAGTTGCCTTTGACTGCAAAGAATAAGCGTAAGAGAGTAAGAGATGTAGTCCATACTCCACAAACTCCTTGTCCATTTAGCAATTCCAATAGCATTGATCTGATTTACTCTCGAGCAACATGCTGAAGAGATCGATAAGAAAGTATACATTGAAGTAAATTTTATTCTTATTTTGAGAGTCCAGCAAATAAATATGGAGAAAGACAACTAATAGATGGTTATATTACTCTTGTATCATGTTAAACGATCGCAAACCATTTCACACAGTTCCAAAATGGCTGAAAAATACACAACTTTCTCTTGCACATGCGCACTGCTGTTAAAAACGTGCTCGGGTCCAGGCCAAAAAACAAAAATGGCATGAGTGTCCCAACTCTTGTAAATAGATGGCTCTGCTCCTTCCTTTCTACAGGGCCAAACATATTAGCAACAAGGCCATTGGCAGCAACGACGGATTGATATTTTAGGGCATGTACCCGCTTGTGTCCGTTATAAAGATATGCAGCGCAAGCAAGTTTCTCAGCTTCTGCCATCTTTGTTATTGTTATTTTGGTTGTCAAGCTGCGTTACATGTCATATTTCGTCAAAATGATTTACGAGTTTTCTAAACTTTCAATCAAATCTGTCACAAATATGACTAGGTTCCAGGCTACATAAAATGAAACTTGTGAAAGATCTCGTCTCGTCAAAATATCTAAACCTCCCTAGTAACAGTTATTAAACGTTTTCATCAAAATCATCTGCAGACTGCATGTAACCAATATTATTTTGTGATCCATTTTGCGATGATTTCTTATGCGGCATGTCGGCATTTAATTATTACAGGTTATTTTAGTCTAGTGAAATAAAATTTATTTTTTGTACATACATTTTGAAATTAGTTCATATCTTTTATTTAGTAATGCTTTCTTGGAACAAGTGATTATTATTATATGGCTTTGCTGTTGATAGAGCTGCCCATTCGATGCTATAGTCGGTAGCTTTGTCCTTTTGTTCCAAAATTTATTTGGACAGTTGTGTGTTGTTTGTATATTCTTCATGCCGGAATTTGCTTATGTGCTGCGTATAGCGTTTATTGAAAGAGCCTTCTGTTAGGCCGATGTAATTTTTACCCTCTTGGTCCTCTGGGGTAGGCACTATGGCGCTGTATATTAAGCCTTCCATTAAGGCATCTATTGTTTAATGGACAATTTTCTTTTGTGCGGCAGTGGCATAATTGCGCATTTTCAGTTTCTTCCATTTCTTTATTTGTTAATTTCTTGTTGTGGTTAGTAATGATTGTTTCATGTTCGAAGTACAACTGTAATTGACTTTTATCGTATTTTGATTAAAAATATTATGTAACCTGTTTGTCTTCGAGAAGTATTTTGACTAGGTTAAAGAATGTCAGCCAATGTTGGTTTTCACACTTTTATTGAAGGGTGGGTTAAACCATGTGACATTTCTTCTCCCTTTACTTTTCTACGGCTTGATGTTGCCGGCCTTGGCTCGTATATTGATTTAGTGATGTCGTGACCACTCGCTGTTAAAGGCGCCTTGGTACGTATTCTTGCTGTTTTCAAAAATGTTGTTATTACGTACTTACTCTGAGAGTCCCTGATTAATTATTGTAGTCATATGTTTTAGAATTGTATGTGGATGATTAGAGTTGGTGTCTATATATATATAGGTTGGTCGTTAGTCTTTCTGTATGGCTGTAATGTGCCATTATTTAGGCCGAAGATGATGTCTAAAAAGTCAACTGATTTAAGGTTGGTTTTGGAAGAAATTTTTTGTCCCATCTCTTTGAAAATGTGCAATTATCAATAAAAGGTTAATGAACTGACAAATCATGTTTGGTTTGTTAAATATGTGTAGCAGCCGGTGAAACAACAAAGAGTCTACAGGCAGTAACATTTCTGGCAATCCTCTTAATTTTCAAAACTTTATTATTCCCTTGCTCTTTCTGAATGCCAACAGAACATAAAGTAATTGCTGATTGCTACACACAATGTAGTTTACCATTAAATTTAAATATCTTTTGTATTTTGTATTGTATAGTGATTGTATATATCCTTCATGTAAATTTTAAAATGAAAGTTAATGGCAGTTTCAACCATTCTGCTAATATTTTAAATTCAATGGAGGTAAAACAATATTTGTGGCCTTGATCACAATATATTTGGATTCAAGAGCCATCTTGATGTCATTATACCTTGATTGTACTAATTTGTATTGTTGTATGACATGACCTACATGAATTAAATATAATGACACTATTTTACCAAATTGCATTATGGAACTACTCCTAGCAACACCACAGTACATAATAATAAATTATCTAAGTTGATACAATAACATACCATCTCACACTTTTGGACCTGGATACTCAATTCAAACTTTTTTTCTCACAAATTCTATTGCAGCTTGGAGATTGTGCTATGTCTCCATGACAACAATATAACCTACAGTGTAAATCAACCAGTCTGAGTAAGAAGGATATTATGAACACAATTGTTTTCTTAGCAGAAGCATAGCCATTATCCAGGCATAAAAGAGTTCCTCCAAGTAGCGGATTTCTTCCTTTTCTATCAGCTTCGAAACAATAAAACACTGATCTTGCTATTGTTTTAATTAGTTTCCAAGAATTGTCCTCTCTTTTTGCTGAACTCCACTCTCATGCATGATAACTTATCAATTATCCTACCTCACCGAGCTTGTAACTCCTGGATTTGACAAGCAGCAGACTTTAAATGCTTTTGATAAAACCATAGGCCTATCACTGGCTTTGAATATATATTTTGTTCTTTTTTGTCGTATTCGTTTAATGAATTGTATAGTCAGCATGATTGATCAATACAGTAGTTTCATTGTCGACATAAATCCTTTTCTCAGGTATATAGTAATCTTAAATGGAACTAGACAAAATCTTCAACAACACCAATTCCAGGAATTCCAAGTGAGTCTACAGATTGCTGCATATTGAAAAAGAGATACCAGTAACAATATAATGTCAACAATATTAACACCCTTGCTAAGAATACATAGGTTGTATTATATTACACATTTACCTCTTGTGAGTGTATAGGTAAAATTGGACTTTGTTGGCCTTCAACTACATCAGTTGACTGGAATTAAATGATAGCGATATTGTTAATAAATGAAACATGTCACATATTACAGAATGTTCAAGTTTGTAAACCTCACCTTGAGAGACGGGCTTCCTGGGAACCAACAGCAGATGCACATATAGCATCACTTGAAATATCTCGCCTTTCAGAAGACTTTAAGTAAGCAAAATAAATAGGATAAACTACTGGCTATATGAGCATCTCGAATGTCATAATTACAGAATATTCATGTTATTTGCAAACCCACCTCAACAGTAAGAGATTCCTGAGAATTAACAGCAACAAAGGTACTTTAGAAGACTAAATCACAAGTTTGAAAATACCGTAAGCTCAATCAGGTTGCATATATGTTAACATAGATAGGAAAATGTGAGACGAATTCTGCAATCCATCATACAAAAACTCACCAGGGGTCCAATTGTGATCTCAATGTCAGTATCATCTGTAAACCCTTCATCTTTCTCTGCGTCGTCTATTTCTTCGATCTCTTCTAGCTCATCTGCAGTAGCCATTGTAGTACGCTGCCAGTTTGATTCAATATATTCAACACCGATGAGCTCACCTGCAAAGGGGGAATAATTTGCACAATTACTTCAATGTGTTGATTACATCAGTCTCTAGATTTGCAATATGTATTCTTTGTTGCAAATTTATATCATACCTGAGTATGTATTGATTGGCTCTTGTGCATTGGTAATAATTGTACCAAGCAATGTCATACTTAGTTTATTAACAGCAGTCTTAAGTTTGATGTTGTATGGCAGTTGTGGCTCATCAGGACAGTACATAGCATTTGCACGGTCAGTATTTCACCTATCAATTCCACCTAGAAGGTACATATGCATATTGCTGACACTTGCAGAAGTTCCTAACACACCAATTATCAGCCTAATGCAAGAAAATATTATAGCAAAATACAGTAGTACAATTATATTCCAATTATAGAATGCATTCATACCAGGGATAAATCTGTTAGATATAAATGGAACGACTCCTAGGAACTTGATCCACATGCACATTTGTAAACCACAAGGTCGATATTCCCATTCGTGAGTGTACCAGTTATAGTATACAGAGGATATGAAAGAGGGTCTTGAATGCATTTGAGTTGTTTTTGTTGCTCATTCCAAACAGTTGGTACATTGTTGACATCCAAGGATCACTACCGCAAGACGTTCTGTCGACGGCATTATAACCTTAAATAGATCCTCTAAGAATGTATGAAAAAATTATGAATTTATTAGTAACATTAAATATCAGACAGAAAATGAATTTTTTAGAGAAAATTATTTTACAGCTTAAACTAGATTATTTGTACTCATGTCATTGTAACTCACCAATCTTCTTTTTCGTTGTTGTAGCACACACAGTTATTTGATGACAGTGCATTGTCATTTCTATCTTAGTGATCATGCTATCAATTTTGAATTGGACAAAGAAATTCTAGATTGCTATAGTTATAGTATAATTTATTATTTAATATTACATAGTTGGTAATGAAACAATGCCAGCATAAAATAATGACTCACCTGCTCAGTAATTAGCTCAAAACCTTTTAGGATTGACTCTTGTTCTTTTGCTTCTCTTAAGCTTAGAGAGGTCACTATTGTCCCATTCAAATATTACCATAAACGTTGCAAACAGAGGATGTCTTTCAGTGGTACAGCAGTGACGGAAGTGTTGCATGAAAATGAAGATATCCAATTTGATGTCCAAATTCCAAGGCTCAAATAGTTTCAGTGTGTATGATTTACCGTCACCATGGACACAACAGTCTCTGTCAAGGTAGCACATAGTAGGTGGCTCAACATGTGCTTTTGCATACCTACAACAACACAGTAACATCGGTGTTAGTATTGGGTTCCTAGACAAGAGTATAGTTGAAAATAATATTCAAATACACTCTAAATACTAACCTATCTACCATCCCTTGCGCCATTTTCTCCAACCCTTTACCCTGTACATTTACCTTTTATGTTTTTCTTGAACTTTTACTCATTGTATTAATTACCTTTTTTGTTTAATCAAGTTTCAAAACTTTTCCAAATGTGTTTGTTATTTGAACGTCAACGTTTGAGCTCTGAGCTCTGGCAGTCTTTGAAAGACATCTAATGCAAGAGCACGAAGCATCCACTGATACGCTGAGGTTTTACAATACTTTGGCCCCTGCACAAATTCGCATGGTACAGATCCACCAGCAATGCTATTTTTGTATGTATCATAATCAGTTAAGTATGTGGAGGACGTGTATTAGGTAAGCCTAATGATGCTGCTCAGTTATAGCATTTGCAAGGGCAGTTGGAGAGTTTCCCAGTGTTCCAAATCTCAATAAGGTGAATGAGAATAACGGGAAACTGTGTCCTAATGCCCAATGATCACTGATCCAACATCGCCTGACTCCAACCAATACGTGTAATCTTGCACGGTTTACACTCTACATGATTGAAGAGAGAAACATTTCTGAATTTAAATAGTGAAAGAGAAAGAGTTTGCCTGACCAAATTACAGTTTTGATCGTCAACATGATAATTTCATAGAAAAATATGTATTCTTCTACTGATACGAAGTGTTCCAAATCTAATACTTACACTAGAGTATCATATCGTGTAGGTTTGGTTATCGTCATTGCATCTTACATCTCTGATAATCTCATAATTTTTAGATCCAGCCTACAGTTTCCTCAGTCACATGCATATGAAAAGCAAATTGAAGGTCACGCTAAAGAACATCCACTTGCCTTCAGGCTAGTGATCAATTACAATTTTGAGTTTAACCTCCAAAGAGTGACCTCTCCATCTTTGTAAATGTCAAACAACCAAAGTTAATTTGACCACCATAGAAAAAGAACCTCTCATAGTGGTCAATATTTCCTTATCTCATAACTGAGCACTTTACACAGGTTTCATTTTTAAAACACACAGTGTCAATCGTTAATTAATGTCAATCGTTTTTGACCGATGGTAGGTTGCATACTGTGCTAAAATTGTAGCCTACAGTATTAATCTTACCATAATGTTCAGCTATTCTAAAGTAAAGGATAGCGACAAGAGAAAACTCTGAGAATTGCGACGTTTCAATATATCATATTTCATTTCAAGCGAAAGAGAATAAATTTAAAGTTGACATGGTATATATAGTATAAAAAATAATCTAATTTACATAATCTATTGTATAATGATAACAATGAAATTTTAGGTACGGATACAAGACAAACAATGACTATTGTAATTATACGGAAATACATTGTGAATAATTTTGACTACACTGAGTCAGTTTGCACGTTTAATGTGGGGTGCAACTCCCTGATGGCTAGCATCTCGTGTATTAGGCAATCAAGTTTTGGGGCACAATGCCTAACAACAGTAAACAGTCTTTTCTCGTTCAAAACGCTGCGTCCGTGACTTCTTAGATGTGCGCAAATAGCCGACTCACTATGTCCAGCAACACAAGTCACACTTGAACAAGTATACAACGCATTGCTCAGACAATAATGCCGGCCTCGGCTCACGTACCCTTGAATTATGTATTACCTTTTTACTTGTGTAGACTGGTCTAAAATGCTGCCCAATGCCTGCACTTGAAGAACTCAACTGCCTCCTAAGCGAATTGGCAGAGGTCTGGTCTTTAAGCGGCAGTACAATGTTAATAATCTTACTGTTGTCAAGAAGTGGCCTACCTACTTCTACATTATTATTAATGTAAGATAAAAATTTTGAATATATATTATTTATTAATGCCACAGGATAAGCTAACTTTAACTTCGTGCCCTTTATTCTTGAGCATTCAAATCAAAATGCTCTTTCGGACAATCGATGCGCTCAATTGAGCATTGTTCATAGCAGTCCTTTCTTGTACCGGTCATCTACGTGACTTTGATAGTGAAGTAGCAGCCCGTTATCCGTTGATTTATGATGAACAGAGGTACTAAATTGATTAGTATTATTATGTAACATAATTCCGACAAATGATAAATTATTCTCTTCCTGTATTTATTTCCATTGTGAGTTCAAGATCTGATATGCTATTTAATGTTATCAAAAAATCTCTAACTTTCTGTTCATTAACATAATCGCTAATGTGTCATCTACGTATCTACGATAGTATTGCGGAAATAAATTATCTTTATCTAAAGCATATTCTAGATGACACATATATA
This sequence comes from Haliclystus octoradiatus, assembly GCA_916610825.1. NCBI lineage: Eukaryota > Metazoa > Cnidaria > Staurozoa > Stauromedusae > Haliclystidae > Haliclystus > Haliclystus octoradiatus. Next base: position 10,301,241 of record OU744446.1, read on the forward strand.
CGTTTGCCATAAGGGGACCTAGTGGCGAACCCATAGCAACACCATCAATTTACTCAAAGATCTCGCCGTTAAATTGGAATAATTGATCCTTCGTAGCTTCGTTTTTTTTTGTGAAGTCATAATTTGGTGGTAATTTGTCATCATATAATTCTGCCTTGATGTATAATTTATTATCTAAAACAAGCTGGTAGAGTCTTATGGATGTTTTCAAGTTATAAAACAAAACAAATTCGACAATGTTTTGAATTTTTTATGAAACATTCAAAATTTTAGCTGATAGAGCAAAATTTCCCTAATATACAATCTAGCATTACAAAAATATGGTAGCCTAGAGCTATTTCAAAAATGCTCATTGCAAGTTGTTGTAGAAATTTGTTTTCTGACTAGTTGTTCAAAGTTTGAAGTGAAATGATGAAGATATATCCACTTATATATGTGATTTTAGCTATTAGAGATATACTACTTTAAAGATTATATTAATCAAAATTTGAAATAAATCAAGTAATATATTTCTAAAATCCACCTGGAAAGTATGTAGGTCCTTCCTTAGATTTAATAAGTTCATCTGTTTTCATTAGGGACATTCTTCTTTGTCTTCGGGCAGTCTCATATTTTTTGCGGGCGCAAGGCTCACTCTGGTCAATTCGCACCTTGTCACGGCGTGCAAGTATTGCCATTGTATTAGAAGTTGCCGTACTTCCCACCTTTTAAAGTGTTTCAACCATTGCTTTTTGTATGTAAGCACTCCATTGGCTCACATCCATTGCAGTACAAAGTGTGACCATAGAACACCGTTCAGGCTTTCATTGGAGTTTTGTGTTTTTCCACGTCTGTATATATATAGAGAGAGAGAGAAACTAAATCTTCATTTCTGATAGATTTCTCTGTGATAGTGTTCATTTCAATAGAGTTTTTTGTTGTTGGCAGTATAAACTCTAAAATACTCTTCCACCTTAGTAAATATCTCCTCTGCATGCTTTTTGATGTACAATAGTCCCCCTCTATCTAAACTTTCATTAAATACTTGACCATGAGCCTGGGCTGAATCTTTATAGCACTTTCTAGTTTTTAGTATTGCCATAGCGATCATACTTTAATTAGACATTTTATGGTAAAGTTTCCAATGAGGATTATGACAAACATATCCACCAATGTACTATAAACCAGAACGCTCTATCACATCGAAAAAATTATGATCTGTATGTACCTGATTCAATTGCATCGACACAGAAATGACTCTGACAGGAAATAATTAACAATAGATGATTATACAATGATATAAATACAATATTAAAGTATTACATCACTCCCCCCTGGCAAGACGGAATCACGATATTAGAAATTATATATTTGTTAAATTGTAAAGTATTTGTGATTTTGCTAGAATTGAATTGAATAGTGGTGTATAATTGATTGTTTAAAAATGTGGTGATGTTACATGGATTCTAATTGTAAAGGTTAATAAAATGGAAAATTGTGTTTGAAAATGATTGAGTAAAGTAGAATGTTCATCAATTCGCTGTTGATGTAATAAATAATAATATTATTGTTGTATACTATACGCATGCTCATAACGCATGCTTAAGAGTAAGAACACTCATTCAATATCTTGTACGCTAGAATACATGACGTATAATAAACTACAGCATTTACATCGTTGTTCTCTCTGTTGTCTCGAGTTACTTACAATTATTAGCTTCGATGATTATATATTTTTCGTCTATGATTAGTGGATTAGTCACTCTAAGTGTCATTGTATTGTGATGCTACTGTGTCTACTACAATGCTTGAGCTGCAATAATTTAACATAATCTTCCTGGTGTTTTGGTTGGCTTTATATTCTCAGTTTGTGCAATTTCTTTGCTGTTTGGTTTATCATCTTGTTTCTTTGGATGACAACCATTCTTACCATTATACATAGCGATCGTTGACCGGTGTCATCTATCGTTTTTAATGTTGTTTGTATAATGTTCAGCAATGTAATCTTTAGGGAATAGTTGTTCCTGTTGTGTAGAACTATGGCTCGATGGGAGAGAGACAGAAACAATGACAGTAAATTGACTTTTACATTTTAATGAGACGTCATTAAGGTTTACAACAAAGGATCAACAACACCCTAATTTATTTCTATATATATGCCTGTAAACGAGGCTAACCAATCATAAGCTGATACAATTTCAATAATCCTAATATAGCAAATAACAAACATTATTGTGTAAGTCTGACCAATCATAGAACAAATACAATATCATCTATCCTTATATAGTAATTAACAAACATTAATATTTGTGCTGTATTATCAAAACTAATTACTTAATAGCAAATCTATAATTATATTAAAACTACTAGTTAATACTAAAACTATATTTTAGAAATAGTCTATTATAAAATTTAAATACGAAAATTTAATAACTAATTATTAAATGTTGAAATTTTTTATTTCAATGTTCATAATTGCTCAACCAAAAAGGAGAAGGACGATTTCGCACTTGACGAGATGCAGTTGTATCAAGTTCAACATCATCATTATCATCATCATCAGAAGAAGATATTTCAGAACAATCTAAATCATAACTTGTATGTTGTACAATATTATCTAATTCAACAGAATTGTCAATAATCCAATACTGTTAACAATAACAATTTCAAAAGTCACAAATTAATAATCTTTAAACGTATCCAATAATCCAATAAAGTTAACAAAAACACATATAGGTGGTAAATGAAACACAGTAAATGAATTGTAACTAGACAACAATAATAATAATTTCCCTCGAATCTCAAACAACAACAACCCTGAAATTCTTAGCAGTATCAACAACAACAAAAAATACAAGAAATTACCCTGTATCTTTCAATAGTCATACATCGTCATTGCATTCTCAAAACAACACGCAACACAATAATTACCCTGTATCTTTCAACAGTCATACAACATCATTGCAACTTAACAACAATAATCTTTGCATTTCTCAGCAGTATAAAATATCTCATTGCATTCTCAATAATAGCAATAATATGCCTGTATTTTCCAACAGTAACTGCAACAATAATCCATGTATGTTCCAACAGTAGCAACAACATAACTTCTTCAAATAATATAACAACAATAATATTGCTGTATTACCAACAGTATCAAAACCACAACATCATTGCCTTCTACAACAACCAATAATCAGCATATCAAACAATGTCATGAGACAACCCTACTCAGATATTCAAATTTATATTAATATTTCAAACTCGATAAATCACCACCGCTTTGGTACATTTTCTTCTCTTCCAATATGAATAACAAACAATAATCATCGATTCACCAAATAATTCAAATTCAAATGAGTCAAATAAGTAAACCAGACAAACGCTAAAACAAATGAACAACCCAACAATCTTCAGTCTTTTCATTAGTCACAGCCTCTAATTTAATGCCCAGGCGCTTGTCCTTAAATTAATCAAAAATGCATCATGTTTGAGATGAAAAAATTTATACGTCGGACATGAAAAATTCAAACACAAATTGTTAAAGAACTAAGATTTAAGTCGATGATGCAGAATTAATATACAGTATGTAAACATCTCAAAATTGATTCTTTCATTCCATAGGCACTTTAACTATTTTATAAGTAAGTATATAAGGATAATAAGATCATTTCAATTACTTTAGTAAGTTAAGTTTGTAAAACATAATTAATCATGAATCCTGGATTATATAACAGAAGAATAAGGTCGTTTGTGGGCTTTAACTACGCTGTAAATCGTCTCCACGATTGCCTCATATCCACTACATGCTAGAGCTGTGTCTAAAAAATTGACATTCCTCTACCTAATGAGGAGTACACTTCTTTGTTGTTGTAAAACATAGCAATTAAGGCCTCTTCGCATAAACGTCCTTCTAAAATCTGTTTTGAAGTATATTCCAATTGGAACCATAAATCCAAAGAGTTACTCTCTTTTTGTGCTATTTTACAGAGTTGACTGTTCTCAGAAGGGTTTATTGTTTTCCCTTTTTTTGTTGATAAATATATTGTTGCCAGCGTTTCCAAGATCCAAGTGTGCTTTTAAAATTACTCAAAGCAATTAAAATGCTATGAGGCAGCAATTTTTGTCCAGAATAACTTTCGACTGCAGATTTAACATGTGGTAGATCACAAAAATGTAAAAAAAACTCATCAAATTCTTTGATTGCTTACAATCCTATGCCACATGCTCAATCCTTGAAGTAGAGATCTTACCCTTTAGGCATTAAACATTTGTTAATTGGGATAGCATATTTTCAAAATGGAATGCCTTGTTCATGGTTTTCACATTTTGTGGTATAATCTCATCAAATTGCTTTTTAAATTTTTCTCACAATTTGAATCTTTGATTGCCTACAATCCCATGCCACCAATCAATCCTTAAAAAAGAGAGCTTACTCTGTAGGCATGAAACATGTGTTAATTGGGACAGCATATTTTCAAAATGGAATGCCTTATTCATGGTTATACAATACTTGTTTTCGACCATCTGGTAATACCACCTTTTTTAATGATCTTCCAGCCTTCAACTACATTCAGGGCCTTGAATTGACATTCTTCGACATCAATGTTACTAAGATTTTCCCAGTGCTGTAATAAAACAGGCATATACCGTGGCATATCGCCTCCCTGGAGCACTTCCTCGAGGCTAGTCTGCATTGATAAAAGGATGCTTCGAAGTCGCGGAAACCAAAATACAATTTTCCAAGGCATGTTGTTAACAGCTCGGCTTTTTTCCATCAATATGACTGCGGAATTCAAGACATCTAGGATCCCACATTAATCAATTGTGTAATCTTGTCTACGCACCTGATAATAGAAAGGGAAGAAGAATAAGTAGAAAATAACAGAAAGATGGCTATCAGGCCACAGTGTTACCATACTAAGTATTTCCAACCTTATGATAACAAGACTTTATCATTTTCATCTTTAATCTTAAATTTATAATCTTCGTATTCATCAAATAATTCATATATCATCAAACTAACCTGTTTCAAAGTTTCGCCACAACCATTGCTGTCATCCTGACTACTAGCGATGTGAGCTGCTGTTAATGCCCTCTACGTCACATAAATGTTCTCCTATTATTTGAATGATGAATTAGTAAACCTAGTTGTGGCATATGTCACAGTATCTAATGCCATCAGTCCAAGAGATTTGCCAGACCCTTGTATTCCACATAGCCACAACCTTTACCAAACATAGTGTGTAAACGGTTTGAAAGTTTTATTATGCGCTTGAAGAATTCATAGCATGTTTCAGTTTCTCTCAGTTTAACTATCACCAGATCCATCTAATGCGAAACATCCCAAGGTGTCAAGAATAAAGACTTTTCCGTTGTGTTGTTTCTTATCATTGTCCTCTTCTTCGTCCTCTTCGTCCCCGCCAACCTCCTCGTTTTCGTTAGCTGTACTGGAAATAGCTGGTTTGACAACTCGTTCATGAACATCCTTGATTGGTATTGAAATTGTTAACTACGGCAGTGGTTTCTTATGTTAGCAGTGTCACAATATAAATTTATATCAATTTAAATAATTATAAACTGAATTTGACAAGGTGAAAGAAAAATAATTACAGTAAGATTAAAATCAACTCGATATATGTCAATAATTATAAAAGTCAGTTGAAATATTAATGACGATGCTCCTTCCTCTATTTGATGTCCTCATCGTTGCTTCTGATGGCAACACGAATGGCTTATCTTGTACACCAGAGACTGCATCGTGATCAGTGTTCAGCGTTGATTGAAGAGAGTTCTGAATGGTATTTTCATGAACCGGCTCCAAACAGTTAATAGATACGGTGTCAATTTTTTGTACCTTTACGTATCTTAAAATGTTTAACTGTACGGTCAATGACCTCATATGGACCGGTATACGGTGCTTTGAAAGGGAGATTTGATCGATCAGTCCAGAGCCAAACTTTTGTACATGTATTTAGTTCTGATCAAGCATAGGATTGAATTTCTTGATGTGATGGTGGACAGAATTTTACATCTTTGAAATGGTCTTGTAGTGTTTGTAATAAGCGGTGAGATAAAATAACGTGTTTATCTTCCAAGCAAATACATGGTGCTAATGTTTTCATTCCTGTCAACAATTTAAAAGGTGAGATACCATCGTTATCCTGCAATATTCGTAAAGTCAACAACACAGATGGAAGGCCACCATACCAATCAGCATCTAATGTGCGTAGTAACCCTACCTATAAAGGTCACCTGTCTACATTTGATCCATTTTTAAAAATAGTATCAAAATAGATGATATCGGCCTACACAGGTTTCATTGTACATTATGTAGAATGATCTATACGGTAGATATTATAGTATTTCGTTTTTGGTTTTGCTGTTTGGTATATGTTACAGGGAGCGCATTGAACAATGCATCCATCTTCCAATATCTGAATGTTCAGGTCTTCGTGACATAATTCTGTCAGATCTTTAGCCTTCATTATATCAGCAATGCCACAGCTGCTTGTAGAAATTGATGTTGGAGATGATGATGAGCTTGCTTTTTTCCAGTGTGATATCCTGGAGGAAGAGCATGATTCAATTGATATCACTCTTCAATCTTCATTGCTGCAAGAGGAGTTTCAGCTTCTATTGCTTAGATTGCAACATAGTTGTCAAACATACTTTGAAGATTTCTTGCTGGTTTGGCTGTAGGCTCCTTCATCCTTTCTTCATTGGTAGAATCATTGCCCAATTCCGCAGAGAGGTCAATATCTTCTAATTATTGTTCCATTATGTCAGATGGCACTTCAAGTATTCCTTCATTAGGCACCTCATCAGTTAAGTTATCAGAATCAGTGTCTACTAGAAGAGAGTGTTCGTTATCATCTACAACTACCGCAGGTTCAGCAATATTTATACTTTCTGGTGTTCCTGGTCTGCTTTGCAATGAATATCTATTTTAGTTCTTCAGTTAATTACATTTCGTGAACAAGGCGATCCATTCGACTACATCGTTCTTTAAATTCTGAATTTAATTCTTTTCAGATCCACTGTTCTCCCTTTGTCGCTCCTTGCATATGTTGCAACATGTCGTTCATTTGTTTTCCCATCTACCAAAGTCAATGAATTGAAGGACTTATGCGATGGTGGTAAATCATTGATGGTCATGTCGAAAATGAAAGAGAAATTACCTTATAGTGTTAAGAAACATGTGAAACCTAAGAAACAATATGAGATTGATCAATTTGCAAAGGTAATAATCAATATTACTGTAACAATTTAAAAAAAAATTATGTCAATATCTCAATTGCTTTCTAATCTAACAAAGTTGGCTAAAAACAATGGTTTTATACTCGACACAAACAAAAGCCAAGTAGATCACTTGCAAAAAAATTCCTGAGTTCATAAACTAGTTCATAAACATTAAATGACATTGAATAATCTCAATGAACTGTACATGAACACCTTGTAAAACCAGTTTGTGAACAGGTCATAAACTAGTTGCCTAAGTCAACGCACTGCTCATGAACCGATCATGAACCTTTTCTAAAATATGATGTCATGATCCAACCAAATTCTGCAATTCGATTGGTTATTTATGTGTTTGGAAATTCTAGGATAAACATTTTTCAAAAGTTTGTGTCGAAATTTGTCAACAAAATTTTGTCAGATACTCAAAGCTTAAGAAGAATAGGAATCTGCAATATATTACTACAGAAATAATACCAACAAAACTGTCTCTATTTAAGAAAGACTAACGTTTTGAAGTTTTAAATTTGATCCAAGGACATTTCAGTAAGTAAAAACATTGAATTTAAATTATTGAGTTTCAAATCATTAAGGGTTACCACACGCTTCCAAGTGTTTATATTCCTATCTACTACACTCGAAAAAGTTGGGATACACTCCGCTCGGGAAGTGTCACTCGTGTCTTTTAACACTCCTTGTGTAGTAAATATGAATACAAACACAGCAAGTGTGTGGTAACCCTTTAGTAAAAACAGTTTTGAACGGTTCATAAACTAGTTCATGAATGTTAAATGGCTCTATTTCAACAAAATGTTCATGGACACATTGTAAAAACACTTTGTGAACAGTTGATAAACTAGTTCATGATTTGTTGCCTAATTTTAATGAACTGTTTATGAACACCTTGTGAAAACAGCTCATAAATCAAAAACATTTGTAAAACTTGTAGTTTGTAAACCAGAAATAAAATTAACTTTTTTATGTGTATAGTTGCACAGTTTGCTTTGCGTATATGTTATTGTACAATATTGTATGGAAATGGCTGTATGCATGTATTTTAACTTCTATTTCAGGTTGTCCATGATGTTAGTACCAGAGGAGAATGTTCCAAGATTGTGGTAATTAATTCAAAGCTCAATTTATATGAACATGCAGTTATTGTATTAGTTATGCATCTGAGTGTAGATTCATTGTAGTGTTGCAATAGGTATTGCAGTTTATATTTGAGAGACGGTGTCATTTTTTCTTAATACTTTGAGCTGGCTTACATGAAATTTGTCAAGATGTTTTTTTTTACGATTTATAAATTCCTTAAATGTGATACTTATCCCTGATTGGCTGTTTTTGATTTTTGTGTCAGGCAACACAAAATCGTGAAATTACGACGTATGGCTTGAAGTCTTAAATCGCACTGAAATAGCAACAGATACTTTGAAAGAGCTTTGCTTGATAGAGTGCTTAAAATGCCTTTCAAATTCAATTTTGCAAAAAGGAAACACAAAATTACTTTTAAACTGATAGAATAGGAAATACTTTAATAATATTTCATCGTGTAGACCAGGGATAAATCAAAAACACAGGTATTTGCAACAGTTATCTGCTTATCTCTTGTTTCATTTCCAAGTTCCTGATATTATTATTATACTGTGCTCAAGATGTAAATATATAAATTTTTAGCTATCGCCATGATGTGCTGAACAGATTTGTTTGTGTTGTTCATCATCTGTTTGCTTTTTCAAATGATTCAGAGGATTTCAATATAAATATGAGTTCAAATGCTCAATTATATTGCCAGTGGACCAAGTTGTCTAGCGACAAATCAGATCAACTTGTTTATTTATATTCAATTATTTTCCATTTGTAAATTCTGCATATGAACATTTTATATACAGTAGTTGAAAGCCTAATTTACATATAAAGTAAATAAAATATAAGTTTGTTTACGTTATCCCTGCTTGTTATTTTTATCATAGGATGTTGGTTCTGGTCTGGGTCATTTTGCCCGGCTACTGTCGTTTAGTTCACAATACTGCGTAACAACTGTTGAAGCTGTAGATAATCATCAGTTGAAAGCTGATAAATTTGATAAGTAAGTTGTAGGTCCTAAGTTCATCACTCAAGGACCTAACGCCAGCACCACACAATAAGATAGAATGTCAACATTACCTACATTATGACCAATAGGAAACACAATATCATGTGCAGCTTGGTTTTTGAACAAACACAGATTGTGACTAGACTAAGGATCACACAATTAGTGAAAACAGTTCGTGAAAAAGTCCATAAAAACATGTCTATTGAATGCTCATGAACTGCTTATAAGGTGTTCATAATTAATTCATTGTAAAGTTCATGAACTCATCACATTTTTTGCAGGGGATATGTCTTGTTTTTTTGTAACTATAACTTCACAAAACACTGTTCATGATAATGTCCTGAATACTTTCCCTTATTAATTTATTTTTGTACTGCTCACAAGCAAGCATCTATTATATCCCCATTTACAGTCAGAATCTTTTTGATAAATATTTCTCGTTTCTCCATGCCATGCTACTCGCATACAGAACTGTTTTCAAATTTTAGTTGAATGTTGCATAAACTTTCAATTATTCTTTAGGAGGCTTACATTTCAAACATTGACCTACAATTGATAACTAATAGAGTATAGTATACCAACATTTCACTACACCAAAGTACTGTCAGGTGTTTCTTTGATTGTAATGGAAATCCATTGTAACTGAAAAATAATATCATTATATTTGAATTTTACATGCATGACTAAAATTCACCTCTTAAGCACAAATGTTTGTCTATGTTGAGGGACATGTTATTACGAACAAACAGTGGGTTGAAATTGATATTCTGAAAAATGCATGTAAACCCTAAAGTAGACATAAACTGATGCAGAAGGAATGTATACTTTGTCATATTCCATCCTAAAAATTGGACATTATGGACATTAAATGGCCTGGTTGTCGTGAACTTTTTTCGTGAACGGTACTTTGGAAATGAGCTATTTAACATTCAAAACCTGTTTCCACAGGGGATATGATCTACAAAATATTGTAACTCTAATGTTATTTTCAAATGCGGTTTTAGAATGAAGATCATTAAGGTTTAACCCGTTAAAGTGCAATTTTCATAAGAGGAATTCCTGTTTGTCTGCAATCTTGCTACGAAATCCTATATAAACTATTTTATGGCTAAATCCTTGCTACGAAATCCTATATAAACTATTTTATGGCTAAATCCTTGCTGAATAATTTTGGATGAGCTCAAATTAAGTTAGATTCAATTATAATTGTCGACAAGTTCGACTTCCACTTAACAAATTACACTGTATAATTAATAAAGCACTTAAAAGTATGAGTAAAACTGTACTGGGATCCATTTAATCATTAACTTTGAAATTTAGGGAATTGGAACTTGATCTCATTCGAATGGGCTTACTGGTGAGTAATGATACTGTTATTCTATTCCGATTGGACATTATATTTCAATTATTATTCCAATCTGCTTTAATTCTTGCCTGTGTTGTTCAGAAGTATGCACGGTGCAGTTGCATAGTCAAACTATCTTTGTACAGTATATCCCTAAGATTAAATATGGACCATTAAGCGAGGTAGGATTTAACTATCGGAAACTATGAGGTCAGATGTACTGTAGTGATAAATATGTCAGGTCAATTATTCGGTTATTTGTGATTGCCTTTTCTGACAACAAAAAGTTTCTATACCTGATGGTAGACTTATGGATGATTCCAGATTTATTTGCAAACCTTTACAGACAGTAGTGAAAAAGGGGGCTCCCAACACACTTATTTTTTCACACCTGAATTATGGGTGTGGCCTCTAAAAATAGCGTAAGACAGGAGAAGAATGTGTTTGAAAGAAAGAACAATGGTCTTGTGTGAAAATTGAGCTAAAAATAGCATCAAGAATGTGGGTATGACACCTATACGATGCTAGCAGGATGTGAATCTAAAAATAGCATCAGGAATGTGGGTATGTACTTCAACTTTCTGCATTTGCTTGTTGTACGTTTGGAACGATATCTTGATAGAATTCAAGGCTCTGATGATGTCAGAAATCTTTGATGCATGCAAAAGGATTGATCCCATTTCAATATCATCGTTAGTGCTTTGCTGGATCAATGCATATAATCCTCTATTTCTATTCTGGTCATCTAAATGAGCAGTTATATCCACATGGGTGTAAACAGATTTTGAATTTCTCCAAGATTTGAGCATTTTCTTGAAAAGCGTTTATCCTTCTTTCTTCTGAGTGTGTCTCTGGCTCTTTCTTGACTTGCATGAACCCATTCCGGAACAGTTGATGCCATGGTCTTTACTCTAGTCTAGTCTATTGCAATTATGCATGCCATGTCTACAAGTCCAGCTTTTATTCTATTGATGTGGAACAATACCTTAACCATACTGTGAAAATGTCATACCCACATTCTTGGTGCTATATTTTAGATTCACATCCTGCTAGCCATCGTAGAGGTGTCATACCCATATTCCTGATGCTATTTTTAGATTCACATCCTGCTAGCATCGTATAGGTGTCACACCCACATTCTTGATGCTATATTTTAGATTCACATCCTGCTAGTCATCATAGAGGTGTCATACCGACATTCCTGATGCTATTTTTAGATTCACATCCTGCTAGCATCGTATAGGTGTCACACCCACATTCTTGATGCTATATTTTAGATTCACATCCTGCTAGTCATCATAGAGGTGTCATACCGACATTCCTGATGCTATTTTTAGATTCACATCCTGCTAGCATCGTATAGGTGTCACACCCACATTCTTGATGCTATATTTTAGATTCACATCCTTCTAGCATCATAGAGGTGTCATACCAACATTCCTGATGCTATTTTTAGATTCACATCCTGCTAGCATCGTATAGGTGTCACACCCACATTTTTGATGCTATATTTTAGATTCACATCCTGCTAGCATCGTATAGGTGTCACACCCACATTCTTGATGCTATATTTTAGATTCACATCCTGCTAGTCATCATAGAGGTGTCATACCGACATTCCTGATGCTATTTTTAGATTCACATCCTGCTAGCATCGTATAGGTGTCACAACCACATTCTTGATGCTATATTTTAGATTCACATCCTGCTAGTCATCATAGAGGTGTCATACCGACATTCCTGATGCTATTTTTAGATTCACATCCTGCTAGCATCGTATAGGTGTCACACCCACATTTTTGATGCTATATTTTAGATTCACATCCTGCTAGTCATCATAGAGGTGTCATACCCACATTCCTGATGCTATTTTTAGATTCACATCCTGCTAGCATCATAGAGGTGTCATACCAACATTCCTGATGCTATTTTTAGATTCACATCCTGCTAGCATCGTATAGGTGTCACACCCACATTTTTGATGCTATATTTTAGATTCACATCCTGCTAGTCATCATAGAGGTGTCATACCCACATTCCTGATGCTATTTTTAGATTCACATCCTGCTAGCATCGTATAGGTGTCACACCCACATTCGTGATGCTATATTTTAGATTCACATCCTGCTAGTCATCATAGAGGTGTCATACCCACATTCCTGATGCTATTTTTAGATTCACATCCTGCTAGCGTCGTATAGGTGTCACACCCACATTCCTGATGCTATTTTTAGATTCACATCCTGCTAGTCATCGTAGAGGTGTCATACCCACATTCTTGATGCTATTTTTAGATTCACATCCTGCTAGCATCGTATAGGTGTCATACCCACATTCTTAATGCTATTTTTAGCTCAATTCTCACACAAGACCATTGTTCTTTCTTTCAAACACATTCCTCTCTTGTCTTACGCTATTTTTAGAAGCCACACCCATAATTCAGGTGTGAAAAAAAAGTGTGTTAGGAGCCCCCTTTTTTCACTACTACAGACATTGCTTGTTTAATTGTATTTTTGCTTCAACGACATTTTTTTGTTTTGTTTTGTGTCTCTTTACCGGTATTCATAATCTATAATTCCCCCTTACTTCACCAGCCTCGAAATGTGTGCACAATCACATGCCTCAATCAACCGTTTTGCTAGGAATCAGCTTTTTATGAATGTTTATGAACAATTGGGCAATTTCACCTTCATGAACTCATAATCAATTTATCGCAATGAAGTGTTTGTCCTGGCAATCACGACAAAAGTTTTCATCTCGGGGGCGCAGCTGCCATGCTTTGCAGAACCGGGCTGTCACTAAGTTCCGCAAGCTATTCAGGATCACATTATTTGCAGCTTTTACGGGAGCTATTCAAACCAAGGAAATTGTGTGACACATGTCCAATTTACCCTATCCCCTGTCCTGTTGATCAATAGTTTGTCATTATTAATTTTGGACGAGTTGCTTGTGTTGCGAATATTGAAAATATGTAATATATTTATGGCTATTATGAATAGACTTATTTGACTAAAACAAATCATTTTGATAAATCGAATGAAATCATTTCTTTGGCAACATTATTAAAAACTTTGCAACATCAATTATCTGCTGCTGCAGTCTTTTTTGGACGAGTTGCGTGGTTTGCGAATATTGAAAATATGTAATATTTATGGCTATTATGAATAGACTTATTCGACAAAAAGAAATCATTTTGATAAATCGAATGAAATCATTTCTTTGGTAACATTATTAAAAACTTTGCAACATCAATTATCTGCTGCTGCAGTCTTTTTTGGACGCGTTGTGTGGTTTGCGAATATTGAAAATATGTAATATTTATGGCTATTATGAATAGACTTATTCGACAAAAGAAATCATTTTGATAAATCGAATGAAATCATTTCTTTGGTAACATTATTAAAAGCTTTGCAACATCAATTATCTGCTGCTGCAGTCTTTTTTGGACGAGTTGCGTGGTTTGCGAATATTGAAAATATGTAATATTTATGGCTATTATGAATAGACTTATTCGACAAAAAGAAATCATTTTGATAAATCGAATGAAATCATTTCTTTGGTAACATTATTAAAAACTTTGCAACATCAATTATCTGCTGCTGCAGTCTTTTTTGGACGAGTTGCGTGGTTTGCGAATATTGAAAATATGTAATATTTATGGCTATTATGAATAGACTTATTCGACAAAAAGAAATCATTTTGATAAATCGAATGAAATCATGTCTTTGGTAACATTATTAAAAACTTTGCAACATCAATTATCTGCTGCTGCAGTCTTTTTTGGACGAGTTGCGTGGTTTGCGAATATTGAAAATATGTAATATTTATGGCTATTATGAATAGACTTATTCGACAAAAAGAAATCATTTTGATAAATCGAATGAATTCATTTCTTTGGTAACATTATTAAAAACTTTGCAACATCAATTATCTGCTGCTGCAGTCTTTAGTATTAAATTAATAGGGAGGCAATCTCTTTTGTTTGCAAAATTTAAAGTAATCATGAAGTAGTTAGTAATTGTCCGCCATTTGCTAAACGTGACTGGTCGGCCACAGTCAGGAACGCTTAAAGGGACACTTCCAATCTTGGATCCCCGCCGACGTTTATATTTTCATTTTTGCTACAGCTACAGCGGGTTTTGTGGCTGCATATTTGGAAATTGCCTGTGTCGTATTTCAAATGTACATAAGCTGATATACCATCTGATCGGTGATGATCCAGGTGCAGCAGAGTGTGGAAATTTATTTAAGCAAGATCTCGCATGCACCACCACCAAAAAATATTCGGTATTATATAAATAATATCTGAAACATTCTTTTTCTAGCAAATTCTTAATTTTTGGGCTCAAATTTGTGGTAAAAACTAAGAACAATCTGCCAAACTTGCATTAAATGGTTAATAGAAAAAGTGTGCTGCTTGTCCAGTCTTGGACACCCGAGGGCTGGCTCCATACTTTTGGTATATGTGGACGTTCAAATATTAAAGGGTACCTTTTCAAAATTCTGAGAGAAAAAATTAGGATACTCTTTGCCATGAAATATTGAGGTCAACTTTTTTCTCTATTTTTTTTACATTTTGTTTTTATCATTCTGCCAAATGTATTTAAATGACCCCGTCGAAGCGCAATAGAGGCTACCCCCGGGCTTGAACATTGCCTACAACTGGCTACATATGTTAAGTGTTGATCATTTTGAGTATCGATTCAATTAGTGTTCGTTTTATTATTTTTAGACAGAAAACCGCAAAAGATTTGAATGTATATGTCCGAAACGAGTGGTTCATACGGTACGTAATGTA
This sequence comes from Haliclystus octoradiatus, assembly GCA_916610825.1. Classification (NCBI taxonomy): domain Eukaryota; kingdom Metazoa; phylum Cnidaria; class Staurozoa; order Stauromedusae; family Haliclystidae; genus Haliclystus; species Haliclystus octoradiatus. Next base: position 10,316,697 of record OU744446.1, read on the forward strand.
TTGCCTTATGGTTTATAGTTGTTTCGCCAGCCATTTAGGGTTGTGTTGTGTACAGTGTTAAAATCTTGCTTACCAAACAATGGGCTAATACTCCTATCAGGCAATTCCTAACCGTTGAAACTGGCTATTGTTTCTCCATTCAGATTGCTCCTGGTTCTGCAACTCAAACATTTGTTGATGCCGTCTCTCCGCAATTAAACGACGAAATCGATGGTTCCGATTCAATACCAACATCGCATTCAAACATAGCGATGATCGGTTTGCATACATGCGGAGATTTAGGGCCGACAATTCTTCGAATGTTCACTGAATGTAACCGGATCAGAGCATTGGCTTCAGTCGGCTGCTGCTACATGAAATTGACTATCCCTGGAAGAGGACCGGGTCATTGTTCTTGTCTGTTGCCTACCTCCGATTTGTTTGGAGGACGTGTTGCTAATCAGGATGACCAACCTTTATACGGCTACCCAATGAGCCGGTTTTTACTTCATTCGTCATGTCCTCAACCGATTAATTACAATGCCTTGGAATTGGCTTGTCATTGCTTTGATATGTACGCTGAGAAAGTGAAAGGTGAGTCGTTAATCATCAATATAACAGTGATCTGTATTGTGTATTTGGAACGAAACGACAGGTGAAGAGCAATAGCATTTTAACAGGAGAATTTCATTGATAACAAAAAGTTCAGCAGGAGACAGCATTTTGTAGGTCGTCTGGAGACTTTCGAATTTGTTTAAGCCTGTAGCCAGCATTGCGTTTGAATATCTCAGTTTGCAGAATGTTCCCTTTGATCCCTTCCAGAACCTTCTATTTCAAGCGCGCTCAATCATAATTTGACTGCATGCAGTGGACCTCTCGTCTTCAGCGTTTTTTTTTTTTTGTTTTAAAATACATAATCAATAAAAATGACTAAAATTACCAAAGATATGACCGCATTTGATGAATTTCAAAATCGAGATTGAAGATTCCTAAACATTTATAAACAAAATTATAATGATAAATCAACGCAAACAATCAGACATGCGTTTGGCGATCATCAGGTAATTTAAGCACTGCAATATATCTTTTATCACCATAGACGAACTTACCTGATGATTGCCAAAGGCGTGAAACTATGAAACAGCAAAGACAATAAACACAGTATTTTTATGTAATAAACAAAGGAATACGGTATTTAGTGGTATTAGTGGAGGTCTAGTTAGTAGTCACCCATTATTGACATTAGATCGATCAGGGGGATTGAGGATAAGATACGGTGAAAAGAATCCTGCTGAAGGTAAGATTACAGATTGGACTTGAAATTTGTCACACATTAACTAAAGTAGAGGAATTAACTACACGTGGATACATATGCCACACCTTAATACCACGTAATGACTGACTCAAAAGAGAATTATGTATTGAAAGCGAGACTACGGTACAGTACAGCTACAATTATAATATCCAGTTATATAAGTTGCACTATCACTTTATACTTTGATGTAAAATGATTATTTTTTCGATGTGGTTATATTATATAGGTGATAGCATCGGTATGAAACTTCATTGCTACAGAGCTACGCTGGAATTAATCATCAAACGGGTAGATCCCAGCATGCAATGTCGATCAATTCGATGTAGTAAGATCAAATACAATACAAATACACAATTACCTTTTCCAATGTATGTTATATATATCTTAATTCTTTCATTTTTGTAACTCATTTGTTATGTTCATTGATTAGTTTAATTGTCATGTTCATTATATATTTTTAGTTACGTTGAAAAAGCTTTCAATCGACTTGGCATTCCTTTCGAAAAAGAATATACAGAATGTAAATTATGCAGTCAGATTTATTCATAAATTAGCATTTTTCCTCATTAACCATTTGTTTCTGTTAATCATTTCAGCCTCTTTCGTGCATGACTGCCTAGCTCAATGGAAAGACGTTATGATTTATCACTGTCTTAGGCTGTTGCTTGGACCGGTCGTAGAAAGTCTCGTTCTGATGGATCGATATCTTTACTTAGTTGAGCAAGGTGAGTAATTATTTGAAGACTCTTTGAATATAGCCTGCAAAGTGCAACCCCCAGGGTAACTTCCTGCACACTTTTGGCATAAGGGGACGTTCAAATATTAGAGGGTACCTTTTTCAAAATTCAGAAAAAAAATCCAAGCTATGCTTTACAAGAATAAATGTTCGAGGTATAAATTTTATTTTATTAATAGATACTCTCGAGTTGTGGCGTAACATGAAACTCACTCGCTAGCCTCTCTCTCTCTCGTAAGACTCGTAAATGAAGACTGATTGATTGATTGATTGATCCATCTATTACTAATCGCTGCAACAATTGCCTCGCAATCTCTCATGATGTTCTCCATTTATTCAACTGTCCAGCGCATCCTACATCTCTGACGCCCATAGACCTCTGTGAACACCCTGTGGAGAGCATGCATGAACTATTTACGTCAATAGGGCCTCAATAGCCATTACATGTAACATAGCAATAGTCCAATAATTATTTAATATTTAATCCGTGTTTGTCATTGTCACTTTATCACTTAATTGCTAATTTTGTCATGTGTATTTATATGTACTAATTCTTGATTTTGGAAAGTAAAAAACAACAACAACTCGTAAATAGACAGGGTCTGTGATGCAGGCTATACTTTCGAATATTGATGACAGTGTTTCATTTTTCTTCACGCTAGTTTTATATCCGTTTTACAATGTATTACGTTGTGTAGGATTCAAACCAGTGGCTGTTGCAGTGTTTGATCCTACGCTATCACCAAGGAATGTCGCTCTGACAGCAGTCAAAGGTCAAGGAGAAGGCGTACGATATATGCATGGTGGCGAAAAATAAATGATGCATGCACCGTTACTATACGCATAGTTTATATAGTGGATACGTGATATATAATCTCCATTTTCGTTTCATGAAATCAACAATTGAGTTTTACAATATCCATCTATGTAGTATCAGTTGATGAAATCAAATCTCAGTCTTTAATTTTGTGTGTAGGCATAATTTATTTGACATTAGATTTACATAGTACTTATATGTCCGTACGTATTATTATTACGTAAAATTATTCGGTTATTCGTCCGTACGGACCAATAAGGGTAGCCTTAGATTTATTATAAAATGTGTTACAAAAATACTCGCAATTTCTATTACCCTTTATTATTTTCCTGTTTCGATACCACGCTTCCGGATGAAATTTGACTACAATTCTACAAGCATTATTGCAGGCCTTCCAGGCATTTATTCAACTTTCAATGTGTAACTTCAGTAATTTCAACTTGAAGTGTGATTTAGTACTGTTCTGCTCTTCCCTCGCCTAGCCTGCGCGCAGACCTTACTTGAAAATCTTACTTCCTCGTTATCGTATGTAAGATTAACGAGGAAGTAAGGCCTGGATTATACAGCGCGCTTTCGAGCGTGCCGTGCTTTCGTTTACAGTAAATTGAAAGTTGGCTCGCTGTCATTAGCACGGCGCGCTCCAAATCGAAAGCTCGCATAGGAAGAGCGTGCTTTCACTTGAAGGCGAACTTTCATTTCGACATTCCAGGATTCCTCTCACCATATTTGGTAAAAACCGGGGCTTGATGTCGAGAAAGAAATGTCTAGCCTCTTTTTCTCGGCCGTTGCCTAGATACAGTTCCGTTTTGCAAATAAACAGATGAATAAACATTGATTTTCTTTCGAATTATAATCGAAATCCACAAAATAATAATAGGGAAACTACTCAGAGCATCTGTACTTCTCAATTGAAGAGGAGAAAACTTTCAAATAGTATTAATTAGACAAGGTTATATATATATGCTCTGCAGATTAGATATAAGCCACTGTCTTGTATTTGTAGGACCATGGTAGGTTAAAAAACTATCATTGTACGATAATCACAACTATTTGATGGCGAATTGTGATAAAAATCACTTTTTGAAGCAATAAATTTATTTCACGAAAAGCGTATACTTGTCAATCAAAAGTCTTGTGAGATATTTTCTTACACGTCATCATGTAATTCAAAGGAAGTTTTTACACGACTTTTGAGGACGGCTCGCTGTATAACTAGACATTTTCAAAAGCGCGCGCCTTCAAATGAAAGCGCGCTCGAAAGCACGGCACGCTCGAAAGCGCGCTGTATAATCCAGGCCTAAGATTTTCAAGTAAGGTCTGCGCGCAGGCTACCTTCACCCTGCTTTACATCATGTCCTGCATTCATAATATTATCCTTTAAACGTTAACCCTCTCGAAAATTTTGAGAACATATACATCTGGGTCATCTGTCTCAAACATTTACCAAAATAATACTCCACTTACCTTTTCTTAGAGTTTCTACACCTAGGAAGAATAAATCAAAAATAAAACTAAGCCTGTCCGTTTAATATTAAACAATAGTAATATTAGCTGTTTTATATTAAATTTGTATCTGCTAGAAATAAACCATTAACCAATCTTTATATACAATAAAAAAATATATATATTAGCGATATATGGTGATATCGCTTTATTATGATAATAATAATCTTCGTTTTCATAAATTAAAATATTCCTTTGTTCATTGGCCCATCTTGTTAAGCAAGCAATAATGCAAACACTGATAATGTAATAGTTACACTTTAATTTCTCTGTTAAATATTGTTTCATTCATATTTATCGTATGTAGTTTTGACATACATTCCAAGTTAGCTGGATGGTATACTAATGTCTTACTATCATAATTACATTTACTTCTAAACATATCAAATAAGTCACTATGATAAACATCAATTCCTGCTTTCAGTGCAGCTTCCCCGATGTAAGCATCATCAATTTTCAACGGATTGGGCATGCGTGTCATTGCCTTGGATATAGCATGAACTGCATCAGACGACATCACAAACCCTCCGCCTGAACAATAACGGGGGTAGATCTTCCCCTTGTATTCTTCTTTTGATACACCATACTTTCCACCACGCTGTACATATGCTGCGTACTGCACGTTTCCTGCATAGAGACCTTCTTTTGGAACGTCATCGTTACTTAAGAATGCCAGTACTTGTGGCATATTGACGTAGACATCATCGTCAGCTTTGATAAAATAATTGAACTGGCAGTAAAGAGTGGCCCATTCAAATTCCACGCGCACCTTTTCGCTCAGATTGTAAAATCCTTCATCAAAGTCCCCCTGGATGATGTCATTATATAACAATTGTTCATTAGTCACAGCTCGCTTGATTTCAGTAACATTTGGCAGATTTGCCAAGGCAAACACAGTCAGCCATTCCCTGTTGGTTAGTCCCCTGCCCCACGTCTGCCGAATCATCATTCTTCGGTCAACATTCTTAGCGTTACTTGATACAATCACCAATGCATTCACTTTCTGAGGACAACGTAGTCTACTTGTTAATGACGTAACATGTTTAACAGCCTTATGCTTTTCTAATACACCAATAAGTCGTGAAGAATCGAAGATCGTCTGCGACACGCGTAGAACGCTGCTCGAGTCGTCTACTTCTGATTTGTTGAATTCTGGTATATTCCGTTCTAACACATTATTATTTTCTGCGGGTAATATGTTTGTTGTCGATGAGTCAAACACAACTCTTTCTTTATCTACAATCACAACTGTATTTCTCCCAATTGTAACCATCCAAGCGAATCCAAACGCCAGTACAAGCAGGATGTAAATGGGTAACGTCGGCCAAAGGCGTCTCATGAAGCTACGTATGACCGTTGTGTGATCTAAAGTTTGTTGAGCTTTATTAATGGCCATTATTTTGCATGTAATTCATAGAACACTGTGCTTTTAATGTTGTGCGGTTCAGCTGACAGGTACTCTCCCACTTTCCTTACTTTCCACAGTGGTCTACAATGCATGCGCTGTTATTAGGCAATTCATAAATCAGTCACTGACGCCGAATGTTTGCCTCAACGGAAACTGCCCATTGGTACAATGAAACGCGATTGGTGGAAGGCTTCGATTCAGTCACGTGCCATGAATCCTTTTATTTGAAGCTGTTATTTGTATCACTCAACTATAAATCAATTGAACATTCTGGTTAAAAGGTCCTAAAAAACGGCAGACCAAAAATACTAGAATGAAATCATCAATGATTTATTTATAAATGTAAAACAAACACATAATTCGAACGATGCTGCAATCATGACAGGTCAAATATAGTACAGGATCTCTTTTCCAACTATTCAAAACACAAGAAACTCTTTTGAAAGTGTCACCTACACAGTAATATCTTCGTATGTTCGCTTGACCTTCGTATGTGGTTGCGTCTGGCTGTGAAATAACACCTTTGGAGTTTGATTTACAAGCCAATGTTGTCTATAATTTTCTGAAATTCTGTTTATTTATTTTATTCAATTAACACAGCTGTATCGATTGCACCACTTTTACATATTTTGATTCGCAATGTGAACCAAATCAAAAGCAAACACACCATGCTGTATTTATTCGCAGGTGCAGGCGATATCTATTCTTCTATTCTTCTATGAGGTCTTTCAAATAAGGCATCAGAAGCAATATCGCAAACTTTTCAATTCCACAGGGACAAATATTAGGTAATAAGAACTAGCCTAATTTGCTATTATGTAAAGCGGATTCAAAAAGCTTTTACCGCTGTTGTTGGCTCTACAATCAATCTGATATTTCGTTTTGTAAATCAGCTAGATGTATAATTATATACAAGTGACCGGGCAAGTGACATATAGATTATACGCGACGAAGTGTAGAAAGTAGATGCATTAGTTTCATATTATCTGGATTAGGATTAGCCCATGTATATCTTCAAAGCAGAATCAATTTATTCACATACTTTTTATTGGGACTTTATGTGTGACAAACTGATCGCTGATCCGATAATCTATAAATGGATACAGCAGTAAATGGATACGCTGCGCATGTTGATTGCGCATGCTACAATATGCGGTACAGTACCAGAATATAATCAAGTCATACAAATCGTTAACAAATCGTGGGACGTCACGTTCTGTCAGCATCTTACATGTATTTTATTGCCAGTACAAAATATTGAATGTAGAAATAAACTTTGATGTTTGTATTTGACTATAACAATTTGATGTTAGCTCAGTGAACGTCATAGCTTAATTTTCCTGCTACGTCATCATGATTTCATCATTCATCAAAAGTGTGACATCATGAAATTGCACAGCTTTCATAGAAGCAATAACAAGCAACTAAAAAAAGTAGTATAACTTTGGTGAATCAAATGATAGTAAACAGCCATCTGAACAGCTTCTTTCCTTACGTGAAACTCGTATAGTACCGACAGTATAACCATGGTATAACGGAGTACTTTTAATAACAGTAATATTTTTTATAAAATAATAATAATAATATAATATATTATCTAATAGTAGTTTTTTATAGTGCTCATCGTCACTTGACAACCTTGACCATGCCTTGACAGAGCATAGATAATAATAATGGAGTTAAAGACTACGCATTCCTTTTCTGTAACTTTTCACGCTTTATATCATCAACATATACTATAGTGACGTATAGTATATAGTAGTATAGTAGTCTTTGGCTCCATTATTATTATTATTATCTTTCACAATATTAATTTACTTCGCGATTTATATCTGACTCCGATTTGATTCAATACCGTGCCAATTTTTTCCATCAACCTTCCAGCAACTCTACTTCGAGCAATTTGATTGGTTGAGCTGAGAAGCAGCAGCGGTCATTGACTACGTGTTTTAATCGTTATTGCGGGAAACCCAACGGATTCTTTCTATGGCGGATACATTAAATATAGCCTACATTAAATAAAATACATTGACATAAGGCATTCATTTATGGTAACTTATTGTTTGCTATTGTTAAGTTAAATGCTATTTGCTCCAGACATCAAGAGGTGATGTATCCGAATGACATCAATGCGTGGCTACTCGTATAAGCCATGTATAAAATGATTGTCTCGCATGCATATATCCAGACCACGCATTGCTGTGCTGTCTGTACAGTGTACACGTATAGTCGGCAAAGCCCAATGTATAACGGTATATTAATTATGTTTATCTAATATATAATGGCTCTAATATAATATGCACAATTCAGAAAGAAATAATCGACAATTTCATAAATTGGAATTAATAAGGAATTCGAAAGCATATATAATATTACACTACTCTTTAACTACGGCCCTAACCACCACCACCTTTCCTGAATGCACGACAAAATCGGCATTTTTCCCGAAATGATGGGCTTGCCATATGCCCAACTGGAAGCTTCAGTACTTTAAAACCTTCGAAATTGCACAATTATGCAATTTTTCGTTTCAAAATATTTATTGAAACACCTAGATTTACATTCGTGACCCCGCCCAGGATGTACATTCGTGGCTTTGACTTGCATGACTTAATTTGCATCAGGTCAATATTATGAACTGGAATTATGGGACTGAGAACTACAAATTACAGTTGTACTACTATATTTCCATCTATAGTGTTCAGCTAATGAATAGTGACTATGGTAAGTATAAATATATGCTGTTCATTGGCTGTTTACCTAAAAAGGCTAACACCGTCGGTATCGTTTGGAAAGAACAATTTATATGAAGGTGATAAATGACGAATTAAATGGAGTAATATGTGGTCTGGTGCAAGTAGGTGTTATTTGGAATCTATACAAATATGTGATTAGACCAAAACAAAACAAATACAGGCTTGCACAGTGATGTTGTTTAAAATCTGCACATACTGTATAAATGTATAAAAGAGGAACATCTTGCAATGATCTATTCATCATGCATCTAGAATTGTGCTGATAAATTCAACACAAGAACTGCATGATGAAGATCTTTAGTTTTTTACTGGCATGCCTCACTCTGGCTTGCATCGTTTCAGATGTACCAACTGCCAATGCAGTTGATAGTCCAGATGTAATACTGGCCAAAGGTATGTTGCTGCAAATCTTTAATTAATTGAAATTTTCAATCTTCTATTGCAATAATCCAACTCATTCACTAATTCCATTCTTATTTTCATTGAATTAATCCTGTATAGGCCTGTATAACCTAGAACTGCTATTCTATACCGGCGATCAGTCCTATAATTAAGCCATTGCCTGAGGCATATCTTCTTCGTGCACATATAAGTGCCTCTAGGCTATTCTGGGAAAAGAGCAGATCTCCCCATGTTACCAATCGAAATTGGAATATTCGAAATTTGATTTTCCCCATTTCCCAAAACCTGTTCAAAATTCATGGCCAAGGCTGCGGCGACGCCCTGCAGGCTCCCATATCAGAAATACATACATAATATAATTATGTTCCCTATCGAGATACCCTCGTATAAAATGTACGAATTTCAAACATAAGAAATTTGTTTGCAGCGCACTTCTACAAAGCCATACTGATAATTTATAATGATAATCAAATTAATGTGTATCGTTTTTATTTATTTTGAAATTTTAGAGATTAAAAATCAGATGGATTTCAATGCCAACCCATGTCGTGATTTTTACCAATATTCATGTGGTAATTGGCTGAAAAAGAACACTATACCAGATTCAAAAAGCAGCTATGGGAAGTTCACAGAATTGAGGGATGCAAATTTGAATATTTTACGTAAAAGCGTTGAAGATTTACGTAAAGGCGTGGTGAAACCAGAGGTAATTGTGTTTACACCATGTTACTAAATGCCCTCCAGTGTGTGGTGAAACCAGAGGTAATTGTGTTTACACCATGTTACTAAATGCCCTCCAGTGTGTGGTGAAACCAGAGGTAATTCTGTTTACACTATGTTACTAAATGCCCTCCAACAATGTCCGATAAAAGCAGGAATCCTGTAATCTTAGATTCAGGAAGGATAGAGCAAATTCAGAAGAAAATTGATATTTTTATGATTTATTGGTCGAATTTCAACAAATAAATTCAGAAGAAAATGTTGTAATGCCTCTAGGAATCTTTTGTCGGACCTTGATACCACCTGTTAGCAATTTCTATTATTAAATGATCAAAGGATTTTTACTATTGGTTTTAATTTTGATCGAGATCATCGAGATCAATCTGCTTCTCAGAGTGGTAACTCTCTTGCCTGAAGTAGCCGAGGGGAGCAACTGCTAAACAAAATTGACGGTGTTGCCATTTTTAGGAAAATGCTAGACCTCATGAATCTGATGAGAACTGTAGAATTATGTTGAAGAAATAATAATAACAACGTAGGTTGAATTGATTTGTATATTTCTTCTTATGAATAATGATATTAATTCCAAGTTGACATGTTGATAGTAGACTGTACATTAAGTTCTCATAGTTTTCATAGTTTTCATTTACTGTATTTATAGTGTTTAGATAAATGCTAGAAGCTGCTAGATCATGCATGGTCATTGTGAGTCATGCGGGGAGTCATGTAGGTTCTCCTATGTTCTAGAATGTTCTAGATGGTGCAGGAAGGTTCCTACATAACTCCCCCCGCCAGATGGCGGAGCCATAAATAAAAATGCATGATATAGGCTAAAAATGAGAAAGATTAATGCTTTAATATATGCTAAATTGTAAATAATAAATGTATGTAAATATAAATGTAAGTAATTATGGTATAGTAGAAGCTATTAATGAAGGTTTTAGATATGCTTATAGACTAATTGCATAACAGTTAATGAGAAAATTCATTACAATTTTGGTGCATACCAATTTGTTTAATTGCTTTGGATTTCCAGAAAAAGAAATTTTCATACAAGTGTTATATTTGGTTTAATTTCAGTTTCTTCTATGAGCTTGGTAATCTTCAATGTTTCTTTTATAGTCATATTTTTTTGCTTGTGAGTTTGATGAATTCAGTATTTTCTTGAGTTGTTGCTTATTCTTGTGTGCTTGATTAATTCAGTATTTTCTTGAGTTGTTGCTTATTCTTGTGTGTTTGATGAATTCAGTATTTTCTTGAGTTGTTGCTTATTCTTGTGTGCTTGATTAATTCAGTATTTTCTTGTGTTGTTGCTTATTCTTGTGTGTTTGAGGAATTCAGTATTTTCATGAGTTGTTGCTTATTCTTGTGTGTTCAATTTTAAACTCTGTTGTGTGTTCTTGTGTGTTTCTTAGTTCATTTAGTATTCTTAGTGTGTTCATTGTGTTTCAATGTTCTTAGTTGAATGTTGAATGTTTCAATATTTAAAAGTTTTATGATGTTGGAATGTCCAATGTTTAGTGTTCAATATTTAAAAGTTCCAAAATATTGGAATGTTCAATGGTTTATGTTCAGTATTTTAAAATCTTACTTTTTTAGTTCAGTCTCTTCAGTTTTGAGTAATCCAATTCCTTGTGTTCAGTTCCATTTCTTGTGTTTATTTCCATTTCTCGTGTGTAGTTCCATAGTTCCACTCTTGTGTTTAGTTCCATTTCTTGTGTTTAGTTCCATTTCTTGTGTTTTCTGCGTATTTTGATAAGTTACGTAAAATGCCATTGTTCTTCAGTGTGAAAATCAATCTAGTTATATTGTTTTGATGCCGCGGTCGTGAATAAAATGTTGTGTTCAATTCCATGTTGTAATAAAATACTTTCAGATTTTAAATTATGTTGTAAAGTCGTGAAGATTATTCATAATTAGTTGTTTTTGTAATTCGACGGACCAATTGATGAGTTGTTCTTATAATTCGACGGACCAATTGATGAGTTGTTCTTATAATTCGACGGACCAATTGATGAGAACTGTAGAATTATGTTGAAGAAATAATAATAACAACGTAGGTTGAATTGATTTGTATATTTCTTCTTATGAATAATGATATTAATTCCAAGTTGACATGTTGATAGTAGACTGTACATTAAGTTCTCATAGTTTTCATAGTTTTCATTTACTGTATTTATAGTGTTTAGATAAATGCTAGAAGCTGCTAGATCATGCATGGTCATTGTGAGTCATGCGGGGAGTCATGTAGGTTCTCCTATGTTCTAGAATGTTCTAGATGGTGCAGGAAGGTTCCTACAAATCTGTATAAAGACATTTGGTGTTACCTCCAGGACGATAATATAACACAGCTCTTTAAGCTTATGAGCCTTGATATGATATGACATATTTCGTCAAATGTGTTCGGTTTGGCTGGAAAGTAAAGGACATGTTACATAATGTAACTAATTTTCAGCTTTAAGATTTCAATAAATTCAATTATCTTGCTTTTTTTTAGAACGAAGCTATCCGAAAAGCAATCAGCTTTTACAAATCGTGTTTGAATAAAGGCAAGAGACAACAAACTGGAAAGGCAACGTTGAAAAAAATTATCAAGAAATATGGTTCTTGGCCAATCACCGATAAACGATTCGATGCCAAGAAATGGAAATTAAAAAAAGTTTTTCCATCCCTGATTACGAATTTGGGAGCAGGACCTTTGTTCAGTGTTAGAGTCGATAGAGATATTGAAAACAGCCAACAGTACATCGTCGTTGTAAGTAATTCAACAGGCCTACAGATCGTTGTTTTACATTTTCACTCTGTGCGGGATGTTCAAGTTGGTTAAACTGCTAATTTCGTTCTTCTTTGCTTGTGATATGATATGATTTATTTGTCATTAACTATATATCCCAGGGAATCACCATAATAGTAATTCAACTTATACATAAACCACCATTTACTGAATTAAATATAGATATTAAAAGTTGAGGTAGCAGTTTACAATTTAAAGATAAATCTATTTTATCGCGTGACTTTTTAAATTCATGGACCGTTTTTGAATTGACGACAGATTCGGGTAAAGAGTTCCACCGAGGAATCACAATTATCCTGTTACAAAACATATTTAAACTGAATTTTTGCATCTGATTATATATATAGGTTGATCAGCGCTCGTTCACATTTGGTAGATCAATGTACACCAACATGGATTCACCCGTGTTCGCTAAAGTAAGTTAGAATTAGACCCGTATGTCACGTCATTTTCATTCTTTACTCATGTGTAATTATTATATCAATAGATGTAACATAACTTGAAGTATGAGCTATATAAGTTACCTCGCTTTCAGAAAAATTACAAGCCTCGTTATTTCAAGACCGCGGTGCTGATTGACTGCTTTTTCTGCTTATAGCAATAATATTTCCATTTGCTGCATCACTTTACATGATATTATCATGATCATGTCTCATTGTATTTTTTAGATTCGCAGTGCATACCGTAACTATTCAAAGGAGGTTGTTGAACTGCTTGGGGCTGATCAGGCAGGAATTGATATGATGGATCAAGTCTATGAATTGGAAAGAAAGTTGGCAGAGGTAACGAAGTCTATATATAGCCACTAACCGAGAACCAACGTATGTCTATTGCTTAGATTTTAGAAATGGTATATCTATTAGCATTTTTTATTTGTCTGATTATATATCTATTTGTAGAAAGCAATGACTGTTGAAGCTAGGCGGGACACAAAGGCAATCTTCAAGAAATTCACATTGAGTCAATTCTCTCGCAGGATCAATGTTCCAGTAAGTGTAAAACATACGCCATTGCAGACTTCTATCATATGTTGTTACACATTCCTCATAATCGATCCTCGGTAAATGATAAAATAAAGAGAATGGAAGAACAATAACAAAACAATGTTGCCGCTGATAAATTATTTTTGATTGTGATTGCTCTTTCATTGTGTTTCTATCGTATATCCGTAGTTAGTTCTTGTGTTAGAATATCTCTCCCATAATATATCTCTCTCGGGATGGTTGTCTTTAAGGAGGATTAGCTCAGATGGCAAATCAATTGAACTACAGATCGCATGAGATCATATCTGATCAACTCATCTAGAAATAGTGGAGTGGTACTGGTTCCTTCGGTATAGGGCGATACCGCCTCGGCTACTTTTCATTGTCTCTGGATTGTCCACTTGTGCGTTCACCTGTATTACATGCCCTTTATATGCACAGGTATATTAGTATAGGTATGGCATCAAGCGACAGTTTACAAACTTTATAACTACTTTCAGTTGTGGTGGGTTCGCACAGTCATTAACGAATTGTTGAAACCATCTGGTGTAAGAGCAACGGCTAATACTAAGATCGCTTGCTATGCCATCGATTACATTCGGGATGCGATGAACATATTTCGAAGGCAACCCAAAAAGTTACAAGCAGCTTACATGATGTGGCCTGTTGTTGAATTCTATTCAAAATCTCTCCTTGGTGATTTTGAAACAGCAAAAAAAGCATTGTTCAAGGCTGTGTATGGTACGAGTTCTCTTGAAGAGCCATGGAAACAGTGTTTGAAAGCCGCTGATAAAGCCTATGGTTATGCAATAGGAAGCATCTTTGTCAAGAAACGATTTTCAGCTTCAAGCAAAGCAACAGTAAAAGAGATCACTAGAAACGTAAGGCGGGTCATTATCCGTAATTTTGAAAAGGTATCATGGATGGATAAAAGGACAAAAATGTTTGCAAAGGAAAAGGTATTGATCTTACATACTATCGCTTACCATGAATTCGTTACTATTGTCCATTTCTCTGATCGACTAATCGACAATTATTGTTTATCTCATTATAGACACGTGCCATCGTTGAGAATATTGGTTACCCAGATTTCGTTTTGGATAACGCTGCACTCGAAGAGTACTACAAAGATGTAAGTAACAAATGACAATAATCATAAATTTGTGCTTTTCATGTTATATCTTATCAAATGACGGATATATTTATTATTATTTCATTTTATAGATTGATTCGTCGTGGAGGGACTACCTTGGTAACTACCAAAAATCAGAAAGCTACACGATGAAACAAATGTTCAAGAAATATGGAACACCAGTTAATAACACTGAGTAAGCAGCTCTTGCATTAAAACACGGATGATCATGATGACTGGTGTTGTTGCTATACGTTTTGTTGTCGTTGTTGTCGCTGTTGTTTAGGTGGGTTGCTACACCAGCCACCGTCAACGCCTTCTACTGGCCAACAGCTAACAAAATAAGTAAGTCATCATTACCCTACGTTAATCTAATTAACTAATCTAGAACTGATATAAATATACGTATTACTTTGGACTACTTTACTGGCTTGTTGGTATCATAATGTACTGAGTAAGTAGCATGGATTTATTTTTGTATTTTCGCAGCGTTCCTTGCTGGTATTCTTCAGAAACCATTCTACTATGAAAATGCACCAAGGTAATACTTTCTCTAGCTACGTACAGGGTAGGATAAAATACTTTTCTTTTCTGGATTCTAAATTTTGCTTGATTACATCATCGTTTGGGTGCCTAACATCATGTAAATGTTTCACAGCTCTTTATTTCAAGGGCTACAGTATTGTCATAAAAATATGATAAAGCTGCACCTTTTAGCTTATCCTCCAGAGAAAAGAAGAAAAATCATTTTTCTTCTGATTATAAAACTTGTATTTTATAAATTTGAATATAAATTTTTCCTCCCCTTCCTTCTGATTTGGGGCGAGCCTTCCGGGACTCCCAGGCCTCAGTCCTGGAATCCCCCATATTATCAAACCCTGGTTACAGATCGGAGACTAATGAGTTTTTAACAGTGTAATAGACAGTGGATATGGACAAATTCTTCCCACACTAAATTATTATTGTTTATTTTTGTCAAGTAACATAATGCATATTTTGATCTGTGATTTTCACAGTGCGCTCAATTACGGATCAATTGGTGTTGTGGTTGGACATGAATTTTCTCATGGATTTGATGATCAAGGTTAGTTGATGAACCATTTTTACATTTTTACTCCCTCCTATAGTGGTCATCTCTCCACCTGCCTACAGCGACATCTTTCGTAGCTAGGTGTAAAAAAGTGTACTAATACTGTTATCAATCGATGCACACTTATCAATGTGATTTATCAGGTATTTATGAATAAATGATGATGATGATGATGAGGTCACCATCTGTTGCAAACCGTTATGGTTATAACCGTTTTCTTGTCTGCATTAATTATACCATTTCCTCTGTAGGTCGTGAATATGATAAGGAGGGTAATTTTAATTCTTGGTGGACTCTTAAATCAGAGAGGAATTTCAAAACAAAAGCAGATTGCTTTGTCGAACAGTATTCAAAGTTTTCCCTTTACAACAAAACGGTAAGAATTAATTTATTATTGCAGCAGAGCCCAAATCGCAAATCATAATTTTATGTCTGCTGTTATACGGTTTAGACATTAAGAACTTCTACCTAGAATGTAACACAATTTCTAATAACTAATTCTATGTAGAGGTTTCAACCAAGTAAGGCTTACATACATGAATGTAGTCCAGTGGTGTAAAGTAAGTAGTAATGATTACTTTATCGCCTGCTTTCTATAAAGTGCCTATCTAGAGCAGTGATTCACTTCATTCAGATGATAATGATATGATATAATGGTACTAACCGATCTCAGGCGTGACACTGCACAGTTTCAGCAGATTTCAAGGCAGAAAGCCCTCCGAATCACATCACATCCGAACATTCTGTGTGTGTGTGCTTTAGTTATAAATTCGTTCTTATGTGTTGATTTTATATTCTGAATTGGTCATATAGCTGAATGGTAACCAGACCCTTGGTGAGAATATTGCCGACAACGGTGGAATCAAACAATCATTTGAGGCTTACCGTGACCACGTTGCTGCCAATGGACCAGACCGTCGACTGCCAGGCCTTTCTCTCACCTCAAATCAGTTGTTCTTTGTTGGATTTGCACAGGTTTGTAGCGTTCAATTGACATGTACTGGATACCATTGATCTACAATTACGCATTTATTCAAATTTTAATTGATATCATTTACGCTGTGCAGCGCATATAGACACTATTTTTCAATACTAACTCATCGAGGGGAAGGGGGGGTTCTTATATTTTTGGGACGGGGTGTGCCATTTCCAAAATGAAATTTCGCAGCAGGTGAGAATTGAAACCCTGAGATTTCAAAAAAATGGAAAAGAATACTTCAAAATTTCATGTTTTGAAGACCAGAACGATGCAGAAATTCAAAAAATTTGAAAATGTTTTAAATTGATATTGTAAAATTTCACGAGAATCTGGAAAATATAGCAACCCCTAAAAATGTTACGTCCCCGTAGGTGTATGGTATCACCATATAGCCAAAGTATGGAAGTACACCTAGGACTAACTCTCAGGCTCTTTCACTTTCAAACATCATTTTATAAAGAAATATGTGACTTTTGATGTACAATGAAAGGGGATTTAAACTTTATATCATCACAAAGTAGGATTTTAGCTCTGAGAAGGATATTTGACTATCATTGATTGTGATATATTTTCAAATATGTATGATGATTGTTTATAGTTATGGTGTACAAAGTATCGCGAACAAGCTGCCATCAAAAAGATTGATCAAGGTGTCCATTCACTAGCGATGTTCAGGTAAGAATTAGCCAAGTTTTACCTCACGACAAGCTAGTCTAATGGCTGCGATGCTAGAATATTTTCAGGTTTATAATCAAAATTGCAATATCACATCAGATTAATCAGCTCTGAGAAGTTCGTTTAAATCCACTTTGACGATTTTGATTATCCACGTTAGTATTTACGATACCCATCATTAAATCTGCATGATTTCACTTGATATAAATGCCATATGTATAGTGTTCCTATCCAAATATTGGTGGCTGCATCCGGAATTTGACTCTGCAACGGGGGTATAACGGCATAATTATTGAGCGTTTAACAAACCTTGATTAAATTTGCAATGCAAAAGATATGATATTACTGATCTGAAGGAGGATCGAATTCCGGAGAGAAACCATCACTCCGAAACCACCACGAGCAAAAACCAACAATCATTGTAACTTCGTTCCATATTCATTCTATTATAGTCAAAACCTAACATTGACTGTGTTTATATATTTGATATACAGAGTACGTGGTGTAGTAGAGAACTCTCGCTATTTTGCCAGTGCATTCAACTGCAAAGCCAATGAACCTATGAATCCAAGAAAAAAATGTGAAGTATGGTAATGCGCAAGTCACACAAAAAACATCATAAACATTAGATTTGTCATTACAAAGTCTCATAGAATTATCGATATTTAATTAATTAAAAAAAAATATTAAAAAATCGAGATGCAATAACTATTAATATCATTTTATTCTGACCATAGATTAATTGTATTAAATTTATCATCTTTTTGAGAAAGACTGTTGTATGTATATAATCATACAGAGTTAGATATATAATAGATTTATATACTGGTAGTATAGTATCCGTGTGCTGGGTAATAAATAAAACCCCTAGAAGGAATTCTCACATTTTGTTAGTATTTGCTTGTCAAACTGCTTCGATTTCTTTCAATTGTTCTGCCAAAGCATAACCAATCAAACGGGATCATTATTTTTACTACATCTACTATATATTTATTGTACTTATTTACTTACTGAGATTTCTTTCTACTGTCTTACAATCTTTCAGCTTTTGATTCGGATAAATGAGAGTTAATACATTTATTTCACCCATTCAGGGTAGACTTTTAGTTGGCACTAAAGATAACATTTCAGACTATTTACATATATATTGTCGATAAAAATAAGAATAAGAGATTTATTTTATCTATTAATTTATTTTTCAATTGTGTTGCTTTCGTCTTTTTATAAATGTTTGATAGCTGGGTATTGCGAGTCATGATAGAATATGTAAGTAAATTAAATGGTTTTCATTTAATATGTGATGTGCAACGTACCATAAACCCACAAATAAATGTCTTTGTAATGAATGTGGAAAACAGGATTCGGATAAATGAGAATCGAAGAGAATGTATGAAAGATATACATTAGACCATATCAGATAAACTTAATTGATAAACAAGCCCAAATTGCTATAGTTTCAACTTGAAAAATCTCAGCTGCTTGCCAAGCTCATACTTAATTATTGCATCAGAGACTAATGAGACTGTTATGCAAGGAGAGGAGATTAAAATGTCCTGAGTTTTGTTTCGCACATCCAAGAGAACATTTCACAATTTTTTAATATATAGAGTCTCTTTTCATTACGTAAAAAGTATACAGCTCGGTGTGGAAACGGCCTTTATTTAATCATTTTAGCCTTAAGGGCCTTTATCCTTATTTCAGAATTTTCAAAATATTCGAGGTGTTGTTTTTCTATGAGCAAAATATGATGTCTGTGAAGTTAGACGCATATTCGTCTGGACGAATATTCAAATAGACCTATATTGGAGCGCGTTAAATAACGCTTCGCACAAATGATGTGAGGATAACAGACATACTAATGGAAGATTTACGAAGTTAAGGAATCATATAAACTACAAAAAATATATAATAAAGTCGATAAAAGCAATATGAATTATTTTAAAGAAAATTAATTATCAAAACATACAAAATCGCACCAAAAAATTGAATTATTCATTTTGCCGCAGATAAACGCATGACTGATCAAATTAATCACGGATGTTTAGACAAAGATATGGATTAACAGTGTTTCGTATTGGAAATCAAACAGACAAATATTCAAATTGTCACGGGTTTGATCTAAACTTTGGACGAATATTCAAATTATCACGGGTGTGATCTAAACTTTGGATGAATATTCAAATTAACAGTGTTTCGTATGGAATATATATACAGACGCATATTCAAATTATCACGGGTTTGATCTAAAACTTTGGACGAATATTCAAATTAATAGGGTTTCGTATGGAATAGAAAAACAGACGCATATTCAAATTATCACGGGTGTGATCTAAACTTTGGACGAATATTCAAATTAATAGGATTTTGTATGGAATAAAATAACAGACGCATATTCAAATTATCACGGGTTTGATCTAAAACTTTGGACGAATATTCAAATTAATAGGGTTTCGTATGGAATAGAAAAACAGACGCATATTCAAATTATCACGGGTTTGATCTAAGCTTTGGACGAAAATTCAAATTATCACGGGTATGATCTAAACTTTAGACGAATATTCAAATTAACAGTGTTTCGTATGGATCCTATGGGGGATTTTTTGAAAATTTACGACAACCACCCCCCTCTGAAACGGCCCCTAAAAAAGTTTTTGGACATAAAACAACAACACAATAGAAAATTATGTCAATCTACTGGAAGAGCAACAAAGAACTGTAACTTTGAAAAATGTGACCACATACATTCATAACAACTGTACCAGAAAGGTACATGGATCTTCATTTCAAATATAATATAATTATCATTTCAAATATTATATAATTATCATTACAAATACAAGTAAATATGAACCAAATTAACATTAGTTGACTAATAGTTTATACCAAGTGATGTATTTGGAACAGGACACACTCCAATTAATAATGATCAAATAAAACCAGTAAATATTATGAAATCAATAATCTTAAAATCAATAGAGCAATCTATCATAAACTAATTTAGAACAGACCCAAGTAATGACACACATAGCCACATTTATTTAAAATACACCATAGCGACATCTGGAGGCTACGCAGTTGACCTCTCCTGAAATTGAAAATTTACAACACTAATTGATACTAACCAAGAACAATTTACATCAAAAGAACCCCAAACTGTCCCAATAAGGATGTCGAGAGTGGATAAATAGAATAAGTAGAAACAAAATGTTGATGTAAACCCACGAAATTGTTATCAATTTTCAAATATGCTTCGATAAAAAAATATTTGGGGTATACATTTTGGCCTGAATAAAATATTTGAGGTATCGATTTTGGAAAAACAAAATTTGAGAGGGCAAAACTAGAATCAAAATTTCAATTGTGCGTGCAAAATCAACCATAGGTAACACCTTGGTATAGTAATATATTAGCTTACGAAGAATTTATTTTTGTATTTTAAGCAAAATGTTGCAAATGCCAAATGCGTTTTGTAAATGTTGCCAAAGCGAGACAATCAAAAGAATTTGAACAGAGAGGCTTTACGAGTGACACAATAGATTGCCTCCATGTGATGTATGCGTGACTTCTGTTTTGTGATGTTGTCTTGCCAATGGCCGCCTTGCTACTGCGAAGAAGTCTGTCACCTTCATTCTTTCAGTGTTTTGTCAAATTGGGAAGAAGAATAATCTAGACATCGTAAAAGTATTGACACTCATTGGAACTATTGGTTTACAATCTTTTCCTTAAATTGAAATATTGTTTGAGTTGAAAATGGCTTTGTCACATTTAGCAATCAAACTTATTGCTGCAGCTTTACTTTTCTTCGTAACAATATTTGTTGGTGTACTACCTATAAAATTAATTGGTTATGGGACTGCTTCAGCAAGAGGTCTTTCTCCACAGAGAAAGTTTTTTCTCAGTCTAAGCAATTGTTTTGCTGGTGGCGTTTTCTTCAGTACATGTATTCTGGACTTGTTGCCGATGGTCCGAGATAAAGTCACTGCAGCATTGAAAACTGTGGACATAGTAACAGAATTTCCTCTTGGTGAATTCTTTGTATCATTTGGTTTCTTAATGATGCTCATTTTAGAGCAAGTTGTTCATTCATTAGCCAGTGGAAGTGTTTTAATAGACGAACATGAGCACATTAACAATGACGACAGAAGCAAAGGCAGATTGGTTGAACCTCCGTTTCATCCCCATAGCCACCCTGACATTGACGAGGAAGATGAATATGCCTCTGAAGACGATAGTCTCCTTGGATCTGGAACTGTGGATAAAAATGGTGTACATTCTGGCGCAATTCGTCCAACGTTTCGGCGGTCGAAAAGTCTTGTGTCAACGAGAAGTAGAAAAAGCATATGTTCAGTTGAAACTGTTACCCATTCTAATTTTAGAACCTACGTTTTGATTATTGCTCTATCCTTGCATTCCTTGTTTGAAGGTCTTGCAGTTGGACTAATCACGGATCTACCAATGTTGTTCCAAATTTTAATAGCATTGCTTGTTCACAAAAGTATCTTAGCATTTTCACTTGGTGTCAAACTGCTAGACAGTAATATGACAATGACACAGATGATTAAAGGGGTTGCTTTATTTTCTTCTATGGCCCCTATTGGGGTTGGAGTTGGTTTGGCTGTTTTGACAAGTGTTTCAAAATCAGGTCAACTATTTTCATCAGGTATTTTACAAGGTATTGCAACAGGAACATTCTTGTATGTGACGTTCTTTGAAGTACTACCACATGAACTTAGCATCAATGACCATCGTAAAAGTTTAAAGATATTATTTATTATAATTGGTTATACTGCTATAGCTGGTGTTTGCTATTATGAGAAAAGATTTCATCATGCACCTGAGAAAACGAGCAATCTTCCTGGTCCAAAGACGTAACATATACAACATTATCAAGTCAGTGTTTATTCTTTATACTATCAATCAATCATAGATACAATACCATAGTAGTTATATAATGAGATTGACATTATTTTTTATAAGAAATTAGAAGCACTTTTATTGTGTTATTTGAAATACAAATAAATTATCAAATAAAAATTGGATTATATAAGTTGAAATTAGAAAGCGATATTTGATTCTTTTTAATAGTTCAATGTGCTATTTAAACCTACTATAGTTACCTCTTTATTACCTAGTCAATGGTTTGTATGGGTACAGATTTAGTAGCCTACTGGTCCATGTAGCTATTAAACACACACGTCATATCTACATTATATGTTCAAAAGCAATTCCCTTCAAATAATGACATGCTCTTAGTTGATTAACATGCATTTCAGATACTGTGATATTTTAAAAATCTCAATTTCAGGATGAGTGAGAATGCTGGCAAACTGCAAAATTTCGTTCGTTTCAGATATTTATTTTTCATGAACTGCTTTTGAAAACAAATTGAAAATTCATGAATAGTTCATAATCTGTTTTTGCTTCAGACAAACATCCAAACCCTTGCAAAAAAACATTCCAGGAGCTCATTGACATGAAATGGCCCCAATTTCCATGAACTGTTCATGAACAGTTCATCAGCCCTCAAAGATAGTTCATGAAATTGTAGGACTATAAATTCATTATTAATTGTGAAAATTTGCATTTTCTAAAAATGATTGCACTTGTATACTTTCAGAAACAACAAAGACAAAATTATTCGGGGGGTGCAAAACTGTCAGTACATATGTCAAAGGGGGGCTGATCCAAAAGCGTACAGCTGCGTGCAGGGGAAGGGCGTGTCAAATATTGGGACATTTACTGAGTACCTACTTTCCAGATTGTCCCTACCCCTGCGAAAAACAGTTCATGAACATTAAATGGCCTCAATTTCCCTGAACACTTCATGAACCTTCCTGGACAGCTCTTGAACTGTTCATGAACTGTTCCTGAAAATTTCATGAACTGTTCATGAACTCCTGAATTAATTTTTGCAGTGGTGATGCCCAGAAGTCATAGCCAGTCAGTCTTCGTGCAGGCGTGTCAACTAAAGGCATACATAAAAGGCAGATAACCCAAGCTTTATTTTAAACATGACCTTCTTTTGCAGTGGTTATGAGCCTATATAATTATGCAATTATTTAAACAGGAACACAAAAACAACAGACTAAATGACGGGTGCTATTAATTTAAATAAACTCTTGAAGCAGCACTATTATCTTGTGAAAACTGAATCAGTCTAAAATAACAAATAATTTAATTCCACAGTAAACCAACTATAGTGGTTAATAAAATGTGAAGTTATAAAATACTTAACAGTTTGTTTTTAAAATTAAATAGAGTTACTTTTACAGTAAAAAGAAATATGTATATATATAAGTTCTAGAATAGAATAAATGATAATATGTATCCCTAATAAATAGTATGTGTATGGATGGCTCAACCATCTAATACCCCTGTTCTAAAAGTGTTAAATTTATGTAAATATCACTATGTTTCCATGTTGGCTATTTACATACAGATAATTCATTTTTTACTGTCATCTTATTAACTCGATGTTGGAATAAATATTAGTTCTTCATGGAAATTAAAGTTGTGTCATTACCGATACAGTCGGGTTGATTCTAATGATTGAGGATATTGCTCCATTAGATAAACTAATAAACGGTCAATGTATTGCCTTAATTCTTTGTTTTCTGTTTTCAAATCTACAGTAAGAGAGACAAATATGAATAAAAGTTTTCTTGTGAAGCATTTTAGAATGAAAATAGGCTATAGGTAATTAATACATGCTATATTTTTGGAAATAATGTTCAGATCCGTTCTCGGCTTCTTTTGTAATATACAAACAATGGTTTTTCTGTAATTGAATAAATTTCCTTCTTTGGCATTGTTTAATTATTAGCAGTATTTCCAAAAATATAGCATGTATTAATTTATTTCAATCTATAACCTATAAATAAATTTGTAATTCAAATTTTTATTTACTTTTGAACCGACGATAATAGTATGAATGATATCAAAACACATTTTCATCAACAACTACAGTACTTGTAGTTTCCTTTTGGTATCCCTCATTTTCAAATATGAATAGAATTTAGTAAAATTTTCTTCAAAAACATTTCAAGATAAAGGATAGCGACAACAAATTCCGGTATCGGCTATTTGTATAATACTACCTAAGTAAATAATATATTTTCTTTGTGGTATTGTTTGTTTGTTTTGTACCCAATTTTATAATCACGTAAATATTTACTATAAACACTCCGTAGTTTTAATATGTTATTCCATTTAACCTGAAGATGCAATTAAGCTATTGTGAAACGTCGTTTAAACCTAAGACTGTGAATTTTTTGTGGCCGCTATCCTTTATTTTGAAATGGATAGAATTTGGAATACACATTTCCCATGGTTAAATCTTGATACAACACAACCTATATATGGCAGCCAGCTATAAGATTTAGAGAAAATGACCACTATATACAGTTAATTTGTAGACATTGTCAAGCAACATGTTTTACAGTTCATGGCCATTTATTAATTTTTGTGGAAAACGTTTCATAGGAATTATATTATAAACACTTCAAGTGACAACCCCTGTGAAAACATGTTTTGAGTTCATGAACTGTTCATAAAAACCAGGCCATTCAACAATCGTGAACTGTTCATAAAAATCGGGCCATTCAACGTTCATGAACTGTTCATAAAAATCAGGCCAATCAACGTTCATGAACTGTTTATGAAATTTGGGCCATTCAACGTTCATGAACTGTTCATAAAAATTGGGCCATTCAACGTTCATGAACTGTTCATAAAAATTGGACCATTCAACGTTCATGAATTGTTCATCAAAATCAGGCCATTCAACGTTCATGAACTGTTCATAAAATCGAGCCATTCAACGTTCATGAACTGTTTATGAAATTTGGACCATTCAACGTTCATGAGCTGTTTATTAAAATCGGGCCATTCAACGTTCATGAACTGTTCATAAAAATCAGGCCATTCAACGTTCATGAACTGTTTATGAAATTTGGGCCATTTAACGTTCATGAACTGTTTATGAAAAGTTCATAAAAGTTCATAAAAGTTTGGCCATTTAATGGTCATGAACTGTTTTTACAGCGGAAACACAGGTCTTGATAGGTTCTAGCAAGTAAATCATTTCTCTATAAAGTACATAGGATTCATAAAATTTGTAGAGTCCATGACATTCAATGAACTGTTCATGAATCTCCGGAACAGTTCATGGACATTTCATGAAAATTTGGCCGTTAAATGTTCATGAACTGTTTTCATACAGATAAAATGGGTTTCCAGTGAGTAAATCACTATCTCTATACCACTTACATATGTTTCAAAAGTTGTTCAGAGGTTTCAATATATGTTGAAAAACTTATTTCTTCGTATTCCCACATATCTTCAAAACCCTTGTATTTCATGTTGGAAAAGGCTGTTTAACTCTTAATTACTCACCAAACACTTGACCTTTTAGCTGTGTTACCTCTTTGCTGAGGTGATAATCAGATAATGATTTACGTCGTTGAATTAAATCTAAAATAGGAAATTAATTAATTAAGTGTGACATCGTGTTTTGATGGTATGTGGTTGTTGAAAAAAATATGAGAGAGCAGATTAGGAGGAACTACGTAGAATTTAATTGTATGAGTGAACATTAGTTGATGGGAGGTTATTTGATCTTTGACAGTAAGCCAACCAAGTTGACTTTGTATGTCAGAGATACAGGTGCGATAATTACAACGGAGTACTGTCCTCATTCCTCTGTTCTGTAATCTTTGGAGGCGAGCAAGATGTTCAGCTTTGCAGTTTCCATATACGACAGCGCAGTAATCAAAGTACGGCGCAAGACAATGGATTTATAAAATAAGTTTGGCAGATTCATGTGGAATAAAATGCCTGGTGTACCTGAGCACCTCCAATCAATTATTTATTTTCCTATTAATACTTTTCATATGATCATCAAATGCAATATTTTCACTGATGATAACACCTAAATATTTTTACAATTCCACATGATTGATAGGCTCTTTATTCAGACGAATATTAATTTTTTTAGCATCCTGCAATGAAACCTTTGTGTAATGACGAGAAATAGTATATAGCTTAGACTATGTGGAGTGGATATTATAGAAATGCTACCTCCAAATGCAGGTTTTACAGTACCTGATATCTGTTCACAATATCACACCAAGACAAAATATCAGAAATAGAGATCAATATACACTGTTCTCAAAGTTTTCCAGCGTTTTCTTGTGTGATATTTTTTGACCAGTCTAATGTACAGTAAACTATACTTACTTTTGACCTTATCTGTTTCATTCTGTGTCCCATTAAATTGATCAGTTGAGTCCACTGTGTCTAATACTGAATTAAAATGATATTTAATATTTGATACACCAGTACCCCCTGATAATGTTGTTATTGATATATATCCACTCCCGCTGCCTTCTTTAGTTGTGCACATTACTTTTGCTGATGAATAGTATTCTAATGTAGATAAACAATCGCAACCAGCAATACTCAAACTAATAATATCTTCTCTGCTGTCTCCTAAATTTTTTCCTGTGATCATAACAAGTGTACCACCATATTCAGATCCCATGGTTGGTACAATGATTTTAATGACAGGGTTACAATTAGCACCCGGAATGCTATCGCTGATACTATTTCGTCTTGGCTTAGACAAATCCATCATAGATCGTGATGCAGAAACAGAATCCGTTGAGCCTTTCCGTTCTAATATAGGAAACAATGATCCGTTCTTTGGACTACCAGAACCTTCTTTTTCAAAATAAAGATCTTCTATTGACAAAGACCCTTTGACTGATTGCCCACCAACACCAAAAGAGTCTTGATTATCTTTATTAGTATTTTTATAAGTTCTAACATTATTGATCTTCTGTTTAATTTTAGAATAGTTTGTTTTCTTAGACGGACAATCATCATCGTAGTACTCGTCAATCCAACAATCAATACATATTTCACCAGAAGGATCTGGAAACTTTCTATGCGGACCAACAGTCAACCATTTTGCAGTGTGTTCCTCACATGGTAATTCAGTTAAAGGTATTTGGCATTGTCCAATAGGATCATCTTTATCTTTGATAGTCAGCTTCAATGGAAGTTTTGGATCACTGATTTTGCTAAATAATAAATAATGGAAATAATTTCTTAGATCTACTACATACAACAATTGTTACCGTACGCCTATACGTTTTTGTTTGTGCATATAGATTGAGGAATTGTGTTCCTACTGGGTGCTTTTTAAATTAATATTCAAAGAGACATTATTGTTTCTATCCTTTCATTACATCATTGTTTTTAAGTATGCAAAAACAGTTCATAACTATATGAACAGTTCATGAATGTCAAATGATCTCATTTCACTGGCTAGTTTGTGATGGCTCGTGGACTATTCAAATGTTAATGAAAATAGGGGTAATTTATTGTACATCAACTTCATAAACTATGTTTTCCTAAGGTACGAGTAAATTAAATTAAATGTGATGAAACGTTTTGCTATGCAATGGAGAAATTATGAGAAAAACAGTGTGTGTTATAATGCTACCCCTGTGAAAAACAGTTCAGGAGTCTATGAGTAGTTTATGAATATTGGGACCATTTAATGTTCATGAACTGTTCATGAATTCCTGAACTACTTTTCACAGGGCTACAGCCTAAAGGATACAAAATATTGGTGATGTTACTCTTGATCTTTTGAGTGTTGATAATAATCTTAAATGTACTTGAATAACAAAAATCATTTTGAAAAAAAACTTAATGAGTTCATTCATGAATGGTTAACTGCTCATTAGTAAGTAGTTTGGACAGTATCGCCCAGCCAACTGCGTCTATGCGTTTTTAAAGATGTGGCACGTTTTGATCAAAGTAATGATTGTAAATGCTCATGTGAATGATCTCAACCGCACACTGCAGATCCATTCCAACAGATTTCATAGGCAAATTGGCCTCGATTTCCAATGTTCAGCCGTACATCACACATATCTTCATAATTCTATTCCTTTGGGGGGATACAAGCCACAGTCAATCAATCAAATCTGAATCCTGTAACTCTGTTACCTGAGTTATTCCTTCCTTTAAAGATTCATAAAAATTGCATGGATGTTGAATGGCCTGTTTCTCATGAACATTTCATGAACCTTATAAAGATTGGGCCATCTAATGTTCACAAACTGTTTCACAGGGAGTGATACTCAATTGTTTGTACATTGTAAACTCCCAAAGTAAATGTAGGTCTGTACTTCTGTAAATGCACTGTTATTATGTCTATAAAGTTTTCATAGGGAATAGATGATAACTAGCTCCAATTACAAGTAGTTTTGATTGATAAAAGTTTATTCTTTGATAGAAAAAATGTTTCATATTGAAACTGATCATAAAAAACCTGTGGAAAATTCATTGAGTTCATGAACCATTGATGAAATTAAATAAAAATTCATGAAATGTCCTGAAAACCTTAAAAATAGTTCATGAACTGTTCAGCAGCAGTTCATTAATTGCTGATGATCGTTACATAAAATAATAATTGAGAATTCATGAACACGAAGTGGAATCCTTTCTCGTGAATTTTTCATGAAAATTTCTAATTTTAAATTAAATTGGAATATTATCCTCTGACCACTTTCTGGAGCTTCTGGGGGGGGGGGGGGATACTCAAGATGTTGTTACTTACAAACTGGTTCATGAACAAAGACTATTCAATATTCCTGAACCTGAAATGGATTGTTCATGATGCATCTTCTAAAAAACAAGCAACATCCCCTGCGAAAAACAGTACAGAGTTCATGAACAGTTCATGAATGTTAAATTGCCCCAAATTTTCATGAACTGTTGATGAACTGTTCATGAGCTCCTGAACTGTTTTTCGCTCGGGATTGCTTATGGGTTGACGTCAGTCAATAAATTATCCTCATTCTAAAACTAAATATTATTTTTCTGCATATGGAGGAAATAAAATTATATTCTATTCAATGAATAGTTTAAAAAAGGTTTACAAACTTACGAACAATCATGAATTGTTCATGAACATTAAATGGCCTGTTTCTCATGAACTGTTCATGAACTGTTTTCAAAAGGTGAAATATAATTGGTGAAAATAAAAGAGTATATATATATTTTAGTTCAGCTAGAAGCTAGCCATACAATGATAAATAAAATAAATGTAAATGTGATGGTCTAGTAGGCACTTACAACACATGTTCTGCATTCCATGTAGGATTTCTATCTCTGAACTGTGATGTACAGTATTTATCTTTTCCAAAACCAAATACAACTGAAGCTTGAGGCATTCCTATTGCGATGTTTAAACATGGAATTAATTTAATAATGAAGACTCAAAATATATAATTGCAAAATATTACAATGTTTATATTTACTCAGGTCACAAAACCAAACTTTATCTATCATTGTCACATGAACATGGCTCCAAATTACTTTAATTATCACATAATGACAGTGTGTTACACTCAACATCTCTGTTCAACATCCACAAGATTGTATTCCCACAACGACATCTAGATTGAGCCAAGCCATCCACATTCATTTAAACACGCTGGTGCTCGAAAGTGGAATGGTCTTGCGTCAGGGATGAAGGTGGTTACTAGTGACGGTGCCAAATTTAAGCATCTCCTCAAGAATCAAACGCATGTCAATAACACATTTAACAAATTTTTACTCACTTATATGTATATTATTCTCTCTGTGAATAATTCTTTTTTCTATTATAACCTGTTATTATATTTTGTTAATTATGTACAGTCCCGTGAAAAAAAGCTCCAAGCTTATTGCGTTCTGAATAAATGATGATGATGATGATGATGATGTTGCAGTTAATAGTCAATAATATTGTATATATGTTTAATCCGTATGTATTTCCGAGTCATTTGAATAAATAAATGTAGAAATTATCAAAAGCTTACCATTTCCTCTACGAGCTGAAAGGTTTCTGGCGGAATAAACTGAAAACAAAGATAAGGAATTATCATACAATGGAATGCTAATCGTTATTTATTTGATTATAAAGGAACATTGAGCAACGCCAAAAAATTGTATAACTGGATGTCTATGTAGCTGGATTTCTCATTCCTAATACTGGCTGTAATGTATTTTTAACGTAAAGGCATAGCCTATATCCCCATATTAAAGCTTGTTATGATTATGTGTTAACTATTCTTCTTCTTTCTCCTCCATGCGACAAAGCGAAGGCTGGCCAATCGGCAAGAAGAAATTTGAGATGTTAGTCAAATTCATTTACAAAATCCATATTCCAATGTTAAAGCTAGTTAACTAGGTCGCCCATGTCAAAAAAAAGATTGCACACGACACTGTACACTGAAACATTTTTATGATAATCAGGTGATTTATTCGCGATATATACATTTTTGATCATCAGGCAATATATATTTAAATAAATGTTTTTAAGTTTATATAATACTTTTAATTAATAAATTTTATTGCATGCATATATGAATGAAGAAATATATGTATCAAATTTGAAAGTTATTAAGTAAATTGAAAAATTGACTGAAAATACGGATTGGAAGGTGCCCTGTTGTGTAATCAGATAATAATATGTGCAGTTTTGAGATCAAATACAGTAGGCTATTCATAATTGCATATACACAGGTATATGTACATACATATAATGAAAATTTCAATGAGAAATTTCAATGTTAAATGTTGACCTTTGTGGGATAGCTAAAACTGTGCATGTGTTGTAGGATATCAGAATTTGCATTCTTTTCTTAAAAGCTTTTATCTCAGCCATCATCTTAGTCATATATGTCATTCTGATTTCTGCCCAAGGGGTCACAGAACAACTTCTAAGGCATTCATACTTGTTTCAGGGTGTTTAAAGTGCTTTGCAAAAGTAGAATAATATAACGTAAATGATATGTTGCACGTTTTCATGATAGAGTATAAATCTATTATAGTGATTGAACTGTATTGCCAGTTGCAATTAGTATAAAAACAGCAACTATAATTTATAATTAAGTAAATACGATCAGATTAAATATATTTAATTCATGATAAGGCATTTGATAAGGAAGAAGAGACACATAGCAATTGGATTATTTTGTATCTATTCATTTGGTGCAGCGATATTAATGAATGAAATGTAATAGTGTAGTCAACGTACAATAAATTGGTAATTGGAAATCAAAATAATTACAATTTTTACAAGTGAAATATTGACTGGATGAGTATTTATGGGCATAGCCTTTTTGGATGAATTATGTCGTAAAACATACAGTATCAGAAATGGGGTCTAATACATTTAACGATAGTGGTTACATGTTGAAATATAATTGTACAAACATAAACGTTGTTTACTTTCAAATGACACCTCAGACAGACGGCATATGCGTCTGAGTGTGCTAATAATAACTACACAATCATCGGTCATGCATAACATTTTGGTAAACTAACACAAGGCGAGGTATTTACTATTACAGTATTTTACTATCACATAACATGCATAATATAATGTTTAATCTGGATATTACACATCGAAGGACTAATCAAGATCAAAAACCATACATAAAAAGCTTTTTTAAAACCTGATAACTACTGTACATTGAGTATAATTTCACTTACCAACAGCCTTCACTGTTTTTGGTCGCGGCATAATTTTGTCGGTATATTAGAGCCCAACTGTCACCTGTATGAGAAGTGTCTTGTTGATAACAATCCAGACATTTTACACTGACGTTACTATTTTCTCAACTTGAGTTTTGGTGTCTCCTCGTAGCAGCTTTAACTCGTTACCAAAGCAAACAGAAAAGGATATCAAACATTCCACACGGTCAGAATAATGAATGCCAAAATTTTATTTCCGAACGACGTTAGCAGACTACGGTATGAATGATCTACACTGATGACGTCAGTGAACAACATTAGACCCAGGCGCTTTCCCGTAAGATATTTAGTTTCAAAGTTTGTTTGTACCCTTGGTTTGTACAATAACTGTAGCTTATAATTCCCAAGTATGTCAGTACAACAGTTGAAATTGTGGTGAATTGGTTGTTTCCTTGGGTTAGTCATGGTCAGAGGAAGGAACTTGTTTGCCTTAATTGATAACGGACTATATGCGGCTGCAAGCCTCAATAAAACGTCAATCACATTCTGTTATTGGTCAAAGGTGAGGTGAATTCGGCTGATTATGACTGAGGTCGGCCGATATTTATTGAACGCTGTTCCATCAGATCAATCGAATTGCTCGATTTTTGTATTTACATGTTAACCGATGACAAGATAATATTATTATGGATTCGAAGTGAATAGAAACAGTTTATAATAAGGAACACGTGCTCGATTTTTGTATTTACTTGTTAACCGATGACAAGATAATATTATTATGGATTCGAAGTGAATAGAAACAGCTTATAATAAGGAACACGTGCTCGATTTTTGTATTTACATGTTAACCGATGACAAGATAATATTATTATGGATTCGAAGCGAATAGAAACAGCTTGTAATAAGGAACACGTGCTCGATTTTTGTATTTACATGTTAACCGATGACAAGATAATATTTTTGAATAGTGGATAGAAGTGAATAGAAACAGCTTATAATGAGGAACACGTACTATTTATAGGAGCATGGAGATCACATAATTATTGCTTTTCTCGTAGAGGTATCCAGTTAAAAATTAATAATATTATGATGGAAAGAAATCTAAATCACAAGGCCAATTGAAAGCTACTTAATATTACTTGGCAGGCTCTAAGAATAATCGATGGTGACTTTATGGGTAATCTTCTAATATTGAGAGAGAAAAAGTGGATTTTCAATTCAATGGTTTTAGATGTCGCACATATAGTGGTCTTGCATAATTTCTGAGGTTGTCGCACTGTCACAGAGTGCTGTCCGTTGCATAATCAGTATAAGGTATAAGTTTGCCTTTGGCACAAGAGTAAATTAAGCAAGATAGAGCAAACACCATGTATTTATATAGTGCCGAAAGAAATTAATTTAAATCAAATATTTACAAAATATATGACTAATATGAACGATAAAAATGACGGCCAGCCCTGTGAGCCAATCAGATAGCTGTCACTATGATCATTGGTTGATAATCTATGTTCAACTTTTTCATTGTTATTCGGGATTAAGCCATTTTATTGCAAATGGCAGTTTGAAGTGAGTCCAGCTGCAGTGTCCATTTATCAAGAGCTTGAAACCTATGAAAAACAAACAATATAAAGCCGAACCTGTTATAAAGGCCACCTCTATAAAGTAGCCGCATGGGGTGTATAGTTGTGTATAGTAAATCACTCTGACAATGTCCAAAGTAGTATTTTAAATTGAAATAGCCCTGTATATAAAGGCCACCTGCATATAGTGGTCAATTTATCTACATTTTAAAATGACTGATTGTTGTATACATGTTTCACTGTTCACTGTAGTTTAAAATGTTTTCTATAGTCAAAAGATTAACACCACCAGCACTATTCTGTTCTATAGGAAAGAAGGATGAATGAAATATTAACTAACCTAGCGCTACAATTAGATGCTTTCTCTAACTCAAGTAGTTGGTTGACTTGATCGATCCTTCCATTGATAGTACTGCGAAGCAGAAAAGAAGGAAATATGATATATAAATAATCAGATGAAGACATTGTTTCAATTCGGCTGCATGTGGCAGGCACTTCCAGAAAACTCAAATAATAACTTAATAATAATTTAATTAATCAATGTTGTGAAGTTGGAATCATACGGTCAGACAGGCAAGAAAAAGACGAGATAGGAGCTTTAGGAGGGTCAATCATTGCTGACCTTTCAGTTTTCACATAATCTTGGATAGCAGATTATGATTGGCTTCACAACTACTTCGGAATAAGTACTAAATAAGTTCAACATTTTACTAATGATGAGTTATGAACAATTTGTTAACAAAATATGGCTTCTGCATTCTCTCTTCGTTATATGTTTTAGCTATGTCAATCAATCTATTCCTGGATTTCTTAGTGTCTGTCCAATGTCCATTGCCACCATATCCCTCCACATTGAATATCTATCCGTTTTATTAAATGTAACAGTACTGTCATACCTATCCAAGATGCATTGGACAAGTAAAGCTTCAACCTCTTCGCAGTCAATATTCAACTCCTATAATAAACAATTGATTAACACAGCTGTCAGATGCCTTATACGAAAACATTAATACAGCCCAAACTTGCTTAATATCTCCCTTCTGGTACAGCTAAAACTCGGATAATATCGCCTCTTTTAATGTTAATGCCAAATTGCTTAATGTCCCTAATAAAATTGACTTCTATTTTCAAATCGCTTACTGTCCCATTTTTTAATGGTACCAGAGGGGGATGAATAAGTAAGTTTGACTGTACTAAACTTTGTAGGGAGAATGGAAAATATCAATCAGTTTTACACATAGGGATATTAAGCAAAGCGGGACATCAGTAAAGGGGATCAATATGAGCATTACCCATTATTGCCTTCAAAGAAATTGCATCTGAATGATTCAAGGACCTTCAATGGGCCAATCTTGTATGTACAACATCTTTTATATAGAAATTAAGAGTGAGTTATGATGCAATTCCAAGTAATCCTACTCAAGATTCTCTTACCTTAGATACAAATGGAATGTGGATCCTTGTGTATGGCCTACAGCAATAATTATATCAACTTAGTCATATCATTAAATATCTTTGTCATTCAATTGAACGTTGATATATTTATTTCTTGTATTGAATTAATTGTCATTGCCATATTTGTCAAGCTAACTTGTCACAGATCCAATAACCAGAAATAAAGTAAAAATGGATAGGATGCCATCTACTGTACAATCTTTTGTACAATAGGGTAGAGATATGCAGTCTACGTGTCTTATAACATTTAGTTTCGTTCCTCAACTGTTCATGTATAATGGTATAGTGTGTATCACAGATTGATAATCAAATTTTCGATTACTAAACAATTAAATATGTGTCATAGATTAAGATCCCATCGTGATACCATTATTTAGTTTTTGATACTTATTTAATGTAAAGATATCTGATTGAAATGACACAGAAATACAAAATGGATAAGTATAGCTAGCATCTTGAAATTAATACAATATCAATGAATGACCCATGTTGTTAAATGTTTCTGAGTAGTTGGCATCAGTTAATATGTGATCTTGAAAGTACCTGATTAGTTTGATCAGGACCTGTGTTCGAATGTTTCGTAATAAATCTATAAAATGATATTTAAGAATCAATAAATTATGCAATACAAAATTAATGGTTTGAATCATATCACTATTATGAACAGGGTCCAACAAAAGTACAGGAATCCTGGAAACCTACATTCCGAAAGGTTAGAGCAAATTCAGAAGAAAACTGATATTTTTACTGTCAAACATCAACAAAAAAATTCAGAAAAAAATGTTAAAATGCCTCTAGGATTCCGGAAGGCTGAGTCTTTTGTTGGAATCTGATTATGAAATATGATACTTTTTTAACTGCATTATTGGCCTTTCAACATTGTCAATCTGTCAACATTTATCAAAACAATAATCAAAATATTAGCCAACAATTAACACTCAAAAAGTATACACAACGAGATGTTTTAATCTTAGAATATTGATTTCAAATCTACATTACCGAGCATGATCTACAACATATCATTACTGTGGAGAAGCCTACAGCTCATCAAAGAATTTAACAAACAATCTATCGACTGAGAAATGCATATTTCATAGTCTATGCATATATTGATCAGCATAAAATATTATGTACATCAATACAAGCGTAATTATGAAATCATCCAGAAAAATCATCACAACTAACCAAACTTGATCCTTATTTCTTTGACTTTCTTTGACTAGAATTCCTAATGGCGTTAATCCCGGGGGTAACTTAAATATGTTTGGCATGAGAGGTGTTCAAAATTCAAAGTGTGTGTTTTTGGGCAGGGTCCAACAAAGGTAGGAATCCTGAAATCCTAGATTCGGGAAGATTAGAGCAAATTCAGAAGAAAATAGATCTTTTTTATGAGTTATTAGTCAAACTTCAACAAAAAAATTCAGGAGGAAGAAAATGCTAACTCGATTCCAGAAGGCAATACCTTTTGTCGGACACTTTTTCGGGTCTGACAAAATTTGCCAAATGCATATTTGAGCCTTCCTCATCTAGTTCTGATGGAAGTTATGCACCATTGGCGTTAACCGTCATTGCGATAAATCGTGTAGTGTTTGACCATGACATAGAGGAGTATTAATTAATTGTTATCTAATTATACCTTCAATATGTTCCCTTATAAAAGGATCATCCATGATATTCTGTCTGTAATGAAAAAATAAAATATAATAATTTTTACATTTTTACACCGGGCTTTTACAGTACAGTAGTAAGATTTCTTTTGGATTCTAAAGCATTAAGAAAACCACTCTTAGAGAAGATTTTCTATCTAACAGCCTGATTCCTAGAAGGCTAAAAACGTTATGATTAGAGATATAAACCCTTATCGACTATTTTACATAGAATTTATAAGGCACACTCCAAAGGTACGTAATATTGTATTTTGTACACAATACACATGCTAGATTTAATTCAAATTTCAAGAAATAAAATTTTATTCAATTCAAGATCAATTCATATTGTTTTCAGATAAAATTTATTGTTTATATACAACTTTCAAATTTGTATGGACATAACATGTACTAATATAATAAGGTTAACTTGATAGAACCTCAAATAATATTCTTGCCAGAATCTAAAGTTTCATCATTATTTCTCCCCTTGGATTTCTTTATTGTGTATCTTAAATTCTGATTGTGATTTATAATTCACAAATATAAGGCGGTTGATGATAAATGGACTACGTACACACCTGAAAAAAAGTCAATTGAATTATTTGTGAACTGTCTATGATCCCTGTATAAACAATTCATGAAACAGATCATGAATTGTTCAGAAAGGTTGAATCACTTGTTTTCATGGACTTTTTCATGAACAGTTTCCATAAGGACACGGCAGGTATACTGTAATGTTGCTTAACACTTCATAGAGATACTACACTAGATTAGGCTATGGGAGAGTAGTATCTTTTCATAATGTTTTGTATCGTGAATTGTATTATTTACAAGTTTCTTTGTCAGCTATGTCTGACCGTGATTTGTGGCGTTCTCTGTGTAGTAAATATGTAAGGTGTAAGAGGGACGGCACATTCCTATAATGTGACTGTCTATACTACTACTACTATTACTACTACTACTACTACTACTACTACTACTACTACTACTACTACTACTACTACTACTACTACTACTACTACTACTACTACTACTACTACTACTACTACTACTACTACTACTACTACTACTACTACTACTACTACTACTACTACTACTACTACTACTACTACTACTACTACTACTACTACTACTACTACTACTACTACTACTACTAACTACTACTACTACTACACTAGATTTACATAGTGTTCAGTAATATCCTACAGTGCAACCTGTATATAACGGCCAGCTACGAGAGGTAGATAAATTGACCATTATAGACAGGTGGCCTTTATATACAGGTTCGATTCAATAGAAAATACTATTTTAGACATTGCAAAAGTGACCACTATAGACAGGTGGCCGCTGTATAGTGGTGACAGTTATAACAGGTTTGAATGTATCAGAAAATATGTGAAATAGTCAGAGATGGGTTACCTGTTGCATTTCAAAATCTTTTCAAATTCTGTTATATCATTATTTTGATATGCACTATAAGAAATAAAAGGGTTAAGTATTATATACTTATTAAATATGATATAGTTGAGAATGAATGTGGAATTCAACATTAAATGGTCTAGGCTACAATAGCCACATCCAGTGCCTACAGTAATATTTTCAAGAAATGCAACCTCTGTCTCACTGAAAAATTATATTTTATTACATCAAGATTACCTAGCCTTCTTAACAAAATATAAGGACTCATATCAAGCTGCCGCCATGAGAATAAATTCTATTTGATAAATTTCAAATCCGGAAAAATGTAGACAATGTAGCATTAACAATAACCATATATAAGTAAACAATAGCAGTAAATTTCATTGTTCATGTATGTATTGATAAGAGTAATTGCGCGTTTTTGATTTTGTAGTATTACGTCTGAAGATTGCAATTAAACGTGTTAAACTCTGAGTAACGGAATAAGGTTTTTGTTTCATCTCTGTCTCTTATTCTATAGTTAAGAATGATAATGTTACATTTTCAATCATATATAATTGCGATTGACAGTCACCTCATAAACACGTATTTACAGACAAACAAAGAGCATTTGTTTAATCGAACCCCTGTCTTCTGTAGGAGGTGCAATCACCACTGAGCTACCAATTTACCAGAGTATCATATCAAATTGATGGTGAAAAAGGAACATAGTGAAATATTAAATTATAAGATATATTTAAAAGTTATCACATTTGGAAAACAATTATGTCTCAGACATTATATAAATTATGTCCTAGAGAGTTCTACCGTATAATCTACCAGTTGTTACCTCACTAAATTGGTCATTGCAAGAATGTCAGAATCATTCTTGTATGGTTTTGCCTGAAAACAGAAATCACCAACAGTTAATGCCTGCAACTCAATGTTGGATATACTCGCTGGCATTTACATCAACGCACTGAGAAGTAGTTATTAATTAAAAACTTTTTAATTAATATAAAATATTCGTTTTGAACTACTTTATAGATATAGGAGAGTGGTACAGTTGCCTTTGGTACAGCAATACCACCTGGACAAAGCCACACTGATTTTTAGTATAAATAATGATTGAATATGATAACAAACTGACCTCTTGTGAGTCAAACGGATTGATATCTGATTTCATCAGCATATATGCCAACACCAAATACTTCAAACTTGTAATTCTCCTAAAATGTTAACACATGATTTAATCATCACAATCCAACATAATTCATTCAAAGTCATTGCTATCAATATGAGGCAGAAGGGAGAAAAAAGCAGTTAATTTCCATCAGCAATTGAAAAAACAAAATTTTTACCTTGGACTACCCGATTCATCATAATTCTTAAAAGCCTAAAAGAAAAGAAAACAACTATATCAAGATCCATTCAGTTACATTCACACACACTTAAGAGGCAGATCTTTAAGCAAACCAATATTAGGCAAATCAAAAGTCATGTTTCAACAATAACTTTCATCATATTTATCTGAATTAGCACTCATTTTAAATTTTTTCCACAAGAGCTTGAAAATTGTTATCATTGTTATCTTTACTTATAGAAGATGCCCTCAGAAATTGATCATACAAAGTTGGTTTGACGAAGTAAACAATATTTCGATTGAAGCGTGTTCTTGAAACAGTATTACAGTTATTGAATTTTGATGCCACAGAAATCAACAGAAAACTTGAAAATGGCAAACAAATGTAAACAGTACATATGTGTAGGCTATATACCAGTATTGGGATTGGTAATACGTTAACATCACTTTTCCTTGCTCCTTGATTATTAAGCAATTAAGCTACATCAGAGCCGTCTACCGGTATTTACAATATATGTCACCAGGTTAAATCATGGTAGTGCATATTTCACATGATACCTCAAAGAAATCTGTAGC
Source organism: Haliclystus octoradiatus (assembly GCA_916610825.1). Classification (NCBI taxonomy): domain Eukaryota; kingdom Metazoa; phylum Cnidaria; class Staurozoa; order Stauromedusae; family Haliclystidae; genus Haliclystus; species Haliclystus octoradiatus. Next base: position 10,356,545 of record OU744446.1, read on the forward strand.
AGCTTTGTCGTATTCTTCTTCTCTCAGGTGCATTTTACCACCACATTCTATAATTGAGAACCAATCAATACATTTCAATACAAAAAGTAGTACAGTAGATTAATTAGAGGCAGATGATAAAATAGTAGAGGCAGTTTATGTAATGAAATATTCATACCTCGTATCACACCCATGATAAGTGGATGGGGTATCGCAGATTTTATTCTTAATGATTGCTCATAAAGGTCCTGTTCAGAAAGAAACATGTATGTGAGAGAAAGACTCACTAACAGGCACGTTATAGCCATACAATTGCATAGACTGCTAATGAGAATCTGCAACATGGGGAAAAGATGGTTAACGCAAAGTACTTATTATAGCGCTCTTTTCACTGACATACGCAAAAGTATTTGATGTTTCCTATAAACTCTTTTGTCTTTTGAAATCTAAACCCCTCCCTGCAAAAACAGTTCATGAACTGTTTGTGACATTTGACATTAAATGGCCCTGTTTCTAAAACTTTTTCTAGAACTCTTTATTCTTACTCAAAAAACTTTTTATGGACAGTTCATGAATCACCATGAAAAGTTCATGAATAAGTACATGGAAATTGGGCCATTTAACCTTGCAAAAAATATTAAAAAACGGATAATATAACTCATCGATAATGCAACTCGAGATTGGAAGTCAATAATAACTCTTTTTATTAGAGAAATCCTTTCCTTTAGAAACAAAACCTGCTCAAAACGTGGTTTGAAATTCTCAGTAAAAACAGCCGTTTTGGTATTTTGCATCATCATCCATTATGTTGCCCATGATTATTGCTTAGCAGTCTATGATTGTAAGTCTATGATTATGACTTATAATTATCCTCGTCAAACACTGCGCATACAAATATTATGAAATTTTCATGTGCATTGTTTTATTGTTCTTGCATCGTTTATGGAACATTAATGAACACTGAACAACAATGGAGATTTTATGAGAATAAATGGGATCACTGTCATTCCAAAATACAAAATTATACAGAAAAGAGCCAATTGCATTTTATTAAACTCAATATCTAACCTTTAACTTTTTGTTGTTTTTCTATTTATAAAAGAAGAAGGAATATAGATTAATCAATGATGGCATAATTCTATTAAGAAATCGTTAACCGTTGAAATTCTCGATGCATTATTACCTGTGCTGTGAACATTTGAATTTCTAAGGCATAAATCTCAAGCAACTGTGTGCCTTTCTTGGTATCATCTTCGCCATTATCAGTCTGTTATGTAATATAATATATAAAGGATTCAAACAAGGTGTTATAACAATATTGTCTTGATAACAATAAAAAATTGTTAACACACAAAGGAAAGCAGAAGCGGACAAACCTGACAAGACTTTTTGAGTTCTTTGATGATTTTTGCAAGACTTCCAAAGTCTTCTCTATCATAACATAATTTACCAAGCTGGAAGAAAAACAGAGTGAATTACAAATTACAGTCAAACCTGTTATAACAGTCACCTCTATAAAGCAGCCACCTGTCTATAGTGGTCAATTCATCTACCTCTCGTAGCTGGCTGTTATATACAGGTTTCACTGTAGTATAATTTGAGTTGCCAGTTGTATACATCAATTACCTTCTAATGGCTTTCATCTAAGACTATATCACATATACCTTGCAATTAGTCTTGAACCATAATCTGTCATTTTTAGCATCTTTTAACGCATCTAATGTTGTGATGTAAAAATCTTGTAATAGCTCGACCTAAATTATGAAATAGTGTACATTTCAAAAGTCACATATATGATTCACAATTACAGTATTCACGATTTAAAATAATAAGTAATTATTTCAATGAAACATAGCAAAAGTTTGCAGCAGGAAACAGTAACTTCATGGAATCCAACACCAAATTAATCCCAGCTAAATTTAATATCCCAGTTAAAAATTGAATGCACTTTACACAGTTATAAAAGTAGTTTCCTACATAATTGCATAGTTGCATTAAAGCATATACCAACAATATACCATGCAATAGAAGTTCAAGTCATTTTCAGATTTATCAAAATGGATTAAACGTTTCCACATCAATTTCAGGCAAATATCATTAATAGTTTCATGATAAATGCTGATTTTACAGTTACAGATTCTGTCAGTCACAAAGGAGTTGACGGTAAATGAAAATCTTGATTGCATCACTTGCATCATCCAAGTACTAAACCTTATTGTCGCAAAGCTAATATGCCTCGATTAATTAGAAATATTCTATAAGTTAGTCTTAATTCCCCTCCACCCAGGACCCATTTAGTGCATTAATTTTCCATTGATTATCAATGTGACTGATGCTTTGGGCGGTGAAAGGATCGATCGATAGATCTTAAGTTAATTATATCGCTCCCAACATCCAAGTACCAAATCCAAAAAGACGTCAATATAACAAGATGTATACCTTATCAATTAGAAAGGTTGACTCAAAGATTACGAGTTAATAATCCCGGACTAAACTCGTAAACTTTGAGTCAGCCTGTCTATATCGCTCTGCATTTAGTATTGAGCACCTTTAATGGTGTTTTCCCTCAATACATTTGTACAGTAACTATATCTTATCAATTATAAACTTTTTTAGTAGACGATAAAGTAAGATCAAATTTGTTTTAATGATAGAAGGAACGTAAATAAATAGGTTACCTGTTTTGATGTTGAAATGTAATCAAGAATAGAATTTATTGATTTCTCTGAATGATTTCTCGTTACAGAACTCTGGAAAATAAGTAAAATTAATTTCATTATACGTGACGTAAATAATGAAGTATAATGAAAATGAATCATGCAAATCACCCTTCAAGGGTTAACCCCGTAGAAATTCATGTGCAAGCAGTTAATTACCTTCTGAAATTTATTTGAAGCCAGAGTTGGATTTGGATTCAGATTCTACAACTCTTATAGGATTTTTTTTAATTGGGTTTCAAAACATATGGTCATGTACATTTCTGCTGTTTTATACAATATACTGTTTAGACAGAGCCATCTATTTACAAGAGTTGGGACACTCTTTCATGTGTCGCTCTCCCTGCGAAAACAGTTCAGGAGTTCATGAACAGTTTATGAACGTTAAATGGCCTCAAATTTTCATGAATTGTTCATGAATTGCCTGTAAAGGTTCATGAACAGTTCATGAACAGTTCAGGAGAATTGGAGCCAATCAACGTTCATGAACTGTTAATGAAATGTTCATGAACTCCTGAACTGTTTTTCGCAGGGGCTCGGCTCCCATTGGACAGAAGCCAGTCACATGATTTCATAGGCCTAATTTTCGTTCCGTAAAACCCAGGCTCACAAAATTTTAACAAAACCCGCGAAAATAATATCATGAATTCGAAAAACTTTTTGTTCAAAAGATAAACCTTGTTTACAATGGAATGGAAATGGTGATTTTCGAGCCTCAAAAGTTGTGTGTCCCAACTCTTAGACATATATGGCTCTATGTATAGTAGCTTGGTTCCATTTAAACTTAAAATATGTTGTCACATCATGTCACGAAACGTTCATGGAAAAGATAATTCAATTGTTCAACATAATTATGCCTTTTAATGTTCCTAAAGCGTTTATGAACTGTTCATGAAAAGTTTATAAGGTTAATGGGCTGATGGATAAATTTTTTCAGATGTAGATCAGTGCAAACCCTCAAACAACAAATTGGACTCAGTAAACAACTATAAAAAACTAGGCAAACAACGCCACTGACCTGCATAAAGAAGGGTACTAAGCAGATTTGATTACATATTTGAAACAAGAAAAATATTGCTTATGGGATGACCACAGCCATTAAATAGTCATAACTCCAAAACTGTAAATATATTTCTTCTTACATGTGGTTGAAATAAAAATTATAATCAATTCTATCATTTAAATCAAAATATTACCAGCTACAATTCATCATTATCACAAAAGTAAATGAGTTATGAGTATCATATACTTGCCTTAATATAAGTCAATAATTGCTTGTAGCGCTGCATCATTTCTGAAACATGTCCCTGTTAAACACATTATTATAGATATTACTTGATAACAAATAATCACATTTTCATATTAGGAGAATACAGTATGTAAAAATAAAATTCAAGTAAAAGTTTGCTACATAAATTAATAGGAAACACGGAGAGGCTTGTCTACATGTCTACATCACCTTATAAATAGTTCATGAAATGTTGATGGAAATTTATGAACAGTTTTTCATGAACAGTTATGAACAGTTGTGAATGTTATAACATGGCCTTTTTTTCATCAACCTTTGATGGAGAGACAAGACACGAACAGTTCACGAAAAGTAGGTCACTTAACGTTAATGGACCGTTTTCACAGGACCAATATTGAAATAAATAATTTGATGATTTTGTAATTCACCAAGCCCTGTTAATGTTCTCCTTGTTTTATAAGTACATGGAAAGCATATAAATCGGGCAAGAGTATAATTTAACATTATTAAAATTATGTGATGCTACAGTAAAAAATTTAGGAATCTAAATTTATCATATTGTATGCTTGCTGCCTGCTTCAAGCTTTGCTTGACATTTGGATCCAGTGATCACGCTTGGTGAATTGATTTTCACCATAACTATTCCAGGCCTGGCATCAATAGATTCAACATATTATCAGGAAATCTAAACAAAATGGCCAAGTTAAATGCTACCTCACAGCCATTTCATGTCAAAAAGGAAATTGTATTAGTCTTATGGGGACTCCAAACAATGAGGACCACGTAGTTATTCAATGGAGGTTTAGGAATAAAGAGATATAATAGTTGAGCATACTAGACAATTACAGTGTGTCTCATTTAAATCATTCATATTGATTACAATTACATTATAGAATTGTTTGGTAAATGAAATAAGTTCTCCTAATTTGAACTAACCAATTTAAAATTGATCTTGACAATCTGTTTCAATGCCTTAAAGCCCCATTCTCCTTTATCTTGCTCCAACTCTAAAACCTAAAAAAGTAAATCTTTATCAAATTTACATATATGAGAATGTGGCAAAGTCAGATCAGGTCAGCGTATGTCAAAGAGACACTGGCGGCTAGTAGTAGAGGTCTGCATCGGATTAGATTAGGTAACAGTAATTCGAATGTTTGAAAAAGTTTCTTGATCCGCATGCGATTTATGCCAAAATAAATCTGAGAAATTCAGATTCAATTTTGTAGATATGATCCAAACAAATCCGATTATTCAAAACGGCAAATAATCCCAGGAAGAAATACACAAAGTTTTGATCCTGAAACTTGTAATTTCTTTATAGTCCAGTCAATCTAAACTTTGAACCGGAACAAATTGCAACACAAGCTTTTTTATGGAATAGAGGGGAGAAATTTATGCTGAACAACATATAAAAATCGAGAAAAATCGAAGCAGCGGAAGGTGCTCAATTTTATAAAAACTTGTAACGGTCGGCATGAAAGCAAGGCTGAGTCATTTAGGGCTAAGAACTGAGCAATAATTCGACAAAGAAGAGAATATACGCAATCAAGGTCAATCAAGAAGAACACATTCAGTGTCACAATATAATTACAATAAAATAATTAATAATTGATCACCATAAAAGACAAAACTAGAACCAGGCTGAAAATTATATTAGGGAATTTACTTTACTTTTACTGTACTATCATCAATAACGCCAGATAAAATGCGCAATAAAAGAGGCTAGGCATAAGAACAAGCATTACCTTCTTGCAAATAGAGGTAGATCGAGGTATGCAACAATTATATTAATTAGGTAACACAGCCTAACAGGCACATTTCTATTCAAAATGGGCAAAATCAAAATCAAACATAAATAAATCAAGTAGACCATCCCATAGGTGATAAATATACATCTAAACACCCTCAGTTGTATAATAGGTGTGGTCCAAGAGTCCAATACCAAGAACAGGAACATTTATGACACCATAAAGTCATATATGATAAATAAACATCTAATCACCCTCAGTAGTATAATAGGTGTGGTCGAAGAGTCCAATACGAAGAACAGGAACACTTCTGACATCAAAATTTAATGATATCTAGGTTAAATAAAATATACATATAAAGTTAAAATCAGCATATAGTTAATAAGAGTAATCTAAGCATCTAATAAAAACCATCCAAAATACAATAAAGAGGCATTCAACAATTGTTGCGATAATGGACAGATGTGGTCTAGGGGTCCAAAAAACATCTCCAAATGCTCAGAAGATATTTAGGTTGCACAATATCAGACTTGCATAATATCAGACACAATATAATTATTTTTTGTAAATTAGGGGTCAAACAACAGTCACTGTAATATGAGGTGTGTTAACTATGCTGCCAAACTATATTGATAAAGATAATACACATTTTAATGGTCTTGGACTCTTGATTTGGATCTGCAGTATCGATGCTTTCATGTGTGGATGTGTAGCCTAATTATCCTAATACTGCTAAACAGTCAAGCCAAGTGGAAGTGGAGTTCAGTCAAGGCCCTGTATTCTTCATTTACATATGAGAGTCTTACATCCTGTCTTATAGCCACAACGAATCATTTCAAGCATGGTAGATGGAGCAGGGTCCATGTCTGTGGATATTGGTAAAAGCAAACCATCCTTCAATTAATCCCATTTATTATCACATCATGCTACATATCAAACAAACATGCAAATAATTGCACATAGTTCTTTAAAAATATGTCTACGGTAACTTACTTTAATGAAAATTCCAACCTTGACTCTGGTCAAATGGGAAGCCAATACAATAAGTGTTATTGAATTTCTACAGCTTTTTGCTTTGAAGCCTTTAATTCATCCTTCATTTTCCCCTTCAATAATGGTTCAATGTGGGACTGAAAGGACCATTGAGCTGATATCATTCTATTGAGAATTATTTTGTGCGACAATTACTTTGTATCAAATATCTTCCAGTACCAAAGTCAGAGGGAAAGTGTACAATTTCAAGATAAAAAATCAAATGCAAACGCAAGCCTGGATTATCATGTCATCTTGATGATAAGCGAATGACATCTACTATCTTGTTGTATTATCCTTCGATCAAAATTTGACAGTTTTCCCGAAATGAGGATTAGTAGAAAGAAAGATTTTGGTCTGTGCGCAGGCTAGTCACGCTTTGTTGAAGGCATAATGGCATTTTAGAAAGGGTTGATAATTTCCAATTTTGAATGCAAATAAAGTAGTGTTCCGCCACCTCAAATTTTTTTCGATTTGTAGTATGTTGTTAAAAGAGAAAAATTGACCAGCGGGTTCTACGCGTTTGGAGTCACGTGCATTTTTGCTGTTCGTATTGTTTCTGTGCCTGAAGCCATGCTGAAACTGAAATTTGAAATCATGTCAAAGCTATGACTGGCGTTGATTTGATTGTTGAATTTACACTAAGCTTAATTAAATTGAGCTCGTAGAGACCGCCGGGCAAAGTGCTCAACATTTTGCTCCTTTAAGTGTTAAATTCTGTTTTAGAATCTGTAAAAGAAGCTTGTGTTGCAATTTGTCCTGGGTTCCATGTTTCTTCGATCTAGATTGCCTGGACTATTGATAAATATTGATAGTGAATCGTGAAATAGTAATAATAAATCTAGGTTAAAAAATTATTTTATTCAATCAATTATTCACAAACATAGTTATCAAATAACTCAGCATTAATATAAATTTGTAATACTATTAACCAAATCAAAAATTCTGATCTGATAGGAATTGGATCACAAGAAAACTGATCCGACAGTAAAAAAATCTTATTCGACAAACACCTGATCGAATTGCGTTCGGATCTGACTCAAATCGGACTTGCAGACCTCTAATGACTAGATAGACCTACAATCCGAACCAAAAATAGGATTACATTACATTTCTACATAATAACTGCGGGGTGGAATTAGGGTCCAACAAAATATTTTTCCTTTCGAACAAACCTAGGATTGAATTGAACTTTAGCAACCTGCTTTCATTAGTCAAATAATAACTTTTAAGCATATTACAGGTTAAATAAAATACAAATTAAACAGCTTAGCAATTTTCAAGAGTGTTACATGGTGAACCATAAATCATATTTTCAGAGAAGTGGCTAACAAATATTGTGGTAGATTGACCAAAACTAAACATCAGACTGAGATAGACTACAAACGAAAACAAACTGTCATGGAAGACATTGAAGAAATGGGTGAGGGTGATACCATGTCTAATTATATTAAAACCGTTATATTAAAATATATTTTTAGACTTTGTTAATTTTTATGAGGTCCCAGTGAAAATTACATGTGTGAAAGCCTCTTATGCATGATTTCTCTCCCTAAATAATATCATAAATTCTACCTTCATAAAACTCAGCAACGCTGTATGAGGATCATCTTCTTTGAATGACTTTGAATTGTAATACTGATTTTCCAAGTCTACATCTGGCTCAGAATTACTATCCTCTGAGTACTCCTGACGAGAAAATCAGATCAAAATCAGATCAAAACCAATACATAAATTGATAAGGATGAGCTATTATAAGGCTACATTGTAAGATGTTGAGTTTGAAATATTCAAATTGCTTTTTTCAATTCGTCATATTGGTGGAAATTCAAGGGATGGCTTATTTTGCATTTGCTACCTGGGCGAGATGAATTACATTTGAATCAATTAAGAATTCAGAGTCGTCCTAAAGTTCATCATCATCATCATCATCATCATCATCATTTATTGCGTTAAACCTTCAAGCCTAGACAGGCTTTTTTTCAAAGGGCTTATTATAAAATAAATATAACATACAATACAATGTTTATTAAAAATACCAAAAGTAAATAATTATTGTATTTACAATAGCATATTTTTACATATTGTGCTATAAGTCGAACTGTCAGCGGTCATTTTCATCGAGGATGGCAGATCGTTCCACAAACAAGCACCAGCTGACTGGAAAGAGTTACGATGGCTTTGTTTATGTATATATCGTTATTGCTATATATAGTTGGTCCTGATTGCGTTGTAGTGCAGACATGCAGACGATAATTTGAGTTTTTAGAATTTGAAGTGTTAGTAACCAATGACAAATGTGATGGAACATATCCCCCGCGCCCAGACTGCATTCTTTGTAAATTTGTAAATGCGCGGGGAAGGAAAAATATAGGTCTATCGTAAAAATTGCGCGGTTTGACGGAAAATGACCAAAAAAGAGTGGATGACGTCATGCCTCTTTTTAACAACGTTTTCCAATAGTTTCATGTCTAGTTTTTATGTTCATTTTGGAGTGGGAATTCTGCTATTTGATTTTCAAATCTAAGCAAACATGAACCAGATTTTGACAAATAATGTGGTAAACGTGCTGTAGAATTTATGATAGTCATGAATTATAAATAATTGATTGATTTATAAAAGAGTAAAGTGAAACGCGAGCGAAGCGAGGACATTTTTTTGAAGAATCAGGCATAGTTTTTGCTACTATTGTTCATTCTGGTGTAGGCCTAGTATTTTAATAATTAAACCTTTGTTATTTGATTTTAATGCAAACATGGAGCAGATTGTGACAAACAATGTGGTGAATTTATATGATTGATGGTATAAAAATAAAATAAATGATACAGGGGCGGAGCGAGCAAACATTTTTACAGAAATCATTCATCGAATCATCACTTGGCAGCCATGGTTTCTACTACTTTTATTGTGTTCTATTTACAAACCTTCCAGCAATGAACTGTAATTTATTATTATCAGAATGATGTTAATTTAATAAACTGTTTCTTCGTGATAAATAATGTCTCTCGCCGATTGATGAACATAAAACACACAGTGTTTATTCGAGCGCTCAAAGTAAATGAGAGCGTAATATAGCCTATAGCTTCACAAGACCGCTGCTTTCACATGTCAATGATGTTAAATTTCTATTGTTGTCTTTGAATTTGAACAAAAGTTTGTTGACAAAGTTTCCCTTTTACGGCGTACACTTCACGCTTAAATATACTTTATTATTTATTATTTAGCCAAGTTGCAAGAACCTGGCATAAATATCGCAATAAATCAATTTGTTTAAAAATACTTCGCAGTAGAGATAATTATGTTCCGTATGTCTTCCAGAAAGACCAATCAATAGTAAGATGGCTTCAAATCAGAATCAGCAGGGTGATAAGCAATAAGAACCATAGTGGAATCCATGTATGTTATGCCGGGCCGGATATATCCGGCGTAGAATTGAGTTGATTTTACGCCAATTTGGTTTCTTTGGCGTGGAAATTTAATAATTTTCTATAGTTTTCAACTAAATTTGGGCTTTTTGGCGTATTCTAGAATACTGACTTGGCGTGGCGTAATTTTGGCGTAAATATCCGGCTTTCCAAATTCAAGGATTCCACTATGGAATAAGTAGTTAATCCCCATCATTACAAATCTTCAAAATAAAAATGTTATGAAATGTTGTGACATAAATAAAATATTTTCTGAAAAGCTTCAAGATCGCTAAAGTTCAAGCAAATCCTGTAAACGCGCTGGCTTCTTTATTATACATAACTCTGCTTCTTAAAGTACTTAGCTAGCTTAGCTATCAAATCTAGATGCATGCTTAAACGATTATAGTTTATTGTCGGTATTTGATGATGAAAGATATACGGAATTAATCAATAATGACTTAATGATGGAACTAGACTCTTCTTATCGTATACATTATTGATATTTGATAGGCTATATAATTGAGTTGAGATAGGCCTACTACCCTACTTGGCCTACTAAAAGTAAAGTACTAGTTAGTGAATAAAGGTTTCTAACCAAGTCATATTCTTCATCTTCATCAAGCATGAAATCATCCTCATCAGACATGTTTTCAGAAATAAAATTTCTTTTCAATGACTTATTTTTTCCAGTAAATATAGGAATAACTATGTTGATAAAATCTCCTAGCTCTACATTATTTTCTCCTTCAAATTTTGTTTGAAGACTCAAGGGTGCCCTGATTTTCTAGCCTCTTGGATGAGCGGTCCAGAAATGAGGCTAAACATGGCCGCAGAAAGTCAATTTTCGTGTCTCTTTTACTTGGATACTTGGAAGCAACATAAAAAGAAATTACCAGATTTTAGCTTTTATTGCTTTCGCATAGTCCATTATAACATCATAGACACAATGGGAGATGCTCAAGCCCTTCGTAGGGAGAGAAAAAGGCAGAAAATTCTGGGAAATGCCGACTCAAGACTCAAACGTATTCAAGATAAACAGGTTGACGAAATCAATATTTCACAGAGAGAAAAGCATCACATGGACGATGATGACACTGAGAAAGAGTCCCGACCATTGCACATACAACCTGATGTTTCTAAGAAAAGTCCACTCTCGGCTCATTCCCAGTGTAATAAAAATGAAAATGAGATTAAAAATGAACGAACAGTTGGTTGCTCCAGCAATGAAAAGCGATCCGCCCCTAAATTTCAACATCCAAATCCAGCAGACAGTACACTATCCAATGAAAATGATGACAAAATATTTCGTATTGTTTTGGTGATGGCCATTGCGCTGATATTATCAATGAGTAAGACAGTTATTGACCTATCAGTGATCTTTCATATTTTTGGTATTGGCATCAACATTGGTCATTTTGTTGTTGGATTTGTTACAATGGAAATAGTATTAACAACTAACTGTTACATCCGTAATAAGTCATCAGTGAATATTTTCAAATTTGGTCTTTTACCACGTTTAACTTTATCAATGATGAAAATACATGAATCATATATTCTAAAATTAGAAAATTGTTTACATTTGATTCAATTAATTATGAGTGATTTAGTACTGTTTGTGATATCAGTTGTTATAATTTATAATTCTGTCGGTTTTTGACAGGATGTTTGATAATAATGTAATAGCTAACTTTAGATTAATCTCGTTCAATCTTACAATTTTACGAATGACTGGTGAATTGGATGGTCGGTGGTCATGAACCTAGAAATATACTGTACAATATTCCAATCATGTGAGCACTTTATACTTGAATGCTGGATGAGTATATCCCTGGACCTGTCATCAATTATCAAAATTAATCATAAGATAGTGACGATACACCTTACACGGCATACAGCTTAAAAATGATATTTTGACATATATTAATGAATAATACAAATAACATGAGAAAGGATCTATACCCGATACTGTATAGTTGAATAAAATTTAGTATTACAGTACAATTTTTATTTCAACATGAATTATAAACTACTTCAGCACTATCGATATAACTCTAATGTTCTGATAAGTTCGAGGAGTCAAAACACCTATTCAGTGTTATATCGAAGGATACGGTGTTAACAAGTCATATCCCATCATTGAAGGTCGTTTAGAATGACGTTCATTGCAGTACAAATAATACGACAAATATTGCATTTCTCTACTTTTCTACAGCAAAATCATCACTTCATGATCATGGTACAAATATTATATATCAAACTTTTCTAGAACGTCGTTCGACATGCACACAGTTATTATCAACGTTTAATTTATGGTCGGAATCAATCAATTCCAGATAACTAACTGATACCGTCTATTTAGATTTTAGCAAGGCATTCAACACTGTATCCCACAAGAAGTTGATTGTCAAGCTACAAGCCTATGGTATAGATTTTGAGCTCCTTCAATGGATATCTTCGTTTTTAATTGGCCGCACTCAATCTGTATGCATTGAAAATATTTACTCTAAACCTTTAAACGTTGACAGTGGTGTACCCCAGGGTTCTGTACTGGGCCCGCTGCTGTTTATATTATTTATAAATGACATTGTAAGCTGCCTTGAAGAAGATTGCCATATCAAATTGTTTGCAGATGATGCAAAGATCTTTACTGCACGAGCTGACCAAAATTGCAATCTCCAGCAAACACTAGACAAGGTGGTAGCATGGGCTTTAACATGGCAGTTACGACTCGCCTTACACAAATGTTGCGTATTTTCTTTCGGAAATAATAAAGTGCCTCGAAAAGTGTTTAACTTGGAAGGAAAAGAGTTGCAATCCGTGGAAAGGATCAAAGATTTAGGAGTATTGTTTACTGCAGATTTCAAATCCTCAGCACATTGTGGTATGATTGCAGCAAAAGCAAAATCTAGGTCATATTTAATAAGAAAATGTTTCACAAGTAGAGATCCTTTTATTTTAACTAAAGCGTACAACGTATACGTAAGACCACTTTTGGAATCTGTGTCTCCAGTATGGTTCCCTTATTTAACAAAAGACATTATGAACATTGAAAAGGTGCAACGAACCTTCACTAGGCATATTTGCCACGTCAATCATGTTTACGGAAAGGCTTATCAAGATCGTTTAGTTTATCTTGGCATTAGTTCTTTAGAATTAAGACGAATAAAACAAGATCTTATTATGATGTTCAAAATTATAAACAACCTCGTAGATTTAAATGTAACAGAATTCTGCAATTTTTCTAAGAATAAATACTCAATGCGAGGTAATTCCTTAAAGCTACAGCCAACAAACACGCTATCCTGTAAGCTAAATGTCACCAAATTTCAATTCGTTAATCGAGTAATTCCGTGGTGGAATGGTTTACCCGAACATACTGTCACAAGTAAAACATTACGATGCTTTAAATCAAAATTGGATGAACAAGATTTAAGTGCTTTATGCAAAGTCTATTAGTATTATTATGTATGAACTATATTCAATTAATTAACAACTTCTTTTCTACTTTTAATACCATTTGTATTTAAAGGATATATGTAAGTGAAAGTCAAGCTTTCCTTTATATTCCAGTCAATATTATATTTTTTGGCAAATAAACCAACAACAACAACTTATTTAGCATCAACATTGAAGGGCTTCTACTCCAGGAAATACATTTAAATACTGAATATCGTCCGGGGGTAGCTCCATGAAGTAGGTTGACGGGGCTTATAGGAAAATAAAATGCACGGCGTTATAAATGGGGGGGGGGGTAACTTCCATTGCGCTTCGATGGGGTCGTTAAAATGGAACTTTGGCAGAATGACCATACAAATTTCTACATGATGAAAAAGATACCCCAAATATATTTTTATGAATGACAGATTAACCAAAACAAAGTGAAAAAAAAATTCATAGACAGAATTTGTTTTGCAGATTGAAAAAATTGCAAGAGCGTCAAAAGGATACCTCAAAACATTTTCGTGACTAAGCATACTCTAAAAAAATTTTTTTCGTTTTGAAAAGGTACCCTTTAATATTTAAACGTCCCCGTATACCAAAAGTATGGAAGTTACCCCCCGGGTAAATATCTGAAGTGAAGAAAATAATGCACATAATAAACATAAAAATAACTCTGTATAATAATTAGAGGAATAAATTGACCAGCGGCCCTCGCACTCGGTCTTCAAAGGTGTGGGTGACGAACTGATACACCTGTGACTTGGGAAATGGCATTCACTTTCCAAGTTTGAGCCCGCAAGGCACGATGGTTAATTGTACGCCTTTCAATTGACACTTTTTTCTTCTGTTCTTCGATTGTCTCCAATTTGTTTTCTTTGTTTTCTAGAAAACATATGAACAAGACTAAAACACAAAATTGTACGATAGACCTAGCACCAGCATTCTGTTGAAATAAATTTATTTTAGTTAACCTATATCCTATGATGATAAACCTTTGCTGTGTAGCGATTGGTTAATATTATAACTTATCGCTTCTGATTGGTTGTTAACAGAACAATCAATTGTCCCATCAATTGGTAATGGTAATGCGGCGATACCCGGCAAAAATTTAACCATGATTTAAATATATATTCCTAACTATGAAACCCATGTGAAATTCTAATTTGCTGTGCATTCAACATTCACTAATATTTTACAGTTTCATAGTACGCAAGCTGTCCCGTAAGAAATGCTTATTTTTCGCTCTGACCTTCGCAGATTTTGGATCAGCATAATATTTTTATGTACATCAAGCAAATTGTCAATTAAAAAATTATAGGAAAAAGTTCCTAGCTGTTCTCTCATCACAATTAAACAAAGTTGTTCGTTATTTCTTTGCTTTTCAACTAATATTCTCTATCGCGGTAATCCCCACTGCATTCGATTTTGCAAGATGGATCATCGTTTGTCCATGACAATCTCATCTGAGAATAAAAACAGAAATTAAAAATGTACCAACCATATGAAGATTCTAACTATCCTTCCATGGAAAAAGCAACTCATAGATTTTCATATGATTTTCAAACAGAATGGGATTAGCAACATAGACGTCCTGGATAGATAACAGTGTGTTTATGGAATTTTACATTCAGATACAATATTGGCTGAGCGATTATTATATATACCAGAGATGTACAGAGTCAGAAATTTTGACTCCCAATCCGAAAAAAGTCCTCATAGAAGCGTTCGACTCCGAGTCCGGCTCAGAAAATGTAAGAAAAGTAGACTTCAACTCCGGCTTTGGCTCCAAAATACTTCAAATAAACTCCTGTACAATCTACGAAAATGTATTAATTTATCAATGGAAAATTAAGCAAAAATAGGAGGAAAGTACAAAATAATTTAACATAATCTGAAATGCGTAGCCAATCCTTAAATTCAACCACTATGTAGAACTATGCAGACATTTCTCAAAATTGGAATGATTATTTAGAAATTATCATAATTGTTTTTTAGCCTCCGATTCCTGTTCCTGACTGGCAAAAATTGTACTCCAATCCGGATCCTGTTGGAACGTGGATACTCCTGGCTGTTCTGTGAATTCTATGCTAATAGTATATTGATGACTTGGTATATCATTTTCCATCAAAGTTGATGATAAAAATTGCAATCCAGCTGCATTTGATGTAAATTGAGTGATAAATATCATAGGACAAAAGAATGCAATTAGGAATGTGCCTTTTGGTTCGTTTTCATCTTAAAGACGTGATGCTTGATAATATGTGATATATTAAATACAATCTTTCCATTCACATTCTTTTCTTTTGGTTTCCTATGGTCTGTGGTCAATGTTGCAAGATGTGTTTCCTGTGAAATACGTCTCGACAAATAATGAACAAGAGAGGCAGTGTATCTTTTGTCTGGCTTGACAATGTTTTGTAGTTATTTCTATGCATAAATTGTTGAGATAAATACAAACCGACAGTCACTATTATATAATAGTATTGATAGGACAAGGTGCCAGGCAATTAATCCAATACAATCAAATAATAAACTAATGTTATCATTACCACTATTTTGCATATAAAGGTCATCATCTTGCAGCTTTTATTAAGGCCTTGAATCAATTAAAATATCATTTATCAACAAGGATACAGCGTCCAAGCCAACATGAATCGATATTACAAATCTAACCGAATTAATTAGCTGCTCAACGCAACCGCTACTATAGAAGTTATATTGATTTGGCATGGATGGGCCATATAATGTCATTGAGCTGCGGGTCAAGCTGCAAGGTCTTGGCTAAGCTAACTTCAGCTTTACATTAATTTAAAATCAATTAGAGTGCTTATTAAGAACAAAACCAATAAAATTCTCAAAACACAATTCACATCTACAAACGAATTCCCTTTCCTGCAATTCCAAACGAGGTATATAGATTGCAGAGTGCATTGATATAATAAAGGATCAATTATTAATCTGACGTCAAGGTGACGTCAGATTGTTTGAAAAGTGAGAATGCGTTTGAATGGTCAATGATGATTGGATAATGAAATGATTGCGGCAATTAATAGTGGTCCGTTCAGCACATCGGTGTCGGTTATTGTGTAGAATGCAAGAAACAGATAGTCAGAAAGAGAACGCCTCGGGGCATGCAAATATATCGGCAAGCGTATTATTTAAAGAAAGTTATGAGACGTCAACGTAAGTTAACACTATCAATATTATGCAGGTTTAATTATTATGTTATTATATTAAAGTTTATCAATATGGGTGTGTTTTTATTTGCAAATATCTAGGTTGATAGTAATTAATTGAACAGGTACATCAATAGAGTAGAAGGAACCAAAGAAAGATTACAATAATGATGCAGAAAAAAGAACAATTTCACAATGATCATTCAATGAAGACCAGTGAAATTAGTATGTATATATATTATATAAACTAATAATATGATATGAAGATACAAGGAAGGATAACATTTCTGATTGATTATTTCAAATAATTTATTTTTCATTTGAGATAAAACGTGAGTTCATGTTCCCCTGCTATCATACCTCCAATCAGTTAAATAGTTGTTAGGTCATTAGTGATTAGTGTGTTGTTGATCAACAGTCGATTCCATTGATAAGCTTCAGCCAATGGCGCCACTATTGGAATTTCAATGATCCAAATAAACAAAATTAATTAGTGGTTTGTTTATGATTATAATGAGAAGCCTAAGAAGAGAAATGGGAGAAACCGTGCATTACTGACGTGGAAGCAAGGCCTAGGAGTTCTAGCAAATAGCAATTCCATTTATTACAGATCAATTATTCATCTTCTAAATACTATTCCTTGAAGTTTGTTCTGGTTATAAAGAAAGGATTACAGGGGAAATTGAATGTTTACTAATCAGCATAATTTTTATGGAATGATACGTTTTACTCAGAATGTTTGGATAAACTTAAACGAATCTTTCAAGCAAAGGGCCAGGCTATATAGTAAAGCTATTCCGATAATTACGAAGGGTGGAGATTTGGAAGGCAGTACAGTATTGGTTTTACATAATTGTTAAATAAGTCGTATGATTTGTTACAGTGAAAGAGGATATACCAAATGCAATGGAATTCACGGTAAAACCCAACTAGGTAAAGCTAATTCGATCATGCCGCATCATAACTGGTATTTTCTAGGCTCGAAGTATATTTATAAATTATAATATAATTAACACACAAAGTGAACTGACGAAGGACTCCAATATTGAAACTGAGAGTTTGACTTTGGACATATTCTGATATTTTGTGCCAAAAAACAAAGTGTGAAAGACGAGGAGATTATAAGAAGATTCCCATAAAATTCTGCAAGGAAATCTGCCGTGTTTAAAAAGGATATCTTCGGACTACTAAGAAGGTATACAGTAATTACAGTATATGTAGTACAAAAATGGCACATAAAATACATTAAAAAATTAAAACCGAAGAATCGAAATATATAGAGCTTATGATCTACAAACTTCAAACGATATTGGCCATAAAATAATTAGTTGTACTTCTCTCAATTCTCATATGTATATAGTGCACGGAACTATGATGGAGCAGTTTATAGTTTGTATAACCATAATATAAATAAAGTATCACTTGCCAGTCGTCTATGATTGTTATAAACACAGTTCAATGAAAATTATAATACAATGTTAGTTGCATAGAGAGCATATAAGCAATTCATTGATATTTAAGACTGACCTTGAAATTTAAACAGTTGAGAACGGTCGTGGCTAGATCAGGGGTAACTCAAGGACATTTTATGATTTTTATCGATTCTTTTATTTGAGTATTAAATTCAGTTTTCAACCGATTTAAAAACTTCTTTTTGCATCTGGTACCTTTGTATATTTACCCCAAATCTACCATGTATAATTCAAAAATAAAAAAGCTATTGAACTTTTAACTAAACTTGATGATAAACCTTTTTGGCTGACTAAATTTATTGCAATAATTTTTTTATTTTTCATTTTATACGAGGTAGGTTTGTAGTAAATATATTTAGGCACAAGATGCAAAAGGAATTTTAAAAATGTTGGTTGAAAACAGAATTTAACACAAATAAAAGAAACAATAGAAAGTCATAAAAATGTTCTTGAGTTACCCCTGATCTAGCCACGACCGTTGAGAACATTCACATATTGTGAGCATTCAAATGCTTACAAACATACTCTCCTTTTTATAAGCAAACTGAACGAGGCTCAGATTCTGGAAAATTTAAGAAATAATATCAGATCTACATTTTCTACAAAAAATTACGAGCATAATAAGAACATTTCAGACTGAAATTTCTAGAATATCCGAGCTTGTATTTTTCTTGAAATATTCAGGCTACATTTTAAATCCAAAACACCTTTTTTAATTCAAGAAAATTTTGGTCAATTCTCAGGGTAAATGTTTTATGTTGATATGAGCTTCAGAATGTTTATAACTTTGAATTTTGGTTTTCTTTGAATTCTTTCCTGAGAGTACTAAAGTATAAATGCATTGTTTTTCCTCGTACTCTATCTATAATTTGCATACTATATTATACGACTATGATAATATAATTTCACTATACAGTAACATGGACTAAAAATTTATTAATATATTACTAAACATTTTCTAATGTCTTTATAGTATTTGTATCGTGATGAATTTCAAAATGTTGAGCCTCATAAGGCTTTATTCATAATTCGTTGTTTATAAATTTTTAAGCAATTTTACTTGAGAGCTTTACCTGTTATTGGAAATTATATTATAATTGTTGCAAAAAAGTGTTTCAATTGAAGGGATATACTATAATTGCAAGCAAATAAAATCTAGGTCATTTTTATCTATCGGCATTGATTCATTTTACCATGTCAATATCAGGTGCCAGTCTTCCCAGACTTTGAAAATAATTTGTAGCATTTTGCGTGCTTAACTAACTTTTGTGAGCGTAAGTTTTAGAAATATGAGAGCTAGATGATATATAGCTTTGATATTTATTTATTAAATAAATTTGAAAAAACTACACAGTAGTAGATTTTGCCAAATTTATGTACTTATTTCTATATTGCTATTCAATATTTCTATTTCATCATGTACGTCAGAGATAAATAAAAAACACAGGTCCTTGCGACAGTTTCGATATAATCTTATCTCATTTTCAAATAATTGAGAATGAAATGCTTGAAAATGATATAAGATTATATCGAAATTGTTGCAAATACTTGTGTTTTTGATTTATCGTTGACCTACATAATTAAGTATAACCATAGTATCACGAATTGTATGCATATATTTCATGTTCCTAAAATGTTCACAATGTAATACTTCAAACAGAACTAGAATAACGATTGAATTTCAGACAAGTTAAATTAAACACCAAAGCATGCTTGTACCAGTGCATAATGGTATAATTAAGATTTATGTAAGAATTTTATGAGATTGCTCTATAAGGCCTTTAAAAATAAATAGATCTTTGTGGTACAATACAGTATTTAAAATCCCACCTGCACATGGGATTAAACACAATTATTTTATAGAGATAAGAAAATGTAAATATAATGATATCCTAGATATTTCAATGAATTGGGTTTATCATACCATTTATAGCTGTTTTAAAATACTTTTTAATCAAGTTCAAGTTCAACTAAGACTCCGCCGCAATCTTTAGGATGAAGAAATACAACAGGTTTACCATGAGCACCGATCTGTAACAAAAAAATCACACAAACACATCACGAAAAGTCTGTAAATCACGACACCATGAGTAAATCACGAGTAGTCAGTCATGTTTAACATGTTTCATGCATAGATTAATGTGTTAATCCTATGAATTTGCACGCTATTTTCCCATGGGAAAAAAATCCTTAAAACATTAGGGTTGAATATTGAGGGTCAGGGAAAAAAACTAAGATCAAGTTATATGTTATTAAAATTCGTAAACTTTTGACCTAAACGTATTTTAGTTGCATGTCAGTATTATATAGCATAATAATTTTAATAATCAGATGCTGAAAATTAAAAAGGGTTAATTCAGCTTGGGAAACATTTTACAGCGTCAAGATCTATAGTAACAATGGGACATATATACAGGATATTAGTCTTCAAATGACAAGAACAAGCCGACGCTTTAAGATCTACAGTATAACATTTATATATATATCCTATAGAAATCACATCACTTAAATCTCACAATTATAAATCCCTTATATATCATTTATTATTTGACTTGAATTATTTAAATAAACCATCGATGCTGAGATTATTTTTGTTTGATGAACAAACTTTGAAATATTGCTGAGGGTGATGCAGATGGGGGGCAAACCCGGAGGGTGGTTTCCATTGCGCTTCGACGGGGTTGTTCAAATAGAACTTTGGAAGGATGACAATAAAAAGTTTCTTAAGTAAAACAAAACAAAATCAAGAAAAACAATTAATAATTGGACAAAAGTCAAAAAGTATACTTTTCGTGTCGAAGAAAAACCTAAATTTGTTCTGAATTTTGAAAAAGGTACCATTTCATCATCATCATCATATATTTATTCAGGGCCTGGTAAGACATACTAGTCTTGTTTTCACAGGGCTGATTACAAAATGCATACAATATAATAATTGAGAATAATATTTAAGAATAAAATGTTAGTACAGTATTAGGAAATTTTACATTTATAAAAACTATACAAATTTACATAAGATAAGTATTATTTAATTAATGTTTTCTTCAGAAAGTTTTTTTCTTAATGTTTGAACGTTCTCGTATACCAAAATGGAAGCAGCTCCCCTAACAAACGCATAGTACACTGAGCCATTTGCACTGCAAGAGTGAACATCTGTATAATGCTAAACCATGAATGGCCTATAGTCAGTACAACCGGTTTACCCAAGGTAGAAAAACAGCGCAACTATATCAAATCAATATATCTTACTTAAATACCGTATTTGATGAAACGAGTAAGCCGCATATCATATCCGGGAAAATACAATCAAAATAAATCCGTTACACCCATTGTCTATTCTCATTTAAGGTACTTCGACGAGTTAATTAGCGATAAAACAGCGAGAAACTATACTATTGGTCGATTAGCGATAATTGTGAAAACCTATTATAGCTACATAAACTGTCAGATAGGGTGTTGCAGATAGCATTCAGCTTTATGCTCACAATAGCAGATAAAAAGGAAGGAGTTGTTGTTTGAAATGGAACAACAGACCATTTAATGATAGGCTACCCACAAATGTAACCCACTAACGGCCTAGACAACTATCATCTATGCTATCATTAAGTGCAGTTAAAACATGTGAAAAGTTCCGATTAATTATGTACTGTAAATAGATACCATGGCAACTGAAGGAAGGGAGGAAAGAGACGGGTAACTCCTCTGTTACTCTGTGTTTACACCTTTACATCATTAATCTTATATGGAATTTAAGTTACGGTTGTTTACAAGGGGATAACGAACACTAACATTGAAGTTAATTTCCGCAGCTTATTTAAGTCACGTATGATTCAAAGATAGTCATTGTGTAGTAAAAATGACCACGCAGGCGCGGGGGAGAAAGCGTTAAAAAGACTGCACAGATATGTAGTATACTATAAACAATATTTAACGGATTGTCATGAACGTAAATAGGACCGATTATATAACTGACGTCATTAGAGACTGGATTTAATATAGAAAATGTTAACGCTAACTCAATTACCTATTGTGATAAGGAATGTCTCAAGCGATACACACTAAAAATAAGTTATTTTGAATTATATTAAGCAACCAGTTAATTAATTTGTCTTCGCTTTTCTACATTCAGTCTACCCAGAACAGCACGAGAAGCACTTCAAGATGACAGCTAAAAAAGAAGAACTAAATATGCATACTGTCAAATCGTTTTCACCCGTTAAAAGAGCGTGGAGAACCGGCATTTATTTCCCATACACGAGATTCTACCTCAGAGAGCTGTACTACAGGTAACAACCATGGCTATTTATATATATATATATATATATGTTACCTACAGAAAACAATTTACTATTTTTACTGTACCTTGGAATAGAATTATGATTGCCTACAAATAGTTAAAGGTGCATAGTTTCATTTAAAGAGTAGGAACACCATTGCAGCTTGAAACATATATAATGAATGGAAATTTTCGCATGAGGTCAAGGGATAGTTGACCTACAGCGGGCGCGCTAAAGAAATATCGAACAAATTGTTTATCATAGCTCCTTATTGTAGCATATCAGCTCTCAAGGATAGAGCCTAGAACAATGCCCTTTATTTAGCTTGTGCATCTAGCATAAAGAAAAGGCACAGCCAGCGCGAGATATAGGAAATTAAAATAGCAACAAGTAAAAAAAATATTTCAATAATCGCATATATTGAAAAAAGAGGCGTCCTTTAATTACGGTTGAAAATTACCCCAGAGCAGATAGTAAACCATAGATAGAATATGATATAACTGCGTGTAAATAGAAAATCAGATTGATGCTGATGAATAGAAAGATTGTTAGTTATACAAGAAAAACTATTCGTCCCCTGTGATTGTGACGTTGTTATATAGTCCGTAGCGGCGTGTCACGGTTGTGAACGTTTGCTCACTAACAGGCAGGTCTTCGGTTTGTAAGGGCATTTGTCACACAACAAACACAGCTCGTTGAACTAGTGGCGCATTTACGATAACTTACCAATTGAGAATAGTGAAGTTTTGTTTGTTTATCGTTAAGTTCATGACCCTAATGGTCCCGACTTGAGGGTGGCTATTGACAAGAGAACGTCGCTTGATTGGACAAGGGCGCGAGATGCGCACCTATTGAGCTGGTAAGTGGCAGCATGTTCTTCGCGCCATTGTGAAACACATTCACATATCAATCAATCGAGATTGATAGACAAGATATCATTGATGACAAAGATAACACATTAAACCCCATATTAATTAATAAGGACTTACACTGTTCATGTGCTGTGAAGGCAAAGCAAAAGATAGATCTACGCACAATTTCTTACAAGCCAACAAGTAAAGTAAGTAACGCTGAATCGTTTCGAAAGGAAAGTTAATTGAATCATCCAATTGATCTATAAATGGGGTACAGTAAGAAGTAAATTGATCAATATATTTACATGTTTATCTTGTTTAGGAATGTCTTAGCAGAATTAAGGGGTGTATGATTGATTGATAGGAAGTCAAATGAACATCAAAACAAAATTACTCTATCTGTCAATCAAATCCACAATAACAAACAACTGCATAATGAATAGAACCAATTAATAACTAATACAAGCACACACACTCTCGAATGACTATATCTACGTCAGTTCTGAAATGTTGTCATATACATGACAAACCAAACCTATAGATTGTTTTATAATCTATGTTTGCACTGTTAATAACACCTGTGAGCTTATTATAGGCAGTACGAATTTGCATATAGATCGAGCCCAACCTTCATCTTGTCCGCAGTTATTACAGTAAACACATTTTAAGTAAGACGGAATTGATTGACTTCGTCTATTATATGCAGCGGATTCACGTTATCCGTTCATAATGTTCAGACATATGGCAATTAAATTTCAAAAATAGTCTGAAATATAAGAAATCTAGATCATATGTAATATATATCAATGGGAAATGCAATAACAAGAGCTCAAAACGGTGAGAACAGTCTGAAATCTGCGAAAAGTCTGAAAATTTTCATTTCTGAATGTTATATATCTTAATTTAGCGAGAGTAATAGCGGAGTAAGTCAAACCGTCAAACGAGGACCTATTAATAATTACTCAGCATATTAATTAAGTCTAGTCTTTTCTATTGGTAGTTAGAAGTAAAATGTCAGAAACGCTTGCCACGATTTAGGCCACGCTGATAATTTGTGAAAGACACGTCATTTGTTTATCGACACGGGTTAAAAGCCTTTGAATTAAAATTATATCACTAGCAAGCACTAAAACAACACGTTGTACTGGTCATTTTGTTCATCTGAAGACGAGCAAGTTGAAAAAAAAATTGGAAATAAGGAACACAAAAGCTACTCTATAAATAAATAAATGTCATGATGATAGCTACCCGGAAAGCAAGATAATATGCAATACAATAATGGAAATAGCAACCAACAAAAGATACCTAAGATTCCATTGCTAGCAGCTCGTACGCGCATGTTTATTCATTTGCGAACTGGAACAACATTTAATGATCTATTGACGTATGATCGAAGGGATGATTCGATGACATCTTTTCACGTGTACAGTTAACATCGCGAGGTGTCGGATAATCTTGTAAGTACTGCCGGTACATGCTTGTCACTGTAACGAATGGAATACGCTTAAATCGAGATTTCAATCCGATTCTCTTGGAAGATTGAGATGTGGGATTTAATCACGATTAAGATGCCGTCATACAATCTCTAAAGAGTGATTGATATCTGCTACATTTCGTTCTGCTCTGGTAACAGATCATAAAAGGAATAATTTTATGCACATTCTGTAATGCGTATTTCCAAACCGAAAATTGCGTAAGCATCAAATCGAAGGGCAATTCTGCTGAGCATGCGCATTCGATATGTGACATACCAAGGTCAGTTAAATTTGTTTGCATAGGTCAACTAAATGAGCTATTGGATTAAAAATAGCTAACGATTGACAATCATCCCAAATTGGCATCATTTTAAGATTATTTGCTGTTGGGTGCTAATTATAGCCTTTTGTTTGTCATTGAAATGTTGTTGTTATCCGAATGCGTGTGATTAGTATTGAAAATGGAACTTTGCTTTGTTGAAAATGACGTCACCAGACGGCAATACTTAATACAACAAAGCTATGTCAATAGAAGCACTAATTTAGTTGATTGCAAATAATGATCAACACGCCCATCTCTAATAGACACAATGGCACGTGGCAGGGCGCTAAACAACGCCACTATCTATACAGCATCTGCACACGAGGATTACTTGAGGCCAGAAAACAGTCATATAATAGTATTAACGTATCAACAAATAAAATAAGAAATAGATGGAGCAATTGTCTACTGTTCTTCTGACACATACTTTACATACAATATGCTATTCAGATAAGAATGAAGAAACATTTGTAGTAAATCAGATAGAGGCTAAATCTAATCAGTTCGTCCGTTGTACAAGAAGTGGGACTGATTGAAAGGAGGAGCAGAACTACAGTTTGATCAGATAGGGGTGGGTCATTCAATTACTGTTCACCAGAAGTCTCACTGTGATTCATCATAGGTTTAGTACAATCATCATAATTATGAGAATGATGTCGAATATAACGCTAAGCAAACACAAATAGCTCACACATGCCAAGTACAAGCAACGGCTGGCTGATTTGCCAATTAAAAATTGTTTACAAACAGCAAGCAATGCTATCGAACAATGACCCGTAATAAGTGGCTGACCATTCTATATTAGAGTGGGGCAGTACCATTAGTTTTAGTTATTACAATCAACCGAACAACAGAAAATTATCTGAACGCTGTCTTGAGAGTGGATTCTGGTAATGTCTTGATAACATTTTTACATGTGAATGTATTTAATCCAGTTGTTGGGCCTCTCTATTTCCAAACAATACTGCAGCAAGTCCAATGAGGTAATATAGCACATATAGTGATATTATGATGCCATTATGTAAAGCATTACATTTTATATTATATACTTATTGTCATCTGATCATAGCCCAAAAATCGTTCTGAGATAGGATAGGTATGTATAACGGTTGTCAACTGACCGTTACGTAAGTGATCTTGTATTTGTAAGTTCTAAATATAGAAATTAAATATCTCAATGTTTTAAATGAAGAACATAAATTTATAGATACACGTCTACATTTTGATAAGTTGTTAAAATGTTAGAGTCATGCGATGTAGTCAATTATTATCATAATGTCGTTTGAAAATTGTTGACTGAAAAATGAATACGTAAATGTCTGATTCAGAAAAAAGGAGAACACGGGTATCTATATGCAGGACATATTAAAACAGTACTATATAGTTCAGTCGAATATTATATTAGAAATTACTGCTTAAGTAGGAAGGGACATGTTGTTGACGATATAGGTCTATTGCCTGCCAAAGGAATGCGGTATAAATACGTTTAAATAGCCAAGCCCTTATAATATAACAGAAGAGCGTAATGATGCCATTAAAATTACAAAACAAATAAATATGAGATTTTTCAAATAGATGTTTACGAAACACGACTGAAATAATTGACGAATATAGAATCATGATTGACACTAGCTTCGACGGGCACCTGTATTTGGTAATTATATTGATCAGCCTGCGGGCACATAGTAAGCCACTAATCAGTCTTAAATAGTCTTAACTCTGATACTCTAAGGTGGATTAAATGGATTCCACAACATTTAATGATGATAACGACTTCAATGGAATGAAATGAAAAATATACATATGGGTTAATAGAATATTGTTATTATATATATGGAAAAGCATGTCATCACAACGATAGATCAACATCAACATATATCATCATTACACTCGCATGCATGTAGGTTAGTATATGATAACTATTCTTCAAGATCTTTCACAAAGAGAAAACAAGAACTAAAGTAGGTGTAGTGTTAACCTTACAAATATGCAGGACAGCGGTTATATAATCAGAGGCGTGCGCACAATGCACCGTTGATTAGCACTTCGTTATGAAGTCTTGTGGTTCTTTGTGTTAGTTTTGTTTATCGTATTAAAGCAGTGTCGGGGTCATGCTGTTGAATAACGGCCGTCACAAACGGGCTCAGTGAAAGAGAACGACGCAATTTTACCGCGCTAGGGTAAGCGTCAGTGGTCAGGCGATGCTTTACGAAGCGGTTTCCTGTAGTAGAGAAAGACTTCAAACGATGAGAAGACACAAGCCTGAGTCAACAAACCGATTATAATGTTTGAAATCGGTTTCTTTCACGTGTAAATGCCTAAGATGAGTTGCAAAGAGCAATGTTTAACTCCCGTTTTAGCATGAGATTGCGGACTTAAATAAAATTACGAAACGTGTCCCCCGACAAAGACGTTCTATTGAGGTATTGAACGATCAATTTTGTAGCGACATGTGTGCGTAGGTAGTGAGCAAGTGAGAATAAGAGTTGCTATCGAAATTCAGTACAAAAGCTACAAAGGGTCACCGGTTTGCCAACGAATAAAAAGTGCCGGCAATGTCTTTTATCTGCGTGTAGCGCAAAAGCCGGACGCGCCGCTCGCTAGGAAGACAATCGTTGAACACGCATTGTTCATATGTACGTAACGTTAACTTGAAACAAGAGATCAGACAATAGAGGCGATTGCCACGCTGTATTGAAAAAGTGTGAGAAATCCCAAAGTGGCAATCGAAACATTTCAGCGCCAGACGGCAAGAGCAACAAAAAGAGACCGGTCGTTGAGAAGATCTGCGTTTTAAATCAGCTAAACAAAGTGCAGATTGATGATCATTAGATAGAAAATAGGAGAGAAATAATTCTGGCTGTAACTTGCCACCTTTGATGAGTCACATGCTGGCGACTGATACAAAAATCAACAACAGGAAAGCCAGCATGGATAGAAGACATTACCCGCGTTCTCTACACGTCACGTGATCAAGGTTAGATTTACCAGACATGTAATTATAATGCTAAGTAGAGCGGTCCAGTCAATCAAGGTGTTGGCCAGGAAGCAGTCAGCAGCAGAATGGTATCAAATTAAAGGGGGCAGGCAAGAGATAATTATCGTTGGAAGTGTCAACGTCGGCTACGATAAAGACATGGTAATCAATGTACAATGCGGTAGCCGCATTTAGGCAAGGACACTTGTCTAACAAGATGGAACAAAGCCATGCCAAGGCGGTCTTCAATCGAATGTCTTTCATCCTAATATAATCACTTTAGCAAACGCAAAGAGGCACAAGCGCCTTCACATTCAGACCGATTGTGTGCTGGGCAACCACTCTGGGCAATGACGTGTTGACAACATATCACTATAGCGTAAGGGTTAAACATCACTTCAGTCACATCTACCTGGCAGTTACATTGACAACAACAACAACACTGACAGATATCTAATGACATAATTATCTTATCAATTTGTATGAGTGTATTGCTATTCTTTGTCTAGAAACGAGCAGCTCTGTCCGATGACAACAGCCAAGGAGATGAGGTCTGATTTTTCTGTGGCCAACATTCTAACAAGTAACACTGGCAAAAATGGGCTTCGTGGTAGATTTAGTCCTCACAAAGACGATGCGATCGTAAAAGAACACATCAGTGATGTGGCAGAACCAGTCTCATCGCCGTGTTCAAGTATTGGAAGTTGTAACGAACCCCAAAGAGTTAGTACAATATCACCGAATAGCTGTCGAGAAAGAGCTAATGTTGAGCTAGAAGATAAGGCATTATGGCAGAGTTTTCACCATTTGACGAATGAAATGATCGTTACTAAGAATGGCAGGTAAGCGATTTATAAAATTAGCTGTGACGATTTTGTATAATCGATTATGACCTTGTTGCTATAGATAACTGCCTCTATATATGATATATGTATAGTTGAGTAGATGATTTATATCATATCTGGACAGATTTCATCATAAATGACATATATCATTTGTACGTTCTGATGTGAAGTCATTGTTTTAGTTACACCAAATGTTACGGCGATACAATCAAATAGACTTATTTTCTTTCCTGCTATTCCATTGGAATTTTATAGATTGATTTTGAAGTCAGCAATAGCGTACGGTCTTATATTTTCATTCAAATTGGGTGTTTGTTTGTTTGTTTGCAGACGAATGTTTCCAGTATTGAAAGCGAATATCGATGATTTAGACCCAAAAGCAATGTATTCGATATTACTTGATTTTGTGGCAGTTGATACACATCGTTGGAAATATGTTAATGGTGAATGGTCTCACGGCGGAAAACCAGAACCCACCCCATCAAGTCACGTTTATGTTCATCCGGATTCGCCTAACTTTGGTACACATTGGATGAAGAACCCCATCGTGTTCTCCAAAGTTAAACTAACCAATAAAGAAAGCAACAACAATCAAGTGGTAAGCCTACTAAATTAGATCTATCCCCCCAATAAAGATTCAACTATCAATCAAGGCGTGCCGTTCTAATTTCCAATGTTGCGAACGAATCTACACTATAGGAGTTCATTTCATGCTAAATAGAATATATATAGTTAATATTTATTATAATAGCCAGTCAGAAATTCATGACAGCTAACCGATAAACTCTTGTCTGCAAGTAATTTCGCATGAATGCACAGTAAGCTGTTGGCTAACTAGACCTCACGCTAACGTTAAAGTCATTGGCCGTCGCATAAGAAGAGACCGCATAGCTTTGAAGCAATATAGATAGTTGTCAATCAACTTGCATAGTGAGCGGCACGCCAACACACCAACGCCGTACACACACACAATCCGTATAATAGTCCATACCAAATAGGCCTGTATTATTCACCCAGTTAGACACACACAACAATGTGAGTACAGCTGGGTTATTGAATATAGAGCGCACCGCTCAAAGCCAATGGAACTATCACCTGTTAAATGCTACAAAGTGACAATAATAATAATTCAGAGAATGTACAGTTGTGAATATATTTAACAGTAGACCGACACACGGCTGCAGTTAATATCAATCAACGAAAAGACAACATTGAAACAAATAAGACGGCTGAGCTTGTTAAAACGAGGCAATATGCCGCAGTTCATTTTCCCATTGTTAATATCGTAATTAATTTTATTTTGTATTCACCGTGATTTCTATTCTAGGTGATGCTTAATTCACTGCATAAGTATGAGCCTCGCATCCATGTAGTACGCGTCGATTCAACTGGCGTAGATCGTACAGTTTCAACGCACTCATTTGCAGAGACGCAATTCATAGCTGTTACGGCGTATCAAAATGAGGAGGTAATTACATATTATTTTCATTGCAAATCAATATCAATCGTGGCCATATGTAGGTATTAGGCGTTGGCTTTGTAGAAATGATGACCCGAGTGATAGTGATAATGCTATTATTAAAATTGGATTGAACTGTCATTAATTGTAACCTTCAGCGTATCACTAACGAGTGATAGATATGCCGTATGTTAGTATCATCTATATAATAGATACAGATAGTAAGCATAAGACTGTTGTATATACGTACAATGAGCGTAGGTGCTGACGGGTGCACTGAAGTGGAACGCTTTGCCATCAACACCATAGGCCGCCTTCTTTCAATAATGGAATGTGTTGGATCGATCATTTAATCACAATATTATATACCATAATAGATCACTGAAAGTGTTACAAGAAAGACGAATAGGAATCAGGAAAATGCCATTATCTAGTCAATACACCGTTATTGTCTACCACGACCTGTATTCATCTTGGGCCGCTTAAATCACGCTTGCTAAAGTCCACATAACCGCGTTGTGATTTCAAGGCTTTGCGCTAAACCCCTAGATAACATCATTTTAAGTCAGGCAGATTCCAGATCAATGGAGACCGCTAGCGAATCGGCAGCCTGGAGTCATGAGTTTCAATTCGTAATATACATGAGGTGTTTGAAAAGATAGAAGATTTCATCAAACGCGATTGAAACAAGTAATATCAAATGAATAGCCAACGTCAGCTGCGGGCGGATCGTAAAGACTTAACAAATAGATGGACAGTCAAAGATAGCCATGGATGAGCTCAACTGATACATCTACAATCGGCTGAGGCGATTAGCACAACGTGCAAATAACATCATCGGCAATGGTATTCAGGCTAAGACCACTGACTAACCGACAATCACAACGAACTAGTTTGTCGTTGAGCTTAATCAAGGCTTAAGTAGGCGATACAGCTATAAAACAACTCGCGATAGATCATATTGAATAGAGCATATATGATACACCGCATGGGACATTGATCGACAACCAAACTTGACAGTTGATTGTTTCACCAATAAAATATAACCAACTCCGCCTGTCAACACCAAGTTACTACTTTCATTTAATCCAAAACGATTGGCAGTGACGTGAACTGTCTGCTTATATACAAGTCGCAAACAACAAAGATGAAAGCTCGTTTGGTTATATCATAACGCATAGCTAAAATTAAATACAGGCAACGCCCAATACCTAAACGTCACTAATAACAACGGTTTAGAAATGTGTTTTATTAGGTTAATAATAGCACTCCAATTGATTCGATTTCCATTTACATATTTCAGATCACTGCTTTAAAGATAAAATTCAATCCATTCGCAAAGGCATTCCTTGATGCCAAAGAAAGGTAATTTAAACGTAAAAATAGACTTCGTACATTAGAAATATAATCAGGGCGTGGTCATTCATCAGTTTCTGTTTTTTACTATATTAGGGCTGATCACAGGGACGTCATCGAGAGAGAATCTGGTTATCTATTTTCAACCCCATGTAAGTACTGCCAACAACTACTCATTTATAATTAATACTGATACTGCAGTATTTCAACTAATACTATCTTCAATCTATTCTTGCTTTCAGGTTCATGCTGTCATCCAGGTTCGAGTGATATTCGTCATTCTGTTCTCCCTGTACACGCAATGGAAGCTAATAAGCACCTGCCTCATTTGATGCCACGTTTGGATACGAGATTTGTTAGTCGTCATATCGATCAATGTGATCGTCTTGCGTTAAAACCGAACCGTGTCATGCCCTACCCTCATTTACAACCACGAGACCATATGCCATCTCGAAGCATCTGTAAGTATTATATTTATACAGTACTATCACTCCAATGGTATTAAACCTAATGTTTAGTATGTATGTTACAACTCAACTATTTTTCTTCTAAAACGTAGGTTCATCTCCTTCAACGATACATTCTTGTCGCAGCTCAACCCCAATGGAACGAGTAATCCATCGAATCAGCCCACCTCGTCGAATTCATCATCCAGACTTGGAAAGTGCACCACGAATTAGAGCTGATAGCTTACCAACGCAAGCTGTTATTGAGAGGTTTGGTGTCGAGGAACGATTTCATCATCCACCACGCTGTTCGCCGCAATGTGACGTACCACATTATCAGTCGCCATCGCATGAAAGGTCAAGGCAATCGAATTACAACGAGTCAATGGCAGGACATCGTGCCACTCATTGCAGGATCGATATGGGAAGCCCTTTAGCAAACCATCATAGAGATGGTAGACAAGAATACCCCGTCAAACGATAAATTAAATAAACCAAGTTGTTATTAATATTAGACATAGTCTCATTATTTATAAAATATTATCATGTGTCGAAGACACTCTACCGCACTGCAAGCTCAGCATAATGAAAATTGTAAATAACATGCATTTATAAAAATGAGGATCATGAATGGTAACGAGGTTGAATAATAGCAACGCCCATTCGTTAGAATTTCATCAACTGTAGTACAGTAATAGAAAATCTGTCAAATCAATATTATCTTTGTACAAGACAGTAATAAATATCAGTAAAATAACCACTCTTAGCTTCTATTTATTTTATATGTATATGTTAATTGGCTTGATTCGAATACGGACTATACACATGGCCAAAGGTGCGACAACGGTACAGTGTCTGAAAAAAAGTTTAACATTCTGGAATCCCAGAGAATTTTCAAGTTTTTCTTCTGAGGTTTGGTCTATAAATAGGGAAATTCACAATTTTCTTCTGAATTGTCTCTGTTCCTCCGGGATCTAGGCTCCCAGGACCCCAGTTCTGTCGGACCCTGCAAGGGCAATAACAGTACTCTCCTAAATCATCAAAATGTTTTTTTTTATCTTAGCGTGGCACGTCAAGCAAGTATTTAAAATGCGCTCAAACCTTTGGAGTAGGATTAAGCACACGGACGTTGTTGACCTTTAAATCATCCATTGCTTTTTGAAGATCACTGACCTATTAAACAATAATAAAACATACTCAGTTATCATTGCAAAATGAAACATGCTCAAAATGAACGGGGTTTGTACTGTGGAACCGCCGGGGGATACTATTATATAATATATATACAATCAAGGCAACATCAGAAGTTTGAGTTTTAAACATGATCCCGAAGATGATCCCTGCATAGTTTTCTATACAGAGCGAGAGCATGGAGAGTTTTTTACATTGATGCTGCAGTATTATGTGTACTATCAATATTTTTATCATTCAAAATATTTCGAATTAACTCACGTTGAAGCAAATGTGATGGATTCCACCTTCAGGTTTGTTCTTGAGGAAGCCTTCGATTGGACTCTTTTCACCCAACGGAGAAATCAACTTAAACAAAAGATATCAATAGGAAGCTCAGAAACCCTTTGACAGCGGTCACATTAAAATCTGATTTAAAACACGCCCAAAGAATATCGATCTATTGATCAGCCTACTTGTTTCAACTTTGTTTCGGATAGATTTAGCTCAGAAACCCTTTGACAGCGGTCACATTAAAATCTGATTTAAAACACGCCCAAAGAATATCGATCTATTGATCAGCCTACTTGTTTCAACTTTGTTTCGGATAGATTTAGCTCAGAAACCCTTTGACAGCGGTCACATTAAAATCTGATTTAAAACACGCCCAAAGAATATCGATCTATTGATCAGCCTACTTGTTTCAACTTTGTTTCGGATAGATTTAGCTCAGAAACCCTTTGACAGCGGTCACATTAAAATCTGATTTAAAACACGCCCAAAGAATATCGATCTATTGATCAGCCTACTTACTTCAACTTTGTTTCGGATAGATTTAGCTCAGAAACCCTTTGACAGCGGTCACATTAAAATCTGATTTAAAACACGCCCAAAGAATATCGATCTATTGATCAGCCTACTTGTTTCAACTTTGTTTCGGAAAGATTTAGCTCAGAAACCCTTTGACAGCGGTCACATTAAAATCTGATTTAAAACACGCCCAAAGAATATCGATCTATTGATCAGCCTACTTGTTTCAACTTTGTTTCGGATAGATTTAGCTCAGAAACCCTTTGACAGCGGTCACATTAAAATCTGATTTAAAACACGCCCAAAGAATATCGATCTATTGATCAGCCTACTTGTTTCAACTTTGTTTCGGATAGATTTAGCTCAGAAACCCTTTGACAGCGGTCACATTAAAATCTGATTTACAACACGTGCAAGGAATATCGATCTATTGATCAGCTTACTTGTTTCAACTTTGTTTCGGATAGATTTAGCTCAGAAACCCTTTGACAGCGGTCACATTAAAATCTGATTTAAAACACGCCCAAAGAATATCGATCTATTGATCAGCCTACTTGTTTCAACTTTGTTTCAGATAGATTTAGCTCAGAAACCCTTTGACAGCGGACACATTAAAATCTGATTTACAACACGTGCAAGGAATATCGATCTATTGATCAGCCTACTTGTTTCAACTTTGTTTCGGATAGATTTAGCTCGGAAACCCTTTGACAGCGGACACATTAATATCTGATTTAAAACACGCCCAAAGAATATCGATCTATTGATCAGCCTACTTGTTTCAACTTTGTTTCGGATAGATTTAGCTCAGAAACCCTTTGACAGCGGTCACATTAAAATCTGATTTACAACACGTGCAAGGAATATCGATCTATTGATCAGCCTACTTGTTCCAACTTTGTTTCGGATAGATTTAGCTCGGAAACCCTTTGACAGCGGTCACATTAAAATCTGATTTAAAACACGCCCAAAGAATATCGATCTATTGATCAGCCTACTTGTTTCAACTTTGTTTCGGATAGATTTAGCTCAGAAACCCTTTGACAGCGGTCACATTAAAATCTGATTTAAAACACGTGCAAGGAATATCGATCTATTGATCAGCCTACTTGTTTCAACTTTGTTTCGGATAGATTTAGCTCAGAAACCCTTTGACAGCGGACACATCAAAATCTGATTTAAAACACGCCCAAAGAATATCGATCTATTGATCAGCCTACTTGTTTCAACTTTGTTTCGGATAGATTTAGCTCAGAAACCCTTTGACAGCGGTCACATTAAAATCTGATTTAAAACACGCCCAAAGAATATCGATCTATTGATCAGCCTACTTGTTTCAACTTTGTTTCGGATAGATTTAGCTCAGAAACCCTTTGACAGCGATCACATTAAAATCTGATTTACAAAACGTGCAAGGAATATCGATCTATTGATCAGCCTACTTGTTTCAACTTTTTTTCGGGTAGATTTAGCTAGTCATGAAAACAGTATATTTGATCAAAAGATATAATTGCATTACTAACTTCAAACTTGTATAGATAAACAAGCTCACAACGGAATTTGAATCGGAAATTCGGATAAGATCTAAGCGAAGTATCGGATCACAAACTCACAGAACGGTTGAGTAAAAATTCAGCTACTGCATTGACTATATATCTTTCACGCGGCGCCGATGTGCACAACAATCCCAACGGTAATCGTCTCTATCCTACCCTCTTCATATTGATTGCCTCTTGACCAAGTCCTGGAGTGATTAAGCCGCTGCGCCCGGCAGAACAATTTTATGCCTTGGTAAACCTAATCTTGAAGAATTCCCTGTCGAAGGATGATTGAAGCTCTAGTAAGCATATCATTCGATAGGCAAAGATAATCAAACAACGGGGAAATAAATTAATCCTTGCTAAGGCTTTTTACAGCTTGCATGTTTTATGTGCCATTGATAAACAACGAATAAATTACTTACTCTTTCATACATTTCACAAATGTCTGATTTTAGCATGACAATGGCGTTGCGTATTGAA
Organism: Haliclystus octoradiatus; assembly: GCA_916610825.1. Taxonomy (NCBI): domain Eukaryota; kingdom Metazoa; phylum Cnidaria; class Staurozoa; order Stauromedusae; family Haliclystidae; genus Haliclystus; species Haliclystus octoradiatus. Next base: position 10,392,778 of record OU744446.1, read on the forward strand.
GCAAACGTTCTTTCTCGATAAATTTGTTATCTATTTATGTTTCGTGTTAATAATGATGTAAATTTCCATTTTATAATGTACATATGAAAAATTTTAAGATTATTAAAAATATGATGATGATCCTAGAAATCTAAGTAAGTTCTTCAAAAGCTATATTCAATGAGAAATTGTAGCTCTTTAATAACAAGGCAGGAATGACAGAGATACATGTATCCATTGGGCTTCCGGAAGACTTTGTTATTAATCATTGTCATCCACATTGTATCAGACTTGATTAGTCCAATGGTTGAAGCTTTGACCTTCACCCGCAGGGTCTTAGGTTCAATCCATAGCAGGAGCAATATTTGGTTGGCGCAGGGAAGGGGGTCATCATAGTCCCCATCCATACAACACACACACGCTCAAATCATGTGCCTAATCAATGAACCAACCAAACCCAGTGACAAAAGCTTCTACAGCTTATCGAAAACATCATTCGGAGCAACAGACTTTCGGTGCAACGCCCGGAGGCCCAGAAGTTAGCCGGGTTTGTATTTATTCATAAAAACATATAATAAAATAATCATAATAGCTCACTTCAATCTTTGTTTCTCCAAGTTCAACAAAAACAGTGTAAACCCCATGATCAGGTTGAGGCTGAATCAAATATAAACAAAACAGATATTAAATTCATTGCGCATGCCAGAACTAAACTGACGTACTTGTTCTGAATCTAACACATATCCATAAATCTATATTAATCGCTGAGTAAAGTAATGTATACATACGATAGATACTGTATGTATATTGTTTTTGTTGATCATTTATCCCGCTAAACCTTCTATTGATTCATGTGGTGTATTGTGAGATAAACTTTATATACTTTTCACGTTTTCATTCAATGTCTTCATCATTTTACGAACAAATAAATTTAGATGAATTCATTAAAATAAGAATACGGCATACGGAATACGGGAATACGGAATTGTTTTACTTTTTCATCTAATTATTCTAAATATGATGATCATGTACGAATATGGTTTTTGGACGTATTATAAATTGATTAAAATAAATAATCTTGAATATTTTTGAATCTTCAATAATTTTGTAACATATCTGTAACTTGCAAAATGAGGAAGTTGGGGATTTTACTTGTGATTGTGAATCGTCCCGGGGGGGATTGCAAATGCATTTTCCCAAAATCGGCACCCCCGTCATCCTAGTTCAGGTAGTTGTCCATTTGAGGGAGCATCGGAAGCCCCCGGACAATCGTATAAGATTATGATAATCCTAATATTCTATTCGAAGCGATCGGTAGCATGCAGAACATCATCGTTTAGTGTCTTTGTACTATATTAGGCTACTATTGGCAATTTGCCATGGCCTTTACAATACCAGAAGAACACATATACAGTACAAAATTCCTTTTTATATAACGCTATTCAAAATCAGTTCCCAAATTTATTTCTCTAATTAAAACTAGTACATTTCATAAATCACATCAATCATGGTGCACTTCTAATCCGAATCAATAGCCACTATACGGAAAGTCAGTTTCCCATACATCGATTTATGTTTGCCGGCGAGTCTGATTAAAATTTTTAATCTTTACTGTAAATATCGATATAGATAAGAAAATCTTAGATATTTACCTTTTTTTGTTACCGAACAACACTTATTTTCTTCTAAAAATAAACTATTTACTATTGTATTTTTGCTCCTAATAAAATTGCGAAAACTCCTTTTTGATTAAATTTCGTAGCGTCCACAAATTGATGAAGCAAATTTTTCATATCTCTAATAGATTTGACCACGTTAACATTAACAAACCCCAAAAGATATTATGAATTTATAAGATGTATTTGGAATAATACCAAGCCATAAAAAACTTTCCATTTTCTTGAATTTTATGCTGGAAACATCTGCTCATTATTGAAAGTAGGTATTTGAGGTAAACGGCTGGTTGATTATCTATATTGCAAAATGTGTTTAGGAAGTCTAACGAACAGCTGCTAGATGTGACCGTATGAACGTGAATAGACTTTTAGTACAACGTTCAATACGGAACCATATAAGGCTAGTTCAATCATATCACATTATAGGTTACCATGTCCTTGTAGTAATGTCGTCCATTTCCGAGAACGTCTTACAGAATACTTTAACGCCCAGTTTCGAAAACGTCCAGGCTTAATAACAGTTATAGATCATTCACCTCGTTATTTAATTAACCAAAAATGACAGTTTATATTGATATAAATATAAATTTCAAAACAGGAACAGAACAACTCTCTTACTAGTCGTTGAATCGACATACCTTAAAATGTTTTGAAAAAATTATATTCGGCATTTCATGACAATACTGCATTGACCACTTGAGACAGGACGCTGGCCTTTACATAGAGGTAGAAATTGATAGTACTGTATTCCATTTAAAGCGCATGGTTTGACGTATAGTGTAGATGTATATTGGGGGGGGGGGGGGGGTCAGCATGCAGTATTCTAAGAAACTGATTATTGATAATACAAAGCAGAACTGTTCGAAATAGCTTTATTTTGCTATATATGGCAAGCATAATACCAGAACCAGAAAAGACGTTAGCAGAGATATAAACTTATCAAGTTAGAAAACACCGCTACAAGTTCAAATCTAAAGGGAGTGTAAAAGAAAAGACGATTCTTCAAAATAATACCAAACCGAGGTCAATTTCAAAACAGACCAATCCATTTCCAACAGATAAGGATGTAAAGATAGGCTGGCTATTAACTACTCACATGGGCTTCGCTAACTTTAGCACCAAAAACATGGCGGTAGAGTGAACATGCTTTCTCTGTCAAATAAATAGTGAGAAGACATTAATGAAATGAAGCATACCCTAAAAATATACATATTTACAAATTATCATGATATGATTAGGAACAGTTTTAAACATGATAAAATTGATAGAGAGAAAAGCATTAAATAAGCCGTAAGGATTCAAATGTCCAGTCGATATTAACATCACGTGTATATATATAATAAAATGTAATGTAGACGGTGTCGCCCTACCGAAGGCACCCGTACCACTCCTCTATTTCTAGATGAGTGGCTTTTTTCGCTGAGAGCAATGATTTTAAACGCTCTTTGTTGATCTCAGCCGCGACACTGCAGATCAATTTCAACAGATCTCATGGCAGATAGGTCTTGATTGTCAATGCGCAACGATGCGCCGCAGCTACTCACAATTCAATTCCCTCTGGACCATTCCATCCGCCATCCTCAGACAATACTCATTTGATGTTTCAGATAAAGTCAAGACCTTAGGGGGATTTGAACCACAGTCGATCAGATATGATCCGATCTGAAGTTCGGTTGCTCCGCCATCTGAGCTAATCCTCCTTTGTATATATATATATATAAAGAAGTTGAAAACGTGTTAAAAGACTGGTCTGCTGCGTTAATATCCAGGAATATCTCGGGGCTATAATGTCAATTATCCCAGGCGCATATAAAGGATTACAATTAAGGCGAGACAATTATACGTTTTTTATCGCTTATTTTATCATCATGCGGTGTTATTTTACGGTGAAGTTTTATCTGCTCAATTTTTTTTTTATCTTGACAATATTTAACTTATTAAAAATTAAACATACATTATTTAACTGAATTATATAAGCTAACTTGAAACTTATGTTAAATTGATTATCTCGTACATGCTATCTGGTTTGTTGATAGTGCCCATAATAGATATGGCATTTGTTCGTTGTATACATATACTTAATCTTTGTAGCAGAAAACTTCGTGCTCTTTTGTCGTTTGAAATGTCTATCAATGAACGTCCTAACTTGTCTACCAACTTTCTTGTTGATTCACCCATTACTCCAGTTGTTTCTATCGCTAAAGGTTGAATAATGTGTATGTCTGCAAGATTTTAGTATTTTTTTTTATTTTTCTAGTTTCTGCTTTCAGAGCCACTGAACCCGCTAAACTTGAAGATTGCTGGACTAAAGTTGGAGCGAACGTGTCTGTGCAAGTAAAATGCCATACAAGATATTCCTTTTCTCCATGGGATCGGGGACAAATCGTCGGGTCTTTTACCGTCTTTCCTCGACAGTCCAAGTGGTTCTAATATGCAAGGAATATTTGCAGATGATAAGGACTTTTGAAATATATTATTGCATTCATTGTGAAGCAGCCATTGACCAGCTGAAAATTTACACGAAAGGCCATGATGACCGTTGCTTTGAACTTGTATGTCACAGTATTGACATGGATGTCGTTGACAGATATTTACACCAAGACGCATGCAGATTGAGATTGATAATTGATCATCTTCCAGATGAAGACCAAGTAGAACAGATGGAATTGCTTGAATCCAGGCTCCTGATTCTTTCTCCAAGTTTGCAAATAGTCGGGCTTTATTGATCGTATCTGAATTTTGTTTAAGTAAAGATGTTTTTCTTCTTTCACAAAGAGGGATGTCCCATTCTTTCTGCTTGCCTGAAGTTGGTGTGTCTTATTCTTCTGTGATGTCTGTCCATTGTTTGATGGCTTCAGCAAAACCTGGTACGGTACATCCAGTAAAGGATGCAGGAAGTATCGATTGTACCATGTCTGCAATGCTTCTCACAGATGAAAGAAAGGCTGGTAGTGCAAGATCATTTGCTGATCTTAAACCTAGACCACCAAAGGATGCTGGTAATGTACCTTAGATGTTAATCTTCTTAGGTATTTCCCGCTGCAATAGGTCTCAGTCCACCGCATGGTTTGAAGAGATCTTAGATTAGCACCATAAAAAATAGGTGGGAAAGTATTAGGTAATGAGCCTAGCCTCTTATTATGAAATTGATAATACTAGTTAGAGCTGTAAGAAATGTTGATGAATGTTCTTCTGTTGGAGCGTTGAGTACATCTTTAAGATGTTGGGGCTTTAGTCCATCTGGTCCTCCTGCACTACCATTTTGAAAATTAAAGACGGCCGTTCGTATTTCTGATTCAGAGACTTGGATAGGCTTGAAATCAGAATTTGGTGGTGTTGGTGTTATTTAATTCTGCTCAATTGAAACCAAATCTACGGATGACGTCAAAATAGCAATGGCAATGGGTACTAGACAATCTCACGTCATAAAGGCAGCATCATTGATAGCTTCAACATATTATTTCCATTAGATCTGTTGTCATCAAACCCACAACGAGTATAAAGTGATGAAACTGCGAAAGCCAAACAATTTTAATTAGAAGTTAATATACAGATGAGAATCTAATTAATCTTATTCCTGGTAGTACTATTCATCAGCACGAAGAATCACACATTGTAGCGGACATAAGTATTGTGTTTATCAAACAATAGAACTGGAGTGATACTGTGCAGATGTATATACAGTCAAACCTGTTATAGTGGTCACCTCTATACAGCGACCACCTGTCTATAGTGGTCACTCTTGCAATGTCGAAAATAATATTTTCTATTGAATCAAACCTGTATATAAAGGCCACCTGTCTATAGTGGTCAATTTATCTACCTCTCTTAGCTGGCCGTTATATACAGGTTTCACTGTAGTAGCTTCATAATGCTCATTTTCACAAGGTCTAATGAGCTACAATTCACAACCAATCACCAAACCACAATCGTAATATCAATGCAATAGAATCTATTAATTCCGTAAAGTAAAAACCTGCAGGCAATATATATTGCTATCACTATTCGTGTCCCTATTTCAGCAAAGTGTGGCATTATATAAAGGACATCAAGTTATGTAAGACAGCGTAGATATGTAGAGTCTCCTAAATGAATACTCTGATAACGGCATTGTCTATACTACAAATGATGAAAGTAAACCTAGATTATTAGTGATGACTAGGAATTCATGGCCATAATGGAAAGAAATGTCGATTGCTTCATCAGGACGGCAGCCTGGAGGTGCATCTTGAATGATTGCGTGGCTCGTGTCATTGGCATGAGGGGGGAAGCCTCTACTTAACGAATAGCCACTGAAATGAATATATAAAGATTTGATACAGGCATATTAAATTATATGAATTAATTTTACATCTGATAGAGAGAAGAGGCATAAGGTGGAATAATTTTGCGTAACTGTCAACGCCCGGGTGTCAACGGGAAGTTGGAAATACCAAGATATTCAACAACACCTATCTTTCAAATTCTCCCATCTATCAACAGTGTCTTCAGCATCAATGCCATCAGTGATATCATATCTCTCTCACAGTCCATAGAAGCATCAATATTCATGACAACCTTCCACTGGTCATCGTATGCAATGTACATGGATGTTTTTTTCAATGCAGAGTAGGCTAAGCGATAAGCCTATAGTTTGGCAGATGAAGCACACTTGTTTTCTTGCAAAACATGATCCAGTTGTTTCTGGAAAGAAATTTTGCTTCGAGATGAAACTCTAGTTATGAGTTGCTAACAAAGCGGGGAACCACAATATAAAACTATACCAAACTATACTACAAACATGTTAGTCATTATGAAAGATAGGCCTATATATCTAACTTTATTTTGAATCGACAGATTACAAGTACAAGAAAGATTACATAATATCCACATTAGAGCCTTCGACATCAAGCAGGATTAGTAGCAACTCAAGAAGAACAAACAATTAAAAAATATAACAGCCTCTCCGACAGTTACTTTTTCCAACCAATTTTATGTTGTCTTCGGATTATTCGAATTCAATAGTTTGTTGCACTGAAACATGGTTTGATGATTCCGTTCCATCGGCCTCTTTACAATTACAAGGGACATCTCATCATATATTTTGTAAAGATCGACAAGAAAAACGAGGTGGTGGCCTTCTTATATTTGTTCTGTCTATTTATATTGCCAAAGTAACCTCTACGTTATGTGATTCATCATGTGAAGCTGTAGCAGTAACTGTGAAGATTAATTGTCATTATGAGCTAACTATTATCAATGTATATCGTCCACCTAATGGTGGTTGCTTAGCAACTCTTCTCAAATTTATTAACATTTATGTATTAACTAATCGTCGTATATTGATTGTGGGAGACTTCAATTTTCCTAATATAAACTGGTCAGATTATTCTCCTTATAAACATGCAACTACGCTAGAGAAAGAATTTTTATATTTTATTTTATCATCTGGTTTATCACAATTTGTATTGCAGCCTACAAGAGGTGAAAATGTTTTGGATTTAGTTATATCTGACTCAGCTATTGTAACAAAAGCAGCTACAAATACACCGTTTGCTAATAGTGACCATTCTTCTGTGGACATTGAAACCTCACTGCCATGTAGCAGAACTTCGTCTGTTGAACCTTCAGTTTACAATTTTCGTTTCGCTGACCACACCTCAATTACTACATTTTTCGAGAATATCGATTTGTCAATAATATTTTTCCATTGTTCGACCATTGCCCAGTTCTGGACTGCCTTTATCGCTGTCTACACTATCATTTTAAGTAACTTCATCCCTCTCACTAAGCAAAGCCGCGTGCATTCATGGTCACCCAAAATCAAGGCTCAAAATAAAGAAACCAGAAGACTATACCGTCTTTATAAAAGTACTGGTGATGTTAAATCTAAAGCAATATGGAGGCAATCGCAAGGTTTACTTCGTAAACTAATTCGAAATAATATGAGATCTAAAGAGAACAGTTTTATTTCTAAATTCTCCTCTTCTAAATCTTTCTGGTCATTTGTCAAGTCTCGATTCAGTAACCGTCAACGCATACCACCACTTCATGGCCCGGGATCAATTATTGCTGAAACTGACAGTGACATTGCCCATTTATTAAACAGTCGATTTGTCTCTGTTTTTACAGAAGACAACAATACACCCTTAATATTACCACTTCAAGTTGTTAAAACCAGCCTAGAGTTTGTTGATTTCAGCCTGGCCAAGATAAAATATAATGTCATCAAACTACAGCCCAAGCTATCATCTGGAACAGACTTAATCCCAGCTGTATTCATCAAACAATATATAGAATATTTGTATTTGTGCTATCCACTATATGTACTTTTTAATGTTTCATTTGAGACGTCACAGTTACCGATGGATTGGCTATCAGCTGATATCATGTCGATTTCTAAAACACCTAGTTCAAGCACAAATTTCACTCTATACAGACCAATTAGCCTTACATCAAATGTTTGTCGACTAATGGAACGTATTATTAAAGAAGCGATTGTCGATCATCTACGTGATAACGGATTAATATCTTGTTTTCAACATGGATTTATGTCACTGCGAACCACTGTGACGCAATTAGTAGAAACAATTAATGTATGGTCTACTCTTGTCGATCGTCAGCATTCTGTTGATGTTATTTATTTAGATTGTGCAAAAGCATTTGACACTGTTTCACATTCTAAACTGCTGCAAAAAATAAAATCTCATGGCATTAAAGGTAAATTATATGACTGGATAGAAGCATTCCTCACTAACAGGCGTCAAAGAACTGTTGTCAATGGAAACCATTCAAACTGGTCTGACGTAAAGTCAGGTGTACCCTAAGGCTCTGTACTAGGGCCAGTATTATTTTTGATGTATATTAATGACATTGTTGATATAATAAAACACAGCAGTATCAGATTATATGCAGACGATTGTAAGCTGTTCTTTACGTGTGACTCAAATGCTGATCATATTGCCTTGCAAGCTGATTTAGACAACATCTTGCAGTGGGCCACTCATAACCAGCTAACAATGGCATGCCATAAATGTGAAGTATTACATTTGGGAAAAAATAATCCTAAGCAAAATTATCATCTTGGAGAAGTAGATTTAGAATCTGTTGATAAAATCAGAGATCTAGGTGTTTTAATGACATCAACGTTAAATTTTTCTACACATATAACAACAATTGTAAAAAAAAGCAGCTATTCGTAGTAGAATGATTAATCGTGTATTTTATAGCAGAGACTGTTCATTTAAAATCAAACTATTTATGACGTATGTGCGTCCCATCCTTGAATATGCCAGTGAGGTCTGGTCACCAATTTTGATAAAAGATATCAAATTGCTAGAATCTGTGCAACGACGATTTTCAAAAACATTGCTGTATCAATACGATTTAATTTATAAAGAACGCATCGTTAATTTGAATATCGAAACACTTGAAAGTAGAAGATTGATTGCTGACCTATTATTTTGTTATAAAGTTATTAATAGTTTTATGGATATTGACTCCAGTAACCTTTTACTGTCACTCCACATGGTCGACTTGTTGTGCCAATGGTGCATTCAAATCGCCATCGTCAAACCTTTTTTGTAAGATGCATAAATGTATATAACTCGTTAAGCCTGGAAACACATCAGGCACCCAATGTTTATAAATTCAAAATATATCTCTCCAATGAAAATCTATCTAAATTCTTAATCATGTAAAACTATTTAATCATTTGTTAATTTATGTTATGTTATTCTGTCTGTAATTCACATTTATATGCTGTTATGCAGAAATAAACAAATCATTCATTCAAACAAATCATTCATTCATTCATTCAATAGGAGTCGAGACAATGAGTCCTTTTGTCACTGCAGGGTAGCACTTCCTGAACAAGCTCAGATCACTTCCTCAAATTTTTACGACATCTTAAGTAGTTTTTATATTTACCTAAATCTTTAACAGCTATAGCCACATGATTGAGTTTACCAAGGCGCCATACCTTTGAATCCTATTGATAAAACACATACTCAACATCATTAACAGTCAGAGACACTTGGAATGTTGACAGGAAACTTAGCTTTTCAATCTACTATCAGATGTGATGGTATAACTGTTGTCTCCAAATATTAGTGTTCTTCAAGACGTGAAGAAGGCAAATGATTAAATGGGTAAAGTAATGACGTTTGTCTGAGATCCATTTAGATGCAATGATTTAACAGATATGCAGCATTTAGAAGGTTTGCTGCGGAAAAATATATTTAGCGATTTCACTTTTTAGCTGCGATTTCTCAAAGATGTGGAACATAAACCAACTTGCTGCGGAAAAGATCTATTTAGCTGCAGCGTGATGAAACTTTAGGTGTGATTTATTAAAGATGCGGCTATGAGACATTCTGCAGAAATAATCTATTTACGGTAGGCCTATTTAGCTGCGATGGAGCTACTCTTATAGCTGCGGAGTTAATTCCATGCCTTGGCAAACTAACTGCTATAAATCTCTATCCATTATTACTTCCAGCTTATCTGTCTCCTTCCTGCCTTCCCGCTACAGTCCCGATTTTGTCAGCAAATTCTCCTTTTACTGTTTTACATCCCCTCCTTCTACTGGGTCCTGGTACTGTAGCCTCCTGAAAACTGAAACTTTCTTAATCATAGCGACACTGAACATTTTAATACTTTATTGAATTGATGAAATTTCTTGGTTGAACCAAGCTCATATAGGATTTAATTTTGATATTTTTTTATGGTAGCATGTCTTCCTGGTCTCAGTTATATATCATCATCCGTGTGAAGTGCTGTCTTAGGATAGTGTTGAATCTATGATGATGTCATGTGGTAATGGTATTTTGCATGTTGTTCACGTGATTGTATTGTTTGAGTGCATGTGATACCGTGTGATAATTACTGATGTATTGTGATTCGTGCTTCGTATTGTCATGTGATTAGTAACTGTTATGTGTCTTTTGCATGCGTGTCGTTTCTCTCTCTTATCCTAGTCTTGTTGCTTGTTGTATCTGAAGGCTTAAGCAAGCTACTTGCCTGATTTCTGTTTCCTCCATGCCGACCCTATAAGAATCTTGCAGCTCATAATACAGCATATCTTACCTGATTGAGAAGTCTACTTTGAGGTAATCTATCAGATGTTGGAAATACAACTTTCCCTGCTAAATTGAGAGTTGTTTTCCACAACCTGAACGCCATCTTCTATGAGGCGCCACACACTCGTCTAAGTCATTCCAGCCTCATGACCAACTTTGAGTATGGGGAGATCATATGGGGGTGATGATGATGAATGGATAACCTCCTTCGGGGTTCTTCAATCTATTGTTCTACAGGGGATAAACAACATTCATTTTATTTGAAAAAGATAATTATTATACCTAACCCCCTTTCTGCAAAATAACGTTAGAGAGAGAAAACTCACTTTGTCTAAATGGTAACTAGAGGTAACTAAATAGAACCATAGATTAGAACTAACTAAATCAGTATAGATAATGCGATAATGGTGGCAACGATGGTGACAATGTGAACAGGTTAATGGGTGGAAGTAAAGTATACCAATACCAATACAAATGAAGATAAACTTATCCCATGGTTCTCACACATAATCAAAATGGATATTTGGTGGTGAAAACCAGTCCAATGAATTGAGAAAGATTATAAAAATGACTACAGCAATGGTACTGCCAATAGAGAGATGTGATGAGTTGGGCTGCTGTATTGAAGAAATTATAATATCAGCAACATAAAAAACAACTACAGGCATGTATACAAGAAAGACAATTTCTCTCTATATTATTCATATTTAAATACTATTAATGTGATAAATTAAATAACTTAATTATAGTATATATAACATTTGCAAATGAGAAATATATTAGCTACTGGTACTACTTTAATTGTTTAACTCAGATTCAAAGAGTAGATTAAGCGCTGCTTCAACATTGCCATCAGATACCATGAGTGCTTGACGGATGACTTGATCACTGGCTTGGATGCCCATCAAACGGATTTGTTGAATTGCGCTCTGCAAATAAAAATATTCAACTTCAATAAGAGTACGTGTTAGAATATACTATGTGAATTATATACATTGACTGATATGCTAGACTAAGATATCTAAAATGAATATGGAATAGAAAATCAAACGAACAAAAACCTGTCACAACTGTAAATTCATGGGCTTCAATTTTGGACTGCCATTGTTCTGTCGACATAATTTATTTGGACTGCGCAAAGGCTTTTGATACCGTGTCTCATCCTCAAACTGTTGGAGAAATTGATTGCAGCAGGTGTCAAAGGTTGACTAATTTAATTGGCTAAAATGTTTTTTAACTGAAAGACTTCAGAGAACTATTGTTAATGGAGTACATTTTGATTGGACTGAAATGGATTCAGTTGTTCCTCAAGGTTCAGTACTCGGACCTATTTTCTTTTTATTGCTCATAAATGACTTTGTAGATACTGTATTGTCGAAGATAGCAGTACAAATTATATGCGGATGATTCCAAACCTTACTTTCAGACTGATTCTACGACTGATCATCAAATGTTACAAGATGATTTGGATATGGAGTGGGCTGAGAGAAATCAATTGACTATGGCTAATTGGCTATACAGAAATGCAAAGTATTACATTTAGGATTGAATAATGATAAAAACAAGTACCCTATGAACAACGTTGCATTAGAATCTGTATCAGAAGTTAGAGACCTGGGAATTTTAATCACTCCTACGCAGGCTGTCACAAAGTGCGGGATCCTGGGAACCTGATTCCCGGAAGGCCAGCACAAAATCAGAAGGTTTCCAATCTTATCATGATTATCTTATTCAAAATTTATTACTTTTGGATTTCATATTTTTTATGTTTTGAAATCCATTCATCTTGCTTCAAAGTAAGTCAAATTTCTTAAATTCTAAGATCAATTCTTCAGAACTATATATGAAGCATTATAAATTCAATCCCAGTAAGGTTTACAATCGAACAACACAGTTCCCGGAAGATCAAAACTTTTGTGACACCGTGCTCCTATGCTAGATTTTAAATCGCATCTTTCATCAGTTGCGAGAAGAGCTGGAATTCGGGCAAAAACGATTCATCGTGTTTTCCGCACCCGAGATTGTTCCTTTCAAAAACAGATGTTTGTTACTTTTGTACGTCCTGTTCTTGAGTATAGTTCGCAAGTTTGGTCACCATCACGATAAAAAGACATCGATTTAATAGAAGCAATTCAAAGACAATTCACCAAGAGAATAATTTACTATATTGATCCTCAGTTAGAGCTAACATACAAACAACGTCTTGCTAATATAGACCTAGATAGCCTGGAAAAAGAAGATTGTTTGCTGATCTGTTTTTATATTTTAAAATTATTAATAAAGTTGTTGAAGCAGATGATGAACTTATTATTAAATTTTCACCCCCCCCCCCCCCCATTGATGCTTGATTATGCCAAATTGCAACACCTTTATGAACCGACACTCTTTTGCCTTACGTTGTATAACCATTTACAATTAGTTACTTCTAGCTACTCGTACGGCAAATACGGTAAGTAATTTTAAAATTAAATTACTGGTATATATTTGTCATTAATAGTATCTGTCTGATGATCGCAAAAAGCGATAAACTTCAAGTTACAGGAAATGAATGCGTAGTCTTTGACTCCATTATTATTATTATAAATATATTTATGTATTTATTCATTTATTTATTAATTTGTAATCATAAATTTTAATACCATTTTCTGTATGTTATAACCAGCATGTTGTTTTACGGAGATAAAATACATTCATTCATTCATTCATTCAAACAAACATACAGACATATTGAGGAACAAATGGACTTTTGCTGGGATCAAACTTTCAGAAACTCAGCAATCAGCTTTCCTACTGTCTCCCAGCATCACACAAGCAAGACTTTTAGGTTAAAGCCAAAATGGAAAATCAATAAATAGCCTACCTCTCATTGTGTTATAATGAGAAATTATACTATGTCACACATCCCTGAGTTTATGAACATTTTGGGAAATGTTTAAGATAGTTAAATGACTTGCCTCTTACCATGAACAGTGTGTGAATAGTACATACAGTCAAACTTAGTTAATATCCCACCTTGCTTAATATGCCAACATAAAAACTGATTTCTATTTTCCATTCTCCATACAAACGCCATAATCCTACCTCGCTTAACATCCCATCTCGCTTAATGTCCCGCTTTTCATCCGTACCAGAAGAGGGATATTAAGCAAGTTTGACTGTACAAATGTCCCATTTAACATCCATGGACTGAGCAACAATAGAGCTAGTCCAAGTACTGGAGCGCAAAATCCAATGAATACTCATGAACTGTTCATAAAAAGTTTAAGAAAAGTATGCAGCTTCATGTCCATGAACTCGAATTAATTGTTCGTGAAAGTTTCATTAATCTTTAGAGAGCTGCTGACGAGCTTGGTAACTTAGTAGACTTTCTGTACTTTTTAAAAATTTCAGAAGCTTTTCTGGACGTTTTGCAGAGGATACCACAATGCAACAATTATTATAACATCAGGACTGTGTTCCTCTCATTTGAATTGCATTCATTAGAGATGATAAGATAGACACATTAAGAAGCAAACCTCATATCTTGGCATTTCAGCAGATTGCTGTGTTTGATCAGATTGCTGTGTGCTTGACATTGCCATAGCCATGGCTTGTCTGAATAAACCACTGGTGATTATTTGCTGTTGTGAAGCTTGGCCAGTAGAAGGACCAGGAGCTGTATCTAAATCAAAACCACAAAATCAGACATAATATTATACATACAGAGTACAGACTTAAAGTTATGGTGTCATACACAACCCTGTGACTTCATCTACATCATAGAAATATGACATATGACTAGCAAAACAAGTTCATGAACCGTAATGAACTATGATCAAAGTTCACAAACTTCAATCAAAGTTCATTAATTTTCAGCCATTAATCAAGAAAAAAGTAAAGTAATGTAGACGGTGTCACCCTACCAAAGGCACCCGTACCACTCCTCTATTTCTAGATGAGTGGCTTTTTCGCTGAGAGCAATGATTTTAAACGCTCTTTGTTGATCTCAGCCGTGACACTGCAGATCAATTCCAACAGATTTCATGGTAGATAGGTCTCGATTGTCAATGCGCAACGATGCGCCGCAGCTACTCACAATGCACTTCCTTCTGGACCATTCCATCCGCCATCAGAAGATGGTACTCATTTGATGTTTCAGATAAAGTCAAGGCTGAGTTGACCTTCGGGGGATTTGAACCACAGTCGATCAGATATGATCCGATCTCAAGTTCGATTGCTCTGCCATCTGAGCTAATCCTCCTAATAATCAAGAACCATGCATTAATGAACCTGTATTCCAACTTAGTGGCCATAAATCTAAGTTCAATATGTGCTACATGGACATAACAAAACCCAACTTGGATAAAAATACAACTGGTCAGGTTAACATGATTTGTTTGACACAGTAAAGTTGTCTATATTGTTGACAAATTAGAATAGATTTATTGAATGCAGATCAACTTTCGAAATATGTGTCTTTTCCTGGTTCTTTTTTGTTTTACATATCTTCAAATTTCAAGTCACGATGTAAAACTCACTCGAGGATGCTGTGCTAGTGCTAGAACCATGACCCAATGCTGTATTTTGTGATGTGCTATTACGCGATGAAGAGCTTACTCCTTGTCCAGATTGACGGAGGCGCACAGCTTCTTCTTGAGCAGCCAGCATTTCTGCATGAGCAACAAGCTACAAAAAGAAAGACATAACAAATGGAAAATGCCTGTCATCACAAATATTACTGTATTTCTTGGCCTGACAGTATCCTCAAATGCAAAATCTATGAATTTAAGTAAATCAATTTAAGAAGCATAACATAGTGAACACAATCATTTGCCACTTTTTTTAAAATTCTCATGAATTTTATTAGCACAAACTATTCATGAACTGGGTTAACACAGGAGAGCATTGTTGAAGCCACATATTAATTGGATACACCAGATTTTATTTTTGTCCAACAGAAAGTTACTTTTTTAAGGTTGCTGCAAGTTGTACCTTCAAGCTACTTATGATTTCTCTTTCTTTAATTTCTGGTCCTCATTTCATTAACAACTCTTCAATAATGAACAATATGTGGCAATAGAGGAATCTGCAACCCCACATTTATAGGTCTAGTTGATTTTGGATGATTCATTAATTAAAAGCAGTTATATTGCCTAGTCTGTACTATGGCACAATTTTAAAATAAGGTTGAAAAAAATATTATTGTTTGTTTAACAGTTACAATTCCAAATGCAAACTATCCACTTAGATTTACCCTTGGGTCCATCTGCATTAGATCTTGTTGAATTTCTGCTGCCTCTCGTCGTGCAGGTCCTTGAATGTTTGGGTGCCTGAGTGTTCCACCAGGCGTAAAAATTGAGATTAAGTACTGGATAGCATTGGCAAGACACAGATGATCACGTAGAGTTCTATCAAGAGAAATATGTTAACATGAATGTCAAACAAAATTCAATTGGAATTCATATGTGGTGTATTTATGCGCATACTGTATCTGAGTGCATATAAAGTTCAAACAAAACGTTTTGTTGTTGTTTGTTATGTTTGTCTCAACTAATTTACTTCACTTAATTTGGTGTGAAAATTATCATCACTTCGAACTTGATATTGGACATGGCATCAACAACATAAATCATTTTTAAAATTAAGAATAAACATTTTAACACTTCCAAGAATAATCTTTCTCTGTTTGTGGCGGGAAAAACTAGCCTTGAACATTACTATACTGTACGCTCCTTACTGCAGAGGGGATTCTGTCAATGAAAAACTTTATTTCTCAATTCGGATAATATCCTACCTCAAATAATATCCCGCTTTTAGTTTGCAAAGGAGGATTAGCTCAGATGCAGAGCAATCGAACTTCAGATCGGGTCATATCTGATCGACTGTGGTTCAAACCCCCCTCAGGTCAACTCAGCCTTGACTTTATCTAAAAACATCAAATGAGTACCATCTGAGGATGGCGAATGGAATGGTCCAGAGGGAATTGCATTGTGAGTAGCTTCGGCGCATTGTTGCGTATTGACAATCAAGACCTATCTACCATGAAATCTGTTGAAATTGATCTGCAATGTCGCGACTGAGATCATAAGAGCGTTTGAAATCATTGCTCTCAGCGAAAAGAGCCACTCCTCTAGAAATAGAGGAGTGGTACGGGTGCCTTCAGTAAGGCGACACCGTCAACATTACTTACTTACTTTAGCTTGCACGGAAGGGGGGATGTTAACTGAGTTCTACTCTATATAGTATATACTAGTCTCTCTATATAAGCACTATTGGTTTTCCTAAAAGGGCGATAATAATTAATGATAATAATTATTATTACTACAGTATATTGTCATATAGGTGCAATTAATGGTAGAATGCCTACTACATCCTACATCCATTTAAAGATTATATCTTACTGTTGAAGTTTATCAGAAGATGCCAATGAAATTAGTAATGAAGGACTTTGAATAAAGCCTACAACAGATATGATAGTAGATATTGCAGGATACCAAGCAGAATTAATAATATCATAATGTATTTAAAATAAGACAATACATTGCTCCTTCATGTGTTCACAAGAAAAACTAATTATGCGTAAAGATTAAGTTATGTCATGCCTTTCAATGGAATACTTAGGCATAAACACATAATAGTATCTTCCAAGGAATAAAGAGCTGGGAAAGCAGATATAACACATTTAATTGAATCTCTATATTAAATTTGCTTTAAAAATTAAAATTAACAAATACTTATAATTAATTAATAATCGGAATCCTTCTGAATGATGTGCTAGCCTTCCCGGACCAGGTTCCCAGGATCCTGCAATTTGTGAATGCCTGCTGATATGATAACATTGATTAGTTGCAAATGTAATGACCATTTGTTTGCTGAACAAAAAATTGCGATTTTGATCAATTTGCTGCTGAATAAGCTAATTTGCTGTGGAAAGTAATCATTTTGCTGTGGCGCTAAATCTATGATATCAAGACAGTCATTGTTATCTTATATTATCTAAGATAGCTCACCCATAGCAATAATGTCTTGTTGCAGGCCTTCTGTTTTGCTGACCAATGACTGAATGACATCAGCCTCTTCAAGAGTCTTGCAAATCTGTTGATTTCAATAAAAATTTCTTCTTAGAACATTTCAAAATAAAGGGTAGTAACAAAAGTTAAACCTAAGTCTGTTATTTTTTATTGCCATTGTTTATCTTGAAAATTGTTGAATACAAATCAATAGGTGTAGTTATGTGGCTTTCAAAGAAATTCACAACCTTAAACAACAAAGCAAGATATTACGTCTTAAACAGCATCATTAATCCAGGAAACTCTGGTAAATTTGAAAAAATTAATTTTCGTTTTATTGATATCAATGTAGGCTTAATGATGCTATGTAAAATATAACATGAACATATACTCAATACAAGTAAAACAATACATGTAAACAACAAATAACAATAAATTAGAATTTATAGCAGTCAGTAGCCTCCCAGGGAGTTACAGTAACCTGCTCAAGTGAAGTTCACTTGAGTGCAATTCATGCTTATTTGGAATTAAAAGCCTTTATGACATCATCATCAATTTGACGCATACAAATTAACATAGAGAACTATCAATACATGTTACTCCTATAGTTGTCGATAATTTAACTATTTAATTGTCCAACAAATGTTTTTATTAGTGCACCACCCATTCTATATGGTTTGGTTGGTATATTGTTCAATGGAAGTGCCAGAAGTGTGATGGGCCGTCTTAGGGCATGGCCAATTAACTATTCTCTTCTTGCTGCAATGATTGTCGTTACTTCTGACATATTTGCTCTTTATATAGGTTTTTAATTATATTTGGATGGTGTATTCCAAGGCAGCAGCGAAGTACTTCTAACGTGTTGGTTAGTGTCCATGCTCCTGCATTGTATATTAAAACGCTTTCTATTAAGGACTTGAATAATTGCGTTTTTATTGAATCCTTTGGGTCACTCTCCCAACTTGTAGATAGTTTTCTTGCTGCTATCTAAGCGAGTTGTCTGCACTTGAGATAGGCGTTTTTAACAATTTCTCAAACTGCAACCTAGGTAAGTGAAATCTGTGACTGTACTGAGAGTAGTACCAGATACTGCCATGATTTTTGTTGTTATTTGTTCACCTATGTGCATACCTTTTGCTTTTTTCTCGTTGGTTTTTAGACCAACTCTAGCATGTGCTTCTTTAAAGTGCTTAACTTGATGTTGTGCTGACTGTGGATTGTCTGATACAATTGCACCACCGTCTGCAAATGCAGTTCCCCCTAGCTTGACTGCAGGGTATCTTCTAGCATTCGGCACTTGATGGTGTATGCATCTTCATATGTCAGGGAGCTTCGAAATACATATTCCATTGTAAGTATAAATAAATAAGCTGCAAATGTATTTCCTTGCAGCATTTCAGATGTAGTTTTGAATGAGTCATTGTTTCCAACTGGAGTTTGGACATATGCTCCAGTATTCGTATAGAGCGACATTAAGGCTTTCACTATAGCGAATGGTATACTGTAACATTGTAGGATAGATTGTAATGATGCACGATCAACCTGATCAAATGCCTTTGAGAAGTCCACAAAGATAATAGTGCAGTTCATTTTGGGTGATCAGCACAGCAGTTGTCAATTATGATATCTTCTGGGCTTTCTCGTATACCATTCAAAATGACTCGGTTGAAAAACTTGGCACTCCGCACATTAGTGAAAGGCATCTTTGATTTTCTGGGGTACCGGTATGACCTCCATGCATTGGTATAGAGACGATTATTGACTTGCGCCATTCATCGGGTGGTTGTTTCCCTGCAAGGACTATGCCCATGATGACCAGCATTAGTTTGTTTAGGCTGGAATTTGTAGAATATCTGGTGGAAGATTGTCAGTTCCAGGTACTACACCCCACGGTGTTTATTTGCTTGCTTTATTCATCTCCTCTATGTCAATTCATTTTGTCGTACCTTTGGTGCCTCCGGCAGTTCTGAATGTTGTTCTAGTAAACTTTCCAAAGCCACAGGAGTGTTTAGTAAGGCTGAAAAGGGATTGTGAGTTTGATTTATCCTTTCTTTGATACTTTTCACTGTGACAATTGGTTTTTTGTCCAGTAATGGTTTGATTGCTCGTCACATTACAATTCCTCGTCCTGCTTCATGGTGTCTATTAAGATCTCCTACTATCTCCATGATGACCTCCTCATATTTCCTATTGTATGTATCTTTCATAATTTCCTCCAATTGTGTATGATCACCAACAAGCTGCTTTGAATGCGCAGCTTTGAGAATTAGCTGGGCAGAGTCTACGTCCTGATATGTCCTTTCCCATAAGCATAATTTTTTTTTGTCTTCTCAGTAGTGTCTCATTCGCAGCTTGCTGAATGGACTCTATGTATGGTTGATATGCATCGTGGTCTCACTGAGTCAACTTTTGTAACCAGTCTCATCCATCTTGATGGTAGCAGAATGTGGTCAAGCCTCGCTTTTCGCCCTCGAGGTCCATCAAGGTTACTAGTTTTCATTGGTTTTATCGAAATACTATGTTGGTTGCCACAAGGTTGTTACTCTTCACAAAATCCATGATGGCTGAGTGTTGAGTATTAGGCCTAACCATTGATAACAGCATATTGCTCGTTAAAATAGGCATGCTTGTTACGTAATGTTGGTGGTGATGGTGGTAGATCTGTGTCCATATCACTTCCAGTGCAGAAAATGCCTCCTGCAGGTTTTCTGTGATAACATACATCAACAATGTCAAGGCACTCATTAGTCTCTCTGCAGTCAAGAGTGCTTGCTGTGGGCATGTGGGCAGTTATTAAATGTAGACGGTTGTTTTGAAGCTCAAACGTTAATGCAGCAACTCTATGATGAAGATGATTGAAATTAAGCAAAGTAGCATTAACATGTGGAGAGATCAGGAAACCAACTCCCCATGCCCCCTTCTCTTGCATTTGCCAGTAATGCAGTCCATCCACTGCCAAGATTAATTGATTCTGTATTTTCCAATATCCTACAATGTTTTTGTAGGCAGATTATGTCAATTTTAGATTATGTCTTTAGCAAGATTTCTAAGCTCAAAAAGTCTGTGTTGAGATTTAAGAGATCTTGTATTGAATGATGCTATGATTAAATATGTTCTAGAAGTAGTTGCAGACTGGTTGCGGAGGCCTGATTAGAGGCCTTAAGGTCCCGGTTGGCAGGCCCCAGATTCTGATTGTGGTTGCAATGAATATTCTTTGATTGCTCTTACTGTTGTGAAAGGTAAAGTAATGTAAAATCAGTTTGATTAGTTAAAAAATCCAAAATATATATATATAAATTTAAGTGTTATGCAGATGGTATCACCAATGTGACCGCCGCTATTTCATTTTATGTTGAGCCTTTATGACATAACATGGTGTAGTTCTATAGTTCTAATGCAATTTTAGTTATGATTGGCTAACTAATATGAAACTCTCAAGTTATAATTTCATAAAAATAAAAATAATAATAAAAATAATAAACAACAAAGCAAGGGAACCATACATTTGAGCTATGATCGAGGGTATAGGCAAATGTAGCTATGAATTATCATTTCGGGAGTGGCTATGAATTATCGATTCTGACATAGCTTTGAAGAATCAAGCGGCATATTTATGAAGAAATATATACCCAAAAGATACTAATTTTGGTAACCATCAGGGCATAAAAATAAATAATGAATAGGGAGCTATGAATTGTAGCCTGATAATTGCACGACTGTGGCATAATGAGAAAATGAGAAATTAGTTGGAAAATCACGAGCCTCTTATGGCTCTTATGTGATGTAGATATTCAATTAATGAAATTTCCTTTAATGTCAATCTATACACGCTGTGAAAACAATTCAAGTCATGAATGTTAAATGACCCAATTTTCAAGAACAGTTCATGAATTCAGTAAAACTTTCCACTGGGGATATTACGTCCCACATATTTATCCTTATCCAACATGTTTTTCATTTTATATTGGTGAAATACTTGCCATGTAATTGGGAAACCACTCTGTAACGTTTACTTTTGCAGTTATTAGAGATGAGCCGATCACAAAATTTACGGATTAATTTTACCGATTATTTTTTACTGGCTTATTTATAATAATTGGCCGGTTAATTGGTAAACGAAGAAAATTTGAAAAATAATGTAAATCCTTTAAAATTATAATTTTAGGCCTTTAATCATGCAGGTATTGAACTATTTTATGGAATTTATATTGATTTGAATTTAATTGCCATTAACATCATAATAAATATAATAGATCACTACAAAATTGATCAACGTAACGTAAAAACTTTATTTTGGAGTATGTGGAACTTCAAGAAATAATTAAAATTGATGTTTACCTTGTAATGTTTACTTCATTCTGTAATGTTTACTTTAGCAGTTATTATAACCCTTGCAAAAACAGTTCAGGAGTTCATGAACCGTCATGAAAATTTTGAGTCATTTAACATTCATGAACTGTTCCTGACCTCCTGAACTGTTTTTCGCAGGGGAAATTTTGAAGCGCAAAATGCTGTTATCCAATGACCAATTAAGCTGGTTAGATGCACAGATAGGCGTAGAAACATTCAAACATTTTCATTTCAATTCTATAGATGTATACAACAAATAAATAAGTGTGTATGACGTACCGACATTCTGTTAATAGGATTTGCAAGTGTACTTTGTAATGTAATTGCAATTTTACTGATATCTATTTGTCCGTCGTTTGTTTCTGTAAAATATTAAACACAGCAAAGAGATTAGTGCATAAGGTCTCACAATCCTGATTTAGAGTATTCTGACATCTGTAAAACGACATTTGATAGTAACCTTTAAAAAGTAAACAACTAGGTTATCGAACAAAAATTCATAGCATGCGGTTGTACAATGTACAGTTGATAGTCACTTATTTCTTCATTTAACATATAAATGAAAAATCCTGCCAGATTTGCACTATTGGATGTCTCTGTGGTCTCAAACAACATTGACAATCATTGTAGTCATATTTAGCAATGAGACATGTAGCCTATATGCTTACATTGATCAACAATGCGCGCCTGTGTATATCAAAAGTAGATTTAATTTTGAAGTACAATTTAGAGAAAAAGCCATTTTATTGGGAATAGAAAGGGTAAATATGTTTCAAGTAGGTAGGTAGGTAGGTAGGTAGTAAATTAGTGTAGTAATATGGTTAGAGCCAGTCCAAGGTTGATACAATCTGGCAAGCTAAATTGGCAACTAGGTTTCAGGAAACTGGCCAAAAATCTGAAGAAAATCATTTTTTCTTATTTAACTGTAACACAAATTAAAAAAATGATGATATTCTTATACACACTGACGTGAAAAGTATTTTTAAGGATAAAGATTTTTGAATAAAAATCCAGGTTTCTGGAGGAAAAAATATTTGGTTGACCCAGAATCAGTCCTGGTAGACTAAAAGGTTCCTTTTCGAAAAACTTGTGTTCTTAACAGTCCATGCATGGTTTGAGAACTTTATGAATATTCATGAACTAGGCCTATTCATGAAGACCTAATAAACAGTTCACTTTTTAATGAACCTGAGTAAATGATGCAGATAATGATAGTGAGATAAAATTTACATTAACTTTTCTTGTCTAGCCTACATCCGTCTAAACTACTAATGAATGCATCATGCATGCCATTTTTCCTATCTCAAAAGCTATTTTAAATAGAAACATACGAAATGTGAGAACCTTGATAACTTTTATTTTGCTTAGATAGTATATGGAGAGTTGATCCTTCATTAATGCCATATGACCCAAGTGTACATTTATCTTTCAGAAGAACTCCATGGTATATCAATTCTGGCAAAGGAAAATAAATAATAAATAATAATTGATATTTTAATAATTAATAATGAGAAACTCAAGATAGACACATTCTTGACCTTCTCATTATTAATGTTTATGCTCTGCTATTCACTAGCATTGAGCTATTCAATTGCCAATTTATTAAGTGTTGATATTTTTAATATTATTATTATAATAATAATATATGGCTGAAGACCGCAGTGAAATGCATGAAACTTGAATAACAGTAAAGAATGTGTATTCTTTGACTCTTTCACCATATATTATTATTATTTACAACTTTGTCAAATGAAGACATAGAGCTCTATATTACTGCTATTAGATAAACACAAATTTTATTATTAATATTATAATACATATATTTATATAAGACTTTCTCTAATTGCGTAGAGCCTATGCTATATATTTCTCAAAATCCTCGACTGTCAGTAAATGAGTAAAATGGCATTGACTGATTTATAAGTCCCGCTTTGATATGCCGCAATTTGACGAGTGGTATTAGCGGTACCAATATATGAAAATCATCAAAGTAAAAGTGAGACTTGGGCAAGTCAAAAAATTACATAGATTCTGCCATTCTTATTGGTACCAAAATGATTGAAGTACCGGTAAGAAGATTACCAAAGCCAGTCGCCGAGCTTTAAATGGGATACAGTCGAACTCGGTTAATATCCCCTCGGTTAATATCCCACCTCGCTTAATATCCCCATTTGTCAAAGATCACTTTCTTTTTTCTATACAAACTCAACTAATATAAATCGCTTAATATCCCCTCGGTTAATATCCCACCTCGCTTAATATCCCGCTTATTCAAACCCGTTTTGTTATGAAACTCGTTTAATGTCCCGCTTATTTGTTTGTGGAACAAATAATTTGTGTTTTATTGTTAGCGATTACTTTTGTTGTGATGGCGTCGTGAAAAATTGTATCACATTGAAGCTTTTATGGTCAATATTGATTGTTTTAAACTAGAATAAACATTTTAACACTTCCAAGAATAGTCTTCAATTGTTTTGCGTTTAGAAATAAATAGTTCTGAGTTCCCCTTTGCAGTTATTCTAGCAGCGACTTTGTCAAAGCAACAACAACTTTCAAAATGCCTTCTCGTAAACAAACAGATATAACATTACAAATTAAGCAACAAATTATTGCTGCAGTCGACGGTCCACCGAAACAATCGTTTGCTTCTGTCGCGAGAAGATTCAATGTTGATCGATCTACCGTGGGAAAAATATATTCCAAAAAAGAATCAATGGAGATGTCGTCAATTTTGTCACGAAAGCGACAAAGGTCAAGTGCCTATTCAGATGTTGACGAGGCTTTGCTTCGATGGTTTCGTGGCGCCCTAGCAAATGGAATGCCTGTTAATGGAGATATGTTCTTACAAAAAGCAGATAAACTTGCATCTGATCTTGGTTTAATTGAGTTCAAGGCTACAGTTGGTTTTGTAGATCGTTGGAAAAAACGAAATGGGATTGTTTTCAAAAAGGCACACGGAGAGAAAGCCGCAGCAGATATGCCCTCTGCTAAACAATGGGTCGAAGAAGTATGGTCAACTATTATTGATCGTTATGATCCCAAAGACATATTTAACGCTGATGAAACTGGCCTTTATTATGGTGCGATACCATCAGGATCTCATATCTTTAAAGGAGAGACTTTATCTGGTGGAAAATCGAATAAGGAAAGGGTGACAATGATGGTATGCGCTAGCATGACAGGAGAGAAATGTCCTCTATTAATTATAGGTAAAAGTAAAATGCCACGCTGCTTAAAAAATGTTAAACCATTGCCATCTCCGTACGACCACAGCGCTAATGCCTGGATGACATCAAAAATATTTATAAATTGGTTAAACGAATGGAATGTTACGTTAAAGAAACATAAACGAAAGATTGCATTTATTGTTGGTAATTGTTCTGCTCATCCTGACGTTAGTTTGAGTAACATTGAACTTATATTTCTGCCACCTGATGTTACATCACTAATTCAACCTTGTGACCAAGGAATAATCAAATGCGTCAAAGCACACTACCGTAAACTAATCGCAAGGAAAGTTCTTGCTATAATCGAATCAGCAGATAATCCTTCTTCAACAGCATCGACAATTTCAAAGACATTAAATCTCTTAACTGCCATGATTCTTGTGACTGACGCGTGGGATGAAGTTAGCAGTCGAACCATTCAAAATTGTTTCAGAAAGGCTGGATTCACAACATCAAATGACGAAGAAGAAATTTCAGATCCAGAAGACGAAGAGAACACTATTGAACCACCTGAAGGGTTAAGTACAGAGGAGTACGAATTATATATAAATGTTGATGACGATGCACCTTGTGTTGCAACTTCAGATGACGCTGAAATCATAGCTGACATTATTGCTGCTCGAAATGTTTTGGTTGTGGAAAATGAGGAAAGTGACGAAGAGCCAGATATTCCTTATGTATCAAACAAAGATGCTTTAGAATGCATAGAGAAATTACAAAATTATTTTGCTGTTAGAAATTGAGATAGTTTGAGCTTAATCGGTAAAGTGGAAAAATTAGTAAACAAATCTGTTAGCGAATCTTATTGTAACGCACGTCAATCCTTATTAACTGATTGTTTTCTTCTAGAATAATTGTTAAGTATTGTACTTTGAATTTTTTAGGTTGTAAATATGTAATGATTAAATATACTGTACATTATTAATTATTTCATACTCTGATTAGGAAATACATAAAACAGTTTATAACAATAAATTTAATTTCTTTTGTTTTCATAAATTCCTTTGTTTTTTGTTAAATCGGTTAATATCCCACCTCGGTTAAAATCCCGCTTTTAGCTTGAACGGAAGGGGGGATATTAACCGAGTTCGACTGTAATAAAATTGTAGAATATGCATACTGGTAGCCATGATATTTTAGCATGGCTGATGTTAGGCTCAGAGTCATATCAAATAAATCTATAAACCAGCAATTGAATGATGAATGTATGGAATATGCATCTTATTGGTAACTACAGTACTACTAGAGTACAACTAAAATGGAAGACCTGGACTGGAATTCAAAACTCACACAATCGAAAATAACAAACAAACCAAGAGCATTTGAATAATTTCAATATCTATTTCAAGCATTTACTTAGACACAGGGTCAAACAAAAGTAGAAATCTGAAATCCTAGATCCTCAAAGGTTAGAGAAAATCCAGAAGAAAATTCATATTTTTAACGATTTATTAGTCAAACTTCAACAAAAAATATTCAAAGAAAATGTTGAAATGCCTCTACGATTGCAGAAGGCTACCGGTAAATCTTTTGTCGGACCCTGCTTAGACAGATCTATGCATGTGATCACACACAAATGTTACTGCTAATTTGTTTTACTGCTATGCCAATGAATTGGTGTGCATTGATTTGAATGATTACAGTGGAATATAATGCATATGCGATAGATATAGGCTACATGGTTTTAGCCCGGCAAACTATAAAGTTACCGCAGGCGTGGTTATATCAGCTATGTCTGACCCGGTCTGCAAATAATGGCAATCTCTACGAGATATTGGGGGCGGCAGCGCCGTAACTAGTTCGGGGCGGGGACGGCAACTGAAAAAAATTGAATTCACGGGCCTTCAAATACGTCATTTCAGCAAAAAATATGAAGAAAATGACAACAAATTTATTTCTAATCGCCGATTTTCAATGAAAACTGTGCCAGCTTCAGGGGCAGCAATCACGAGAAAAATTTTCATTTCGGGGGTGCAGCTGCCATGCCTTGCAGACCGGTGTCTGACCGTGGTCCGTGATCTGTGGCGTTCTTTTTGTAGGAAATAATATGTAAGGCGTAAGAGGGGCGGCACATTCCTATAATGTGACTGTCTATAATACTACTATTACTATTACTACTATAGGCTATAAGACAGAGCTCATTTACTTTAGACAGAGCTAGCCGATCTAGTTAGAAGCTCTGCTATAAGAAGCTCATATCATGTCATGACTCATGACCATGTCAGTAACAACTAAGAGTTGTGAGAACAGGTTGTGGCCGTGTTAGTATTTGTAAAATATATAATAGAGATACGGTTATACCTTGTTTATCTGTACAATATCCTATTTGAGATGACATCTTCAACTTTAATAACGCAACCGTCTCCGAAATATCAACATCAGAAATTAATCTCCGATTTTCAAATTTATGGTCTTTGCAATATAATGAAGGCATTATGAAAATAGTCGATATTAAAAGCGTTACTGTATTTTATTTATTGACTCAGTAGAGTGAGTTCCCACCTCACATTTACCAGGTTTGTTGTAAACTTGTTAATGAGTGAATGAATAGATGATGGACTAATTTTGTGAAGTGATGTCAACATCAAGGCTTGAGAACAGATCCACAAGGCTCTAGCTATTGAGACCATTGTCGACATTCGATATTTGAAGCATTGAGAGCCTTGGGTACTAGTAAATCATGTCTAATCTGCCATTTTATAGTCTCTTACCCGCGAAACTCAATGTGAGAATGATCTTGGCGCGAGTTAGAGGAAGGAACTAATCATAAGTCAAAGCAAGAGAGCTATAGAGAAGGACGAAACTCTGGTGCCAATTAATTTTATAGCTACTGCAATGAGAAGTAAAAGGAATTGTGAATCTGCGACAAAGGATGACACCATCGAGAGAGAAAAGAAATCAAGGTAAGCATTATTAGATTAGCCTGGCAAATAGAAATTAATTTTTAGTAATGTACGATTTGCTGATAATAGCAACAAATAGTTGATAGCCTACTGTAGTTGAAATAAATCGCCTGATAATCTAAAAATCTGAAATGTTTCATTTTTGACCCTCATTTTATGTAAATGCTCTGATTAATTTCACTGAGCACTATACCAAGGACTGGTGTGGAACAATCCCACAATTAATATTATTATGTTATTGTTATTATAGCAACAATATTAATATTAAATAATGATATTAATAAAATGCAGATAAGTGCCATATTTTCTAAATGCTTTAGGTTACCAGTTAATCCGTACTCAGTGTGAAGCGTCCACGCTTTCAGCTCGCAGTTGAGTCAAGTTTTCAAAAGTAATTTTACTAAGTAATGTAAGATAAGTTTTTTCTAATCATCCTTCATGGCAATATAAACAAATCCAGAAACTATTTTGAAACATTTTAAATTTTATAATTCCATCAAAGGATGAGAAACTTCCAAGTACGAGACTCTATCAAAGCTTGAAAACCTTCGGTATTTGCTACCAGAATTACTCCTTTTTTCACAGATAAAAATATTCTATTTATCAATTCATTCACAATAACACCCTTACTGATGCATAAACTAAAAGTCCTAAGCTTCAATAGAGTCTAAAAACAATTGGTACATCAAAATTTTCATCAATAACAGTGCAGTAAAAACGTGGACGGATGTAATCTGAGTACGGTTTAACGGGATACCATGCTTTACAATTTGTGACAGTGAACTGAAAGTAAAATGTCATAACAATTAGGCTATTCAAAATACATTCTTGAATTATGTCTATGACTAGGAATGATGGAAACGAGATACACAATTGAATGGGATTTCTGTTTGCTCCTGGCACCATTCAAAGGTTAACAAGATTCTATCCTTGCTCCAGACTAAAACGTTTCTGAAGGAAAGTGTAAAGTCTGCGTAGCGGACCTACCGAACAAAGCTGTTTTGCTGGCAGTGTACTGGACTAGTGCCGTCTTATAAAACTTTAATTTCCGGTCTCAGTTGTGTGAGTGAAAATCATATTTACATGTTAAACATTAAAAAACACTCAAGCTTGGGAATATATCGTTGAAAACAAACAAAGTTTATGACACTCATTCTAGAGAAAAATTGAGTAGAAATTGTGTTTTTTTTATAGTATATTGTCTTACCGAAGGAGGAATTGATCATTTGTGTCCCGATGTTATAAAATATCAATGTTCTAATTCCTATATTTGTAAATTTTTTGTTGACTTTCTAAAGTGACATTCCTACTCGTTCACCAAATATTTTGCAGGTCTAGTGCAGTGTCAGCAAAACGGCTTTGTTTGGTCAGCTACGCAGACTTTACACTTTCCTTCCGAAAGGTTTCAGTCTGGACGCATGCTACAAGATTCCAGCTCATTTAAAATGCAGCCATAGAAAATGGGCCACTCTCAATATGCCAGATTGGAAAGAATGCATTGTGCGCGGCCAAGGTCATATTTTTTCTCAGAAAATTTGCGGCTGAAAGCCAAATTCTTGTGTAATTTTGCGCGGGTGGATCACATACCTATGTAACCAAATTTCAGATTTAACATCTTAATAATCATGAAAATTATATCATTTTCTTATAAAGTATGGATAAAATTATGAAATGCACGGCTGGAATTGCAGGCGAGAAAATGATTGCGCGGCCAAGATCTTGCCCGCATTCAGCAAACTTTCCGATCTGGTTAATGTGTTCCATAAACAAAAAAAACCCTCACCCTCTCAGAAATTAATAAAATTTAAGCGAATATCAATTTCGGGAAGTTTGATTTAAGTTATTCAAAAATCTAAGAAAATATGGCCTTCAGGAGTAAAGATTACGAGATCAGTAGATAATCACATAACAAAAAATTATTTTGTTATCTGTGTTATTTTAATAAATGCTCTGTACTGAGGGTGTGCTGATTTTTATTCTACTTTCCTCTCGTTCCTGTATTGTCCTTATATTCCTACCTTGAGTAATCTCAACTCTCTTGGATCAAAACATGGATTCATTCAATAAAACGAGTAGCGATTCCTATTGAAACAAATAAAGTAAACAGCATTGTTAACCATGAGATTTTCAATTGAATTTGTTGGAAAATCTTTTACTTTGGATTGGTTCAAATTGTATTTATCAAATCGCACCCAGACTGTCAGATAGAAAAAAAATAACTTCCTCATCCTCTTTCCTGTGATGTACCGCAAGTTTAGGTACTTGAACCATTACTATATGCAATCTATACCAAATCATTAGTAGATATCATTGGGTCAGTCCCGGTCAAATCAAACGGCTTCGTTCCAAAAAAAATTGATTTTGTTTAAACTTTTTATAATGTAGATATGGGTACAGAGATATCGTATATGGAGTATTTTTGATCTTAAATGGAAAATAACAATTTTATTAGCATTATTAATTTGTTTGTTTAACAAAATGAAATTTCATATCAGGATAGAATAAACAGTTTTGTATTGATTGATGTCATTTTATTTGCAAAATTCCAAGTAGTTGTTACAATGTTTCAATTTTCCGAAAAAGCTTTAGAGTCCGATAGAATGAAGGGCACACCATTTTTCTGGCTGATTTTTTCACCAGTCGATTAAGCAGCATTTAATCATGCGATGGACAAAAATGTACGATGGTGTTATTTTTTAAAAGTTTAATCATCAAAAATGTAGTTTTGTCGGTATTTCTTTTGATAATTCTATCGCGTTTGGAATGCTGTACATAACACTTGAGAAGGCGTGAAGTGATGATTCTCACATTGTATTGACAATTTTGCATGTGAATGATACTCGGGTGTCTACAATAGATCGTAGTAATTTCTATTTTATTTATAGGTTGAGTAAAATTAAATCAGCGTGAGTTTTGTAAATCAAAATAATATCTCGGTTTAACAAATTTGGGAATTGAGACTTTCCTTCACTTTCATTTTTCAAACAGAACAAAGCCCAGGAAGTTTTCAAGGCATGAATTATTTAGTTAACAACCATTAGTATTTGGACTATTTGTTTTGAATAGACTTTTTCATAACAATTGGTTGACATGCAATTTATCATCGCGATCATTGTATATCTGCTTATTATCCATTGAATAAAAAACTGTCTAGACATCATTCAAGCATACACAACAGAATCAATGACAACGCTTTCAATATTTCGAAATCATTAAATTTTGATATAATAGAGAGTCACAAAGTTACAACTATTTACATATTTTTATTTACATTAATTTTAATTTATAACTTGACGAACAGATGATAAGCAAAATGTTGTTAATGTAATGCTTTATATACATATATCATCAAATGTCATACTATTTTCATGGAGATCACTCAGATATATTTGTCATTCAATTCCAAGGAAGATGCTGAAGCAGACATTTTCAAGAACAATGAGAAATCAGAAGTTCTCTTCTTTAACGCTTCACACCAACCAGTGCGGGATTAGCTCAGATGGCAGAGCAACCGAACTTCAGATCGGATCATATCTGATCGACTGTGGTTCAAATCCCCCTAAGGTCAACTCAGCCTTGACTTTATCTCAAACATCAAATGAGTACCATCTGAGGATGGCGGATGGAATGGTCCAGAGGGAATTGCATTGTGAGTAGCTGCGGCGCATCGTTGCGCATTGACAATCAAGACCTATCTGCCATGAAATCTGTTGAAATTGATCTGCAGTGTCGCGGCTGAGATCAACAAAGAGCTTTTAAAAATCATTGCTCTCAGCGAAAAAAGCCACTCATCTAGAAATAGAAGAGTGGTACAGGTGCCTTCGGTAGGGCAACACCGTCTACATTACTTTTTACCAACCAGTACCATCTGTAAGCTCCATTGAAATTTCTTCCTCAAAAAAAGCAAAAGACATTGGTGCATGACTAGACAATGAAATGTCAATGACAACACAAGTCAACAGCATTTGTGACCCAGCATTTTACCACCTCAAAAATATCAACAAAATCAAAAATTACATTTCAGTCGATCACTGTGCAATACTCAATTTCTTGATACTCAATATTCAATTTTTTTTTAAAGTGATTTGATAGAAAATTGAATAATGACATCATAGCAATAAACACATGGTAGTATTAACATATTAAAACATTGACATCTCCGTCGTTTCTAATCAGATCAAATTCAAACTTTGACCAATTAACTTTTTTATTTATTTTACATCACAATTAATAATTTATTTTAAGCAATTTCTTAATAGAAACCCCCATTGTCGCCTTTTGGGCCACAATGAATTCCCATTAAAAATAGTTTTGCTATCCGTACATTTCATTGTTGTGTTTTCGTGTGTCCCACTTTTGAATATTTTTAATCATACCCTTTGTATCACATGACAGCTTGTAGGCAATGTTTAATACAATTTATTGTTATCTCTGCTTTTATTATGTTCAGGTTAGAATCTGTTGATTCAAATTCTCATAGTGCTTCCAGCGATGAAGATGATGATGAATTCATTCCTGCCTTCACACCGTCAAAGGAAAATTGTAAGTCAAGAGACTTTCGTTTTGCTGCATGAAACAGAAACCAATTTTGCCAATTAAATTTTTTACTTTTTCTGTTTTACGTATAGTAGATACATGGCTATAACAAGGTGTCTACCATCTACATCTAACAATATAATCATGATCAAGCAATTCTTACTAGAGGTCTACCAACTCAAATTCAATGCCATTTTTGTCAGATTCAAATAAGATTTTTCATATCTATATACAGGGTCCCACAAAAGTAAGAATCCAAAATCCTAGATTCAAAAAGGTTTTATGATGATTTATTATTGGTCAAACTTCAGCAAATAAGTCTGAAGAAAATGATGAAATTGTCTAGAATTTCAGATGACTGAACCTTTATATACATCCTTCATAATATTTATTAATACTGATCTATTTGACAATTATTTGCGTTGGTAGTATTTCTTTTGTCAGGTAGGCCTACTGGGATTAGTCTTGATATTATTGTCGTCATAAATAGCTAATCGTTTTGGAAATAGCGAACCCTGGTTTAGTATACCACACATCTTGAAATTGCTGGCTATTTGGGTAGGTGGGATGACCAATAGTTCAGGTCAATCAAACGAAGATTTGAAAGCAGTAATTAAATATTATTTATTTGAAACATTTATTTATTCATTTGAAAAATAATTCATAGGCAAAGTTTATCAACAGCTTTTGTAAGAATACACATTTTAAACACATTTTAATGTTGAACAGGCTCAAAGGAGATATTAGTAAATAATTGTCTCAACTTTTATCATGTTTTAGTTAATGCCTCGTTGAATAAAGGTGACGTTGTTTGGGCTAAGATCCCACGATATCCTCATTGGCCAGCAGTGGTATGTATTTGTTGATACAATGGATATAATTTACAATTTACGTAAAAACTATGTGTGTATTAAATTAATTTATCAAACTCTAGAAGAGTATATAATAAATAGTAATAATGAAAAAATATATACTTTTTTGGAATGGTATAAGCTGAGCTACCAAATGCTGGAAGTAAGATATTTCAAAAATAATACCATTTGAAAAAAAATGTGTGGTATGAGCAGACAACCTACTATGGAAAAGTTACCAAATTTAGGCTTAGACAACTGAGAATTTCTTTTTCGCAGAAATGCCTACTTTCAGGGTCAGATACATCATTGTGCAATGTGTGGAAATGATAGTAATTTCTCAGTTTTGTTTCATCAACTTAATGTAACTGTGATACAATTCAGGGATACATTTATTTTTGTCATTAAATTTGTTAAGTTGCACATAAAAATATCATCAAGTAAAGGCTCCAAAGGAGAACCCATTGC
Source organism: Haliclystus octoradiatus (assembly GCA_916610825.1). NCBI lineage: Eukaryota > Metazoa > Cnidaria > Staurozoa > Stauromedusae > Haliclystidae > Haliclystus > Haliclystus octoradiatus. Next base: position 10,426,816 of record OU744446.1, read on the forward strand.
TAAACATTCAATTTTTTCATAAAGTTTCCCATTTAATTGAAATAGTTGGCTTTTTGTGGCCTCTTCGAGTAAGTCTTTGAAATTGTTATTAAAATTATCGAGGTGGTAACGCCCTACCGGAGGCACCTGTACCACTCCTCTATTTCTAGAAGAGTGGCTCTTTTCACTAAGAGCAATGATGTTACATACTCTTTAATGATCTCAGCCGCGACACTGCAGATCTATTTCAACAGATTTCATGGTAGATAGGCCTCGATTGTTAATGCACAACGATGCGCCGCAGCTACTCACAATGCAATTCCCTCTGGACTATTCCACACCTGCCATCATTAGATGGTACTCATTTGGTGTTTTCAGATAAAGTCAAGGCTGAGTTGACCTTTGGAGGATTTTAACAACAGACGATCAGAAATGATTGGATCTGAAGCTCGATTACTCTGCCATCTGAGCTTGAAATTGTTGAGGCTGCGTCATTTGCATTAGACAAGGTTGTTAAACCAGAAAATTTACAGATTGTAAAGTTCAAATATAATTCAATGTTAACATATAGATACAACTCTGATTAATGTAAGTAAGATCTACCATATATTTGAATTACTACGAGATTGTATAAATAGGAGACTATGTCGTCTGTAGATAATAATTATCGTAAGTTTACATGAATAGAAGACAATAACATCACTACAAAATCATCCATTCCCAATGCCATTTTAAATCCACAAAAGCTTTGCTAACTCAGGCATGATTAAGTTCCTCCAATCAGTGGATTTCCTTCTTTTCTGTTAGCTCCAAAACAAAGAACACACTGATTTAGCTTTATTTTACCAAGGTTTCTCAAGGTTTCCTCCTTTTTTTGACTTAACTCTACTCTCATAAATTACGTTAATATCAATTCATCAACTGGAACGTTTTTGTGAATAAGAAAGAAACAAGCAAATTATCAGCCTCCATAAGTTGTCTGGTTATCGTTTTTTTTTAGCAAAGGCATCTTCAATAGTATATAGTATTTGTTAATTGATAACTACAGTATGAAATCTGGTGCCCTCTTTGTTGATGAACATCAGATAAGTTCACTCATCAGATGAGTTGAATCGAATTAACCCATTGGTGAATCGATCATTTTGTAATACATTCACCAATCTTTTGAACAGCTATCGATTCACTATTTGGCTTTATATGAAAACAAATTTGTGTATTATCAGCATTGCAGCGCGATTTTAATAGTTGGTTTTCATAAAGGGTCCATGTGTTCCTTTGATGATTGTAGGTTGTTGTCAAGCTTGCCTGGTTCACTATTTCAGCTACTGAGATGTAAATCTCCCTTGATGTCATTTTTTCAAGTCAGCTGCAATTGTTGTGACCATTTGTTGCGCCTAAATTACCTCAATGGCAATATGAACCAGCAGTAAATAATCCGCCTTTTGGGGTTACTCGGATGCCATTTACCATTCTGCTTTGTTTCTAATACTGCATGTCCACAGCTGATTTCTGTGTTGTCTAGGTTCCTCAACTGTGCATGTGTACCCATAGATATCTATCAGTGGTTATGGCAGCGGTTATGGCCGATGCGTTCTCAGAATCTTGATATCCAGCAATGTTGCTGGACAGTGGACAATGTCCCAGTAAATAGTATGCCGAAGATGCGAGTGGTCCCTGATCCAGGATCAAGGATGGTACCGGTCTTTAATAGCCCATCACACTGCACGGATTTGGAGAGGATTCAGCAATTTAACACTAAAAACACGCTGGCAAGTTAGTCAAATGGGTTGATGGGCGACATAGATGAAAATCAACTTCAGGAAGCAAAATCAGTAATTTAGAGGCATGTAATTTATTTTGGAAATGCTTTCGAAAAGCACCTACATAAAACCTTTTTTAAAACATTTACAAAATTTGCTTAGATCTACCTCTTTTAAACGACATTTAAATTGATTTAGAGACATTGAATTTACAACATTTTCTGGTAATACATTCCACATATTTACAACACGAAATGAAAAAATATTACGTTTAAATTGGTACAATGGGTTTGGTGTTAAATGTTTAAGCTTTTTAGAGTGTCCGCGGGTGTTGTAAGGGTTGTTATCAATAATAAAAAATGTTTCAAATGGCATGTCGACAAGATTGTTCAATAGTTTTAGCACATGCAAAGATCAAAATAAAGACGACGATACTCTAACGATTCTAAGTTTAATATGATTAGACGGTGTTCGTACGAATTATATTCTATCCGGGCTCTTTTACATAACCATCTTGTGAAGAATCTTTGAACTCTTTCAACGACTTTGATGTCTTTGATCAGTGTTGGACTCCAAACTGGTGTTGATGATTCCATTATAGGCCTGATGTATGTCGTATAGGCCAAGACTTTGCAGCCACTTATAATATTTCATATCTAATTATAAACACATGTAACTTCTAAGAGTATGACTGTATGAACTATATTATTATATTTAGTTTTTTTAACTTGTTTTTGCAGTTATACTACCGTACACACCTTATTGTGTTTTTAGATTCTCAACATATTTCTATATGTTTCAATGACATCTTTTGCAAATGTAAAGCAGTCAACTTTGAATGTTTATTTAATCAAACAGACAAAAATATCCTTTGTCCCTAAATTACTACAAATACTTGCTGACATTTAGATTGATACAGAAAATGTTGATAAAATAATTATTTTCTTACAATGATTCATTTAAATTATATTTTACTAGAAAGCAAAATATAAGTACATCCTTCAAATATCAATTCTGCCTTGTGGAAGGTTTTTTGCACTTGTACACCTTCCATAATTTTCCACGACTTTGACAATCTACAAACATTTGTGACTTAATGATTTCATTGCTCACAGCTTTTACAAGATCGTAACATCCAGATTTGCATCATTAGCCAGCAAATGTTTGACTTTCTTATATACCTTGTGTCACACACAACCAATCTAGATATTCAAGGCTACTCAGTTCATTCTCATTTAATTTAGGATCACATTTAAAGCTTTTTTTGTCTTCTGGATAATGTTAATTTGTTTCTTGTAGAAAGCAATAGGCCTAATGCTAATTGCAATATTGGTAGATAATAGTGCTGCTATTTGTGTTGATAAATTGGGAAAGGAATCCCTATAGGTCGATGATTTGATAGGCACTTTTTCATGTCATAATTTGTAAATTCGATAGAATTCGCCTGTAACCCTAGGTAAAAAACTATTATTAGAGAGGATGTGCCATTGCTCCTCATTAATACAATGAGTAAATCAACTTTGACAGAGAACTGATCCCAGAATCTCATCCAGTATTTGTAATCACTGTCAAATGGTGTAATAGTGTACTTCTATAGTTTTACTACTTGTGTGTAGGTAACTGTGTTGCGTAATCCGCTCTCCTTGTGTGTTCACTGTCTATTTGTAATTCTCCCTATCGCTGAGTTTTGTTCTATTTCCATTTGTTTGCGTTTTTCTTCGTCTATTTTGCAGTGAGTTTTGATTTCTTTTCTTGCTTGACATGAAATTCTTCATTTTGAAGGCTTTGAATTCTTGTTTTTGTTTCAAGCCTTATGCTTTGCACTTTGTCGATATCTTCATCATTTGATTACATCCATTTTCAAATGTCTGCCAAGCTTGTGTTGTTGTCTAATAATTCCGACATCCCTTGTTCCTGGATGCCTTAGAGTTTGAATATTTTGTTGCACAAATTGTTGTGAATAGGCTGTATGTCTTCACACTCTTGTGTGTCTAAGTTGTTCATTACCCTTTCAAATTTGAGTGTTATCAGTTGCAATGAATTCTTGTTGAATAATTCTTCTGCCATTTCTTTTGTGTTTGTCTATACAGTAATACGATAACTTACTTCTTCTTGTGTTTGTATGTGGAAGCTGTGTCCATTCTAATTTCTCCAGAGATGTCCCATCGAGGTCACCACGTTCAATGTGGGAAGTCAATAATTTCCTGCGTTTATTCCCCTGTAATACTAAAATATCACATTTTGTTATTGATTTAAAATCTTTTATTTGTAAAAATTCCAATGAAAAAATACACATTCCGGTACTCGTATGTGTCAATGAACATGAACTAGCAAACTACAGGATATTGTTTAATCATTATGATGTGAAATTCTATTATTTATTATTCCCGTTCCCGTATTTCTCGCACCAATTCTCTTTTTTTGATCTTTTCAATGTACGGTATCTATTTTTCGATCGAGGAGCTTGTTGATGTTGGCATAAATGGAAAACAAGCCCCTTTTTGCAACAAAGTGACCCAAAGCAATTTTGAAAACAAAATTATTTCACAATTACGTTTAATATTTCATTTACACATCTGATGTTTTGTTAATTGAAAAATTGAAAAATTTTTGGAAAATATCTCTGTGGTACGAAAAACAACTGAAGAAGATATATACAATTTGGCAATATCTCTAAGCATATTTTATCACAATTTTTTGTTATTTGCCATCCACGTACTAGCAAAATATCTTCCCACACTGATACCGTGACATCATTTTTAACAATATCAGAAAACAAAGTGTTGACTGGATTGTTCCTACAGCGTTTTTGTGTTTCTTCTCGGAATTTTAGTTGGAAATCTTTTCTCAGAACAACATCCAAAAATTGGTTGTTTTTTTATGGAGCAGTAAATCAAGTTTCGTGAACCAATTGTCAAAGCACACCTTGTGGAATTAGCCTTGTGGTAAGCATACACCGCGTTGTACCTACTTTAGCAATCTTTTGAAGTGTGTTATCACTCTGCTGTGTGCATGGCTTCTCTGAGCCTTTTCAAAACAATACACAGTTACCATTTTTAAAACAAGTAAGGTGTATGCCTACAATAAACCATGGGATACTTTAGATTGATGAAGAGGCTAGAGAAATAGAGGCAATCAAACCTTTTGTTGCCAAATAAAGGGTTAAAATAGAGCAAGTTTAATCAGAATTAAATTTGGAAAACTTTTAACACCAACACATATATTGCTAATACCTACATTAGCACTTTACATTAATGAGGTATCAGATATCAGCATTATACAAATACGATTTCTGTATTACACAGTTGTTACTATTATTGATACTGTCATTAATATTTTCTATAAATAGTTTCCTTCTTTTTCTTGCAGGAGGGGAGCATTGCGTATCATCCTTGTCGTCTTTGCTATTGTCTATTCTTTTTCTTTTCCTCTTGCGACTACGGTTGATTTCTGGCCTATATGATCAAATTAACATTTAATATCTTTTTGAATTAATTATGCCTATGAATTAGAACATGTATATGTTGTCAAGCTTACATTGCAAATACATTATCAACCCTTACTATTAACCACATCAATGACAAAGTATTCAAGTTGGCTTTGGTATCAGAACCATATATATTATGTACTATCTAAACATTTTACATTTTAATTCAAATAACATATAAAAACATTAATGATTCGATTGATATCAATTTATTACAATTCATGAATAAGATAATATTCAAAACATTTACTTATTTGCTGTATTCGTATCGCAATATGGTTATATATGATGTGTTAAACTATCTCAAATAGATTTCAAATAATATCATACTTACCAGCGTTTTATAATCGAATTTAGTTAAAAGAAGATTAAAAAGAGAATGTTCTATCATGTATGTTATACGTATATTATTTTACATTAATTGATTAAGCAATTTATCCCATTTTACTATATAAATTTTTTGTATTTGGTAACTTTTATTTGATTTCTAAATACTTCAATTATTAGTCAATACCTTGGGAAAATGAACCAATTCATTCCTCAAAATTTATAAATTTTGATAATCACTATTATAGAATTTTTTTATATATTTTGAAGTTATTATAATTACATATACAATGCCAGAATTATGCTGCTCATGTAGTACATTACATTTTAAACCTTGATTTACTCATTACGTTTTTAAAAATAATTTATATGTTCATTATTTTGTTTGCCCCTTCACTTAATTTTTGATCTGCATCTGATGCAATCTCATTTTAGCAATTAATTTATCTATAGCGATGTTTAGTTCATTATTATCTTCACTATTATTTTTAGTTTTAATTGTACTTTCATTAATATTTTCTATAAATACTTTCCTTCTTTTTCTTGCAGGAGAGGAGCATTGCTCATCGTCCTTGTCGTCTTTTTTTTCTTTTTCTTTTCCTCTTGCGACCACGGTTGATATCTGGCCTATACAAATCAAATTAACTTTCATTTATCTTTTTTGGTTTAATTTATGCCTCTCCTCTAAATAAGAACATATATATGTTTTCAAGCTTACATTGCAGATACATTATCAAACTTTACTATTAGACAGCTTTTCTGCAAGGACTTTTCTCCAACGGCGTTTTGGTCTTTCATCAATCAACCGTTCCTTAATTTCCTGCTACAAATTCAGATATGGTATTCACTATAAGTACTGTTCATCATTATATAAATAATACAGGTTATTTCTCAAATGCGAGTGTCGAATAACACAGTTTGATCCTTTCAACGAAGCAGCAAAATGCAGATGTTGAACTTATAGGTCTATAATCGTTGCAAATCGAAGATGGTTGTAACTTTTTTGGTATATGTATGACATTGGCGGAGCGCCATTCCATAGTGGTAACACATCCACAATTCGAATGGGGATATAAATAATTGAATAAATGAGTAGATAATAAAATTGCCACAACGTTTTATAAATTAAGATGGAATCTGATCAGGACCAATCTTTGTTGATTAGTTTGCCGATATGGTAACTGATACCATCTGCTTAGAATCCGAATGAACTTAGTCAACTAAAATAAAATTTAATATTATTAAAGCGTTTATCCCGGATATTGGGAGATTGCTTCTTTAGATAGAGAAAAATTTTCTATTCGTACATGATCTTCTTGTGTTTTACTTTGCGCGATCATTTCTCCTTCAGAAATGCAGTCAAAGTGACGATTTTGGGTTAATTTTGTGTCTCTTTTTCCTCCAACAGGAACCCGTTTATTTTCAACAAGAGAGTTTACACCAGAAAAAACACTAAAAATTTTACTTATGTGTCTCTTAATAAAAAAGTGCTAAAGCAAATGACAATCTGCTTTCGGAATGAAGTTTTCAACGTTTAGCTGAAGATTTTGAGCTATATTTGATCAATATTCAACATCCAGGTAAGAGATATAAGCCTCGAAACTCAAAGTTTTTAGTTTTGTATTTTTCTCACTCAAGTGGTGCTCACGTAATTAAAACCTCTTTACGACTTCGTCTAACCATAGTCGGCATAGTTGAAGCGTATTAAAAATAATCACACACCTTCAATAACCAGCAGCGATAACCTGCTTAGACGAAGTCGTAAAGAGATGTTAATCGTGTGAGCACTTGAGTGAAAAAATCCAAAACTGAAAACTTTGACGTTAGAGGCTTATATCTCTTTACCTGGATCTTGAATATTGATCAAATATAGCTCAAAATCTTGAGCTGAACGTTGAAAACATCATTCCAAAAGCAGATTGCCATTTGATTAAGCTGTTTTTTATTTAGAGACAATTAAGTAAAATGTTTAGTGTTTTTTCCAGTGTAAACCCTCTTGTGGAAAATAAGCGGGTTCCTGTTGGAGGAAAAAGAATGAGACACAAACTCATAACTTTGATTGCATTTTTGAGAACATGGGGAAAATACAAGAAGAACATGGAGTAATAGAAAATTTTTCTCTATCTGATGAAGCAATCTCCCAATATCCGGGATATACACTTTAAAAGTTATAATTGAGAAATGTTGATGAAGTAGGAAAGGAATGTCAGCGGTAAATAGGATATACAACAACCAATTTGCAAATGAAATTGTAGTACAGAAACCTTATGACCAAGTTGAGCCACTGTTAGGTTAGGTGCAGGTCAAGGTGACGGAAGATATTTACGGGTGCTGAATAAATGAATGATGATGATGATGATCAATGGAATAGCTTGATAACAATGGTTATGGAATACAGTTGACCAAGAACAGTAAATTGATGGATAGTAAATGGGCAATACCTCATTTCAGTGGCAGCTGACATGTTGAAGCGCAATGGGCCAAATTGAGTCAATGCTGCTGTTGAAACTTACCAAATAATGCCATAAAATTTGAATGCTCTTCAATACGGGGTCACTAATAAAGTGGGGTGAAATGCAGAAAGATAATACTCAAACTAATACTAGTTGTTTGCTTTTTAAAGTTGTAATGATAATTATTTCACTTTGTATTTTACATATGGTCTGGAAGACTATGGTAGATGTGAGGGAGACATGAACGACACAGTAATAGTTTCAAGTAATTATTTTCTGAATTCTTTTGTCCGTGAACTCAAACGCAAAAATCTCACATGACTTCAAACTCTGTTTTGTATATTAACAATCACCGCTGACCTGCGATCCCACAGTCAGCTGGCAGAATTTACAAGTTTCCATTACATCATAAATTACATCACGGCTATGATCACAGGAAGGAACAACGCGCAACATATCTAAACATAAATCACACATCCCTACCCGATCTTAAGATCACATAGCAGATATTCACAAACTTAAATAATAAACTAAATAGTAAATAGTAAACATACATAATCATAGTTGTGACTTGAGTAACAGTCACTACAATATCTATAAATCTATTCTACATATTCTATTCAATAAAACAGTCTGATTCAGCTCAGCTTAACTATCCTTGCGTTGATGTTTATCAGTGTTTTAAAGGCAAGACATTTCAGATAGATATACTTTAAAAGGATGCTATGTAATTTTATAGTGTCATTATTTGTGTTATGTAGACTTCAATGTGATCATTCAATGTTTGATGTTTTATTTTCAGATATGTAAAACACAACCTAGAAAAAAGGGCAGAGCTCATCAAAAGCTACCTATAACTTTCTTTGATGAAAGCTTTTCTTTCACGTCTCCAAAGATAATGTATGTTGGCTACTTTTCTATTGTATTTTATACTTACCAACTGTTTGCTGTTGACTGATAGCAATCAGATATAAATTATTGTCATAAACTGTTGTGCTGTTGAATATACAATTAATTTTTACCAGAATTTATTTTGGTATTTTTCTGTCAATTGGATTTGATTCAAATGATTTACATGTATACAAATCTCAACATTTTCCATTAGCTCTGATTGGTTAAGAGCTCTTTGGATAAAGTTATACATATTAATTTTGGGCTATACAGATCAGCTTTCATAGTAACATTTTGAATGTAATATATCAGAAACAGATTCAAGCACAACAAATAACGTACTGGAACATGTTCAAGGATTGTAAACAAAAGTAATACAATTTAATTTATATGTTTAAACAATATTTAACAACAACATCAAACATTGGTTTAAATAATTAAGGATTTTATTTTAAAGGTGATATGGGACTTGCTAATACTGGCTGTATAGCATTATATTAACCTTCACGAGATGTAACCTTATTATAAAAGTGTATGAAAATTGGGCCATTTAACACTCAACAACTGGTTTTGAAGGAGACCTCATTGATGACACCTTGCGTCAGAGTTTACTCAAAGCTGTAAAAGCCTACAGGAAAGTTCTGATTTGTAAAATAGCTCCATCCTCCCTAATATGGTAGTAATTCCTATTGATTTATCCTTGATATATAAGGTTACATTGCATGTCTTGAAATTTGTATCAAATTGTCCTCTATTGCAGTAGCATATAGACTACTGATGTGTCCCCTGTGAAAAACAGTTCAGGAGTTCATGAACTGTTCATAAACTCCTGAATTGTTTTTCGCAGGGGGTAGACTACATTATACACCATAAATAATTATAAAATAAAATACCAATGTTTCCAGCATCAGAGTCTGTTAAAAGGCTTGCAGTCTTCCGGAATGCTATAACGTATCATCATTTCCTTCTGAATGGTTTTGTCAAGTTATAACATATAAATAAAAAAAAAAACGATTTTCTTCTGAATTTGTTCTAGCCTTTAGAATCTGAGATTGCAGGATTCATTATTTTGCATTTGTGTATAGATTTCATGTAACCCGCCGTAATGTGCGTCCATACAAATGCACTACTTCTGATCTTGAGCTACAGGTAAGTGTATCGCATCACTGATCAGAATGATAAGAACTTGTGTCATATTTAATTATATCAAATATGAATCAAATATATTGCCATTTTCGATTGGATGATGAATTGATAATCTCTTATGTGCCTGATCATGTTTAGAACAGTATCAACATACGGTCTCCAAATTTTTTATAATCCTAATAAAATATTCTATTTCAATTAATTTATGAAGGAAAAGGCTTCAAATAATTCAAAGAATGCAGATTACAATCATGCTTGTTCGCTTGTTGAAGACTATTTGCGGCGGAGAGGTTTGTTGCATACCAATGTACAGTATATGAATAAGATCTACAGCACTATGTATGGCTATATCGTAAACTTATAAAACAACTCATAAATAATACATGTAAAAAGTAATGTAGACGGTGTCGCCCTACCGAAGGCACCCGTACCACTCCTCTATTTCTAGATGAGTGGCTTTTTTTGCTGAGAGCAATGATTTTAAACGCTCTTTGTTGATCTCAGCCGCGACACTGCAGATCAATTTCAACAGATTTCATGGCAGATAGGTCTCTATTGTCAATGCGCAACGATGCGCCGCAGCTACTCACAATGCAATTCTCTCTAGACCATTCCATCCGCCATCCTCAGATGGTACTCATTTGATGTTTCAGATAAAGTCAAGGCTGAGTTGACCTTAGGGGGATTTGATCAGATCAGATATGATCCGATCTGAAGTTCGGTTGCTCTGCCATCTGAGCTAATCCTCCTATATAATACATGGCCATATATGATCTGTTTGTAGACAGTTTGTGATAACTCTACCACATTATTGCCATACATAACTTTCATAAAAGAAAAATTATCTAGAGTCCTAACTGACTATGAACTGTTAAAAGGCTGTCCATAACAAATTTTGTCAGCATTTCATAACTAGGAAGATATGTTGCTAAATTATGCACAGACTGTTCATGAAGTCCATCAGCCATTCTTGATTTTCACAAACTGGATTCACAGAGGCATACTTATAAAATCGCCAATTCCAGGTTTTGAATTCAGGAGATTTCATCTCACTGTGGTCAATGGTTTTAAATATCAAACCTTTGTTGTGCTCCTTGATCTGCACCCTTTGAGCTGATCTGTGAAAACAGTTTCATGAAATGTTTATTGACATTTCATAAACATTTCATGAAAAGTCAATGAAAAAACAAGCCATTTAACATTTAACTAGAACTGTTCATGAATGGTTCAGAAGGTTCATGAATAATTGATGCACCTTTGATCAACCATATAAGAGAAGGCTACTACTGCCACTAATAAATATGTAGCCAATTCAAATCTCCTTCAAACCTCATTCCAATGATTTTGATTATATGATTACCTTGAAGGCTAAAAGTCACACATGAGAAATTTCCTACGATCAGCGGAATTCCTCCTTTTCTACCAAAAACAAAGAAAACACTAATCTAGCTATTGTTTTGATAGGTTTTCAAAGGTTTTCCTCCATTTTGACTGAAGTTTATTTTTATGCATGTAAAATTTCTTAATGCGCCTTGCATGCTCAAAGCTGAAAAGTGATTGCCATTTTTTTTAAGTAATAAAGTGTGTATCACACAACATATTCGAAGACAGAGCACAACCCCTGCGAAAAATAGTTCAGGAGTTCATGAACAGTTCATGAAAGTTACATGGCTCCAAATTTCCTGAACTGTTCCTGAACTGTTCATGAACGTTACATGGCTCCAATTTTCCTGAACTGTTCATGAACTGTTCATGAACTGTTCATGAACTGTTCATGAACCCTCACAGACAGTTCATGAACAGTTCATGAAAATTTGGGGCCTGTTTATGAACTGTTCATGAACTCCTGAACTGTTTTCGCAGGGGAAAGGCCGTCAGTCAATTTTATGCCTTTAAGCATGGTAGAAAAGTGATTGTTTTTTGGTCATTTCAGCCCTCAACAAAATAGATGAGTCGTTTTGGATTCAGAAGAAACTGACTTCAACTTCATTTACAAGTAAGCAGTTCCAAATTTTGTCACAAACATTTCATTATGTAAAAATTGATTTTGAACTAAGCAAGCAATACATTAGGACATTTCCTGATGTTGAAATGCTATGCTAAAATGCTATGAGCCCTTTGTATAAAAGCCTGGAATGGCTTATAAGGTTTTTACCAATAAATTATGATGATGATTAAATGCTATAGGATTCCAGGAAATTTTAACCAGTCAGCAATGCCATCCTTTGATTTGTTATTAGAATCATTGAATATCGACGAAGATTATCCTAATGAAGATCAAACATGTTGTCGATGTTGTGGAAGATTCGATTGTGTGTGCGATGCATTAGCTGACGAAAATTATGTCGAAAGCGACGCAAAAAAAGAAATCAGGGATACGTCAAGCGATAAAATTGAACAAACCCTGACGTCATTTCTTCCAGAAAGAAATAGGTAATAGAATCTTATTTCACGTCAATGCTGCTAATATTTTCTTTTGCCTTGACCAGCTGATGCCATTCAAATTTGATGTATGATTATTCATTATTTCTTTACTTGTTTTATTATCCCCATTTCGTTCCTGATTGACACTACATGTCAGCCTTGACTATGATGATGGGCCCCGACTATGTTAAATGGCCCAGAATTCTCATGAACTGTTCATAAGCTGTTCATGAACTGTCCGTGAAGGTTCATGAGTTGTTCATAAATAGTTCATGAAAATTGGAGCCATTTAACGTTCATGAACTCCTGAACTGTTTTTTGCAAGGGTAAGACTGCATGATTCCCAATTTTATTAAATCCTCGTAATGATAATATTAATCAAGTAACTGTTGATACTTTATTATTGTTAGCCGACTGCTGAATATAGACAGCAACTACTGAGACCCCTAGCCCCAGCTGGATTGTCCATGTTAGATTGCTTTGCTAAGCATAGTCGTCGAAACTTTTACCCAAAAGGTGACCGTTTTCAAATGGTATATAACGGGACTGAAAATGATCTATAATTAATCAGTATCTGATTTAAATCCTATCCCAAGCAAAAAATTAAACTAATGTGCACTGGAATTAGATACGTTTCGTTTGCATCTGGTACCTTTGAACATTCACTACAAACTCACTGCGTGTTTATAAAGAAAATGAAAAATGAAAAAGTTATTCAACTTTGAAACTTTACTTGATGAGAAACGTATTTGTTTGACTAATATTGATTGCAATCATTTTTTAATTTTAATTTTATTCATAAGGCTTGCGGGAGATTTGTAGTAAATGTTCAAAGGTACCAGATATCTGATCTACACATTTGAATTCGATGTAAGAGAAATTGATTGCTATTTGCTTGGACTGTATTATTCATCCTTCACAATTAGTAATGAGAAACAGGCTTACTAGTACTCCTAATCTTGATATTTAGCTTGTTCTATACATTCTTGTGATCTCTATTGACAACGTTGGAATTTTACTTAAGGATACAAAATAACAGACGTACCTGCTATAGCGTCACCTCTATACAGTGGCCACCTGCCTATAGTGGTCACTCACTCTTGCTATGTCTAAAATAGTATTTTCTATTGAATCAATCACGTATATAAAGATCATTTGAACATAGTGGTAAATTTATCCACCTCTCATAGCTGGCTGTTATATACAGATTTCACTTTACTGAAAAGCATATTAATAATGATTTAATTACGTTGATATTTAGACGACGCAAGTCTACTGTGAAACCATACGTGAATCTCATAAAAGAAATGAAGGTTAGTTGTGATTGTTGTATGTAAGAAAACATTTCAATACATTGTTATACTGCTGTTTTCATTATTTAATATTCAATGTTCCTTTACAGCAATTGCTTTATCTAATAGTCACTGGTTCAAAGCCATCAAGACGACATGATATTTTTATGAATGGTCCTGACGATGAAAAACGTCGTCTTAAATTATTATCTGGTGTTGGACCACTTGATGATGAAACTGCTGTGAGTTATGTTCAATATTCATCGATTTCTGCTATAGTTACAACTTGTGAGGTTATTGAACTCAATGCATTTGTTATTGACAGCAAGAAGAAGTTTTTGCTCAATTGTTGGCATGGGTGAATGAATGGTTTGGTAACGATAAAACCATAGATCCTGTAACATATGTAGCCGACGTTTTACTACCAGAGGTATTTATCTCGTATTCTATGTGCTCTCTCTGTGATTGCCGATCTGCGTCTCAAACTACTTGATGATCTTTGGGTGCACTATCTGTGGTTAATGCAAAACTAAGAAAGGGCCGTAGCGAGTTTATTCTAGCTTTATTTAGATTTAGCTCTGAGCGTCACATATTCTAGTCCATGAATATATATATATGTATAAGACTAAAGGGCTACCAAGAGTTACCACACAATTGCTAAGTAATTGGTTGATTAGTTCAGCTTCTAGCCTGTCTGCAGACTCTCTCCAAACTTGGTACTAAGTTTCCGATTTACAGAGTCTGCTCGGGCATTGTTTTACTGCTTCTGTACTACTATAGATTATCTAAAAATATTTATTATTTCATATTTGCATTTGACCAATCAGATTGCCGGATTATTTCGTAAATTTGAAAGTAACCATACTCGTGCATTCCAATCATTCGTGATAGTTTATGTGAAATACTCAGACATCAATTAAAGCAGATTTTTTAAGCTACTTTCTATTTTCTAGATCGTTCATGATTCGTGGAGTCTTCTTTTTGTCTTCCGCAATTGAGCCAACCAAATGTCAATATTACAATTTTGAATTGTTTTCATTTTCATTTCAGGCATTAATTCTATCTATAAGTAAACTGAAGAATTGCACTTATAAAAAAGCAGAAAGGATTTTTACTAACTAACAATAATCATAGTCAATAGAACATATATCAACATTCATACATGCAATAATCAAATACTTTAATTTTGTAAAATATTTTTCCGTATATAGAGTTATGAACAGATTACAGTGCCTTATTAAACATTCTTTACATACCTATATATGGCCCTATATATGTGCTGTAAAGGTTTAAAATCTCCTATCTTTAGAAGTATGTAACATTGGATCGAGATATTATTAGGCCTTTATCATCCTTGTAAAAAAGAACATTATATCATAAACATTTAGCCTTTCTGTAATTTAGTATGTAATATTCTTTGCAAAACATTAGAGCCTTTGCAAAATACTAGAACGGCGCAATTTCAAGTGCTTCGATCAAGATTTGACTCTCAACCTTTCTTATATGTGATGTCAATAATAACTTTATCAGCCAATCATCTTTAAAAACTAAGGGTTTAAAACTGGAAAACAGATGTTTGTGGAGATTCCAATGCTTGTTGGCATGTTGTTTTCTGCGTACAACCCCCCCCCCCGGATTTTCCGTGCTTATGCTTAGAGTTTGAAGCCATTCATGTCCTATAATTATTTTTGATATTCCCTTTTAAAGTTTTGTCCTGACTATTTTCGATTCTAAACCCGAAACCCCCATCGAGCACAGTCCAACCATACCCACTTTGTACATGCATGGTCCATATTTGAATCAATCTGGAAATCTAGAAAAGTCTAGGATAAACCATGTGTTGTGACGTAAATATACTAGTACTCACGCATGCGTTACGGACAATAGGTTGACGCAGGTGGAGTGTCCCAAAATTTTCACCAAGACATCTTTCGGCGTCGATCACCAGATTAACCAATGAGATGAAAGAACTGTTCTTCAATCAAATTTACGAGCTCAGCGACGAGTAGATAAATTGAAAACCAGCGACGAGACGATAAGAATTATTGTCAAACTAGTTGAACGAACTTAAAGTAGACTATCAAGAAATTTATTAAAAACTATAAAATGACCTCGTCAGATATAATTCATGGAAAGCTGGAGACTTTTAGTGTCGGTGAACAAGGCTCTCCTGCTGAAGCAAAGATAGCCAAAGACATATCAAAAGAGTTTATTTACACAAAAGTTGGACGAAATTTTAAGAATCCCATGCGGAAAGAAACAGAAACGATGATTAGGATATCAGAAGAAATTGAAACAAAGCATGATATGGTATTTAAAAGTATGTGTAATAGACTGAACGTTGCTTCAGATACAGCGTATAAGACATTTACTGAAGTTGCGGACGAGATTTTCAAGGATGACTGCAATTGGGGAAGAATTGTTGTCCTGTACTCTTTCGGTGGGAAGCTCGCTCAACATTGTCAAAATAACAATATGGATCAGTTCGTAGATAAAATTGTAAACTGGGTTGGTTCATATGTTGGTAGGAAAGCGCAATGGATGAAAGAGAAAGGAAAAGGCTGGGTAAGTCATCAGTTGAATTCTTTATTGAATGAGTAAATGTATAAGCTAGCTGGTCAATCGTAAACACATTCGCTTTTGGTTCCGTCTCTGCAGGTAGTTTATGAATTTGTCGTGGGAAAGTGCTTTGGGCTGCGAAAAAGGAGAATACATAGGATTGATTCATTCTCTGTCTTTGATTCTTTTTTAAATAATACAACGTAGTGAGATTATCGTACGTCGAGTAGATTTCTATGACAACAAAACAGCTGAACGACGTCAATTTAAATTATTTATCACAGATAGTACTATAATACTATCTTGTGCGAAATTCAATGACATGGATTTTCTTAGTCAGGTAATCCTTTCTCTCCCAGCTTAGCTCTTTGAGATGTTTCATTTATTTGTTGACGTGCGTTTTATCTTGTTTCTGCCATTTATGGTCATGACTAGTGAGAGCGTATGGTTTACAAATCATAAATATCATGATTTTGATGCGTGGGGTGACAGTGTTTTGATATTAAGTTGTTCGACGTATTTAAATTGCCTTTGTAGTTAGATTGTCTTAGAAAATAGTCAAACTGTCGTACGAAGTGAGTGGGAACTCTCATGACTGCAGGGAAGAGCACTTTTCACCAGATCTCATGTGCTCCACAGCAAATATTTCTTGACGTTTGACCGTGAAACAACAAAATGTTGTTGAATCTCGGATGCGCCATTCTGTGTTGAAATGATAATGGTGAAAATGATGATTGGTATAGTGTGTTTAGTTCATCTATATAGACTTTATGTTATGGCAGAACATTATGCTACATGACATAATTACCCCTAACTGATTTTGGTACCCAATTGTTGGCATCTCATTTGATAAAAGCATTTGCTATCTCAAACAATCAAGTTGATAATGTTATTCTTCACTTTCTTTTTATAGCCTGGATTCCTTGAACAATTCAAAGATGTTCAAGCAGACAGTGAAAAGTTTTGGTATCAAGGCATTGTTGCTACGACACTCGGTTTAGGGACTATTGCCGCAGCACTGTATATTAAGAGTTGATCCTTGTTGTTTTAATATTGTATAATATTGGTTTAAAGTCTTGTCTTAGCATAGTTGAATTGATGGCTGGTTCGTCACTAATTTATAACGCCTTTTCTGTTCAGCAAATTATGCTGCCTAGACGCATCCACATAATCCAAACCATACCGTGATCAAATTGATGATCAAATCATCAATATCACATTTAACTTATACGATAATGTAATATAGTTATTTCAGAGCAGTTGTACATAAAATATATATTATATGATATATGTAGATTTTTTTGTAATTGTCATTTATTTTACATTTTGATGATAATCCATTATTATCACAAATTAGGGATATAAAGAGAATAATAAATGAAGAGAGGAGAAACGAAGACAAACAATTTTGTTGTATTTATGTTGTGTTAGAAATCCATCCTAAATCATAAGTCAAAAATGATTTATCCATTTAATCTTTGGTAAATTTCTGACAGTAATAAGTCTTTTTCCATTCATCAAATTTCCCACAACCTTTGAAAACAGGTGTTTATCACCAAGTTTTTGTGACGTCAGTGCTTACTACCATTTACTACATTTAGCAAATTCAGATTACATCATCTCTTATTTTAAATCGTGTTATGGCTACGAGGCTTTGTCCTGCGCCATATTGAAATAACTGGTTTTCCTATAACATTTCTGATGATTTATTGACTTTTTCAGTCGGATACTTAAGTTTGATATTAATAATTAGGGATATCAGTGTGTTATATGCCAGTACGTCTGCAAAGGAAAGATGGTATGAATAACATGTATTATTGTGCCACTTTTTCTGTTTTTGTGGCACAAATTCATCCAACCATTAGTCGATAAATGGAGAGGAAAAGAACAGATAAAATCAAGCGAAGATTTGAAGGTTCGTTGAACATAGGAATATGCAAATTTAACTTACTACCGGTAATCACTATTTCAAGCTTACGATGTATTCTCAATTTAGAACTAGAGCCGGAGGTGGAAATTTCCAACTGAGCAGCTGAGCTCAGATCACCAACTTTTGAACTTAATAGCTTATCACTCACTGTGTAGTGTAGTGTGTGAGTTCAGTCACATGATTCACACCGACCAAATTTCTTCAATAATATTAAAACTACTATTCTTGATGCATTTTTAATGAAGGTATTACACTTTTCATTTCATAGCCTTGAAATATGATTACACATAACTTGGACCATGATATAGACCTAAATCACTGAAATGTATTGTATTATGTAATTGTAAAGTTACAATTAAAGTGGGAATAAACCCCCAGACTATCTTTATATATGTAGTAGCACCCGACGTGAAAAAAACAATGACGTAATTTTTTTTTCGATCTGGAAATTATTTCTTGGTGAAAAGCGCCTTCAAAGTGGTGTTTTGACCCAAATGTCGCTGAGAAAAAAAAAAGATTGGATCTAGAATTATGACGACAAAGTCACAAGTCGTGCGGTTTGTCTAACAGACTTAAGAGTGGGCTGATCATGCGACGTTATCTTTGAGGTGACCTAGCTCGGAGAAGTCACACTAAAAAATTTCCTGACAAGGCTGAGCCATGAACAAACATATAAACTCACGAATTACATAAAAAGGATGCAATTTGTGATTTCAGGAGCAGAATAAAATCTGTTGAAACGCTCAGTCGAAATTATTTCTCGTAGCGTCATTAAGCGCGATGAATCTGATATAGATTGCGGATTAATACAAATGTCAGGCGGTGCGAGTGTTCCTTTGTGACTAGTCTAATGACACATATTAGTTATGTATTCTGTGTGACCGCAGTACTTCTACTTTAAATACTTCTACAGTACTTCTAGCTTTATCCTACGCTATAGAAGTTATAACTATTTTAACTCTATCTGCAATTTGTTCTTGAGTAGATATTTCTACAAGATCTCCTTTTCATGATCTAAATGTGAATGTAAACTGACTCGATTTGCACAGGCATGCACAAACGACTTTTCCTCGAGATAGTTCGTACTGCAAAGTATTAATTGTACTTGTTCGGATTTATTTAAGTATGTATTGCTAAATTATTAAATAGACATTTTTCAATTATCATTTCAAAGTTTAAATTTGAAATTGATGTAATCGTATAGTTTATAAGACTGTAGATATATTATACTCAATAGTCTAACAAAGTGTTTATCATTCATTCACCAAGCATTCAATTATTATAAAACCACTGAAAATTCTTCAGTACATTGCACTGTAAAATTCTGTAAAGTATCAGAAAATAGTACAAACCTGATAGAGGGCTTGGACGTTCTTATTCAAGTTTACAGCCGTATACTAGAGCCACTAGAACTACAGTAATGCAGATTCTATCATTTTTCGGTTTTGCGGTAGGCCTAGATCTTCATTGCATCAATTATTATCCTCTCTATCAACGTTATAAAAATTAGGGTTTTGCAATGTGAAGTCTCCTTCCTGATTATACATACGCCACAAAATTTTTTACCAGTCTAGTATTCATTCCTTTCGCTAGAAAATAGAACATGTTAGCATCGTGTTACAATCTGTAGTTTATAAGATGCGATAATACAGTGTAGAAGCTACTTTGCACAAAATGCCTTTCTACAGAGACGATAAATCAGATGGGCAGAATTTGTTTTTTGTGATAAGAGGACTATAAAACCGATGGTTATGGTGTTCTTATAGCGTTTCCCACCATACATTATGATTTTTACCCTCAAAAGAATACTCCATTTTCAGTTCAGACATATGCTTACAACAATAAATTCTACTTAGCTAGCTATTGTGGTCACCAGAGAATCTTTTGATATGAGCTAAGTATGTGTGAGAATGATTTATCAAAATATAATCAGTATAACGCGCGCTACGAATGAAACATTTTCTGATTTTTATTTTCTTCAAATTCGTGAACTTTAAAATCATTAAATCATCTGGAATTTTGCTACTCTTGAGTTTATATGTTCTTCCTTACCTCAGTTTTGTGGGAGAGAAAAATAGATTGCTGTTACAGAGCTACGCCATCTCAAACGTAACATTGTGTGATTAATCCGATCTAAAGTCTATTAGAAAAGCTGCACGACTTGTGACTTTGTTGTCATAAAGCTAGATCCAATCTCTTTTCTTTCCTCAGCGACATTTGGGTCAAAATACCACTTTGAAGGCGTTTTTCACCAAGTAATAATTTCCAGATCGAAAAAAAAGTTACGCCATTGTTTTTTTCACGTCGGGTTCTACTACATATGTGAAGATAGTCGGGGGGTTTATTCCCACTTTAATGTTGACGGATGAATGAAAAGCAATTTATGCTACCTGATAAATTTTCTTGATTTAATTTGTTTCATGTGCTTAAATCCAACATCTAATGATACCGGTAGGCCTACATAAATCAATTTCCAAATAATATACTCAAAGGTATTTCAGCTCAATCAAAAATCTCCAATTTGATGTTCCTTGTTTATTGTTTGTTTTTAATCTTGCTTATTTATATTACGCTTGTGGCAACTATACTGGCTAGAAATGCTGCCGATTAGTATTGCACCATCAGACTAAAAATTATACAGGATTGTTTGTTGGAATACACTAGCTCAACTCTGACGAATACACAGATCGAATCACTTTGTGTTCGACAATTTACTAGTTGCTGATTGGCACCTTCGTCAGAGCAACAAAATCTGTGTATGGCAGGGGATGGCATCAACAACAATAACACTGAATTCGATCGATTACATTACAATGCTCAGCAGCAAAAACTTACCGTATCAATTTTTACTCCACGTTCATAGCAGAGTGAATTTTACTCAGCTAGAGAAATCCTGACATAAGAAACAGAACCCAAAAACACTGACATATAGTGTAATTCAAATGCCTAACCGGTAAGAAAATAAAAGATCACTCTGTCATCGCATCGTTGATAAAATCCTCGTTGCCGGTAATGAAGACAACTTCAAGCATAGATAAGTTCATAATTTTCCAGCATCATCGCCTATTAACATATTAATAATGGAAGAGATGTGCAAAGAAAAAATGCAACACCTACTTGCCTCTTACTAGGGAAGAGTCCAAACACTACATTGTGGCATATTTTGACCTAGCCTTACCTTAATATTTAATAAGATGTATTTAGTCTTGTACATATCTGCTCACATTGCCAAGAGAATCATTTATGCTTAGAAGGTGAGACTCACATACTCAATTACCAATCTACTGATTGTTTTTAACTTTTTTCTGCTGGCTGGGAATACTTGGCTACTACTAACATGGACTCTAGAATTCTGGGTGGAAGGAGGTGTTTGACAGAATTTCCAACCAGATTGACAAATTTGATGGTAGAACTCCATTTCAGAACATTTGCAAAGTATTTCAGTTAATGGAGTACATTGCATTACCCATTGCCGTCAGATCGTCCTGAAGCAAAAGAGGTGCAGGTGCAGCTATAAAATTTATAAAAACAAGGACGCAAAAAATAAATGCTGTAAGCCTGTGATGGACTTGACACAGTTGCATTTACAGACACTGTAACTGAGCTATGGAAAACACCAGCAGCACATGGAGTCAGTCCTTCCCTCTGTCTCTGCGTATGTCAAGCTACTTGAGAGGCTGTTATATATCTGGGTGCTCCAGCTATCAGTAGTGCAACGCTGGCTGGTGGAAGGAGCCCATGCAATCTTCATGAAATTGTTGCAGAAAGCCAAAATCCAATACTACCAACATACAGAGGATTGGCCTGCCCTAGCTATTGAGCATATTGTTTGCCACTTCGCATCCAAAATAATGCATTTACAAAGTGGAATTCGATCAAATTATACCCCAGACAAAGAAGTTACGTTACGAACGCGTGAGCGTTTTAACAGAAACGTGATCCAAGAAAACTAGTTGTCGAAAGACCTGCACAAATTCATAAGGTTTTCAATAAATATCAAGATCGTTTTCTTGTATTACAATTTTTAGATTTTTGTGTTTTTAAATTAATGTCATCAGATCATAAGAGTCATAAGATGATAGAGAGATGAACTCAGAATGTGGCAATATTAACAAAAATGGCATCCACAGGAATTCTAGCCTAGCTCCGCAAGGCCGACTATTTCGCTGAGCTCATATTTTCCTATTGGAAGCGGCCACAGCTAAAGTGAAGTATAGGGGCATGTGGTGCAGGTCTGCAGGCATTCATCTCTAAGTTACGACAAGGAAGAAGACAGCCATCAACCACCATATTATACTTATTAAATAATGAGATGGCATGTAGTGTCATTTGACTATTGTTGTATATCAACAGGTTGACTAGATCCCAGGCATTCAGGCCATCCAGTCCATGAAGTGTATACTCTGTTAAAGGGGAGGGGGTCATGCCAAAAGTGTGCAACTGCGTACACGAGGAAGTGTGTCACATATTTGAACATTTACTGAGTGCGTACTTTATGGATGACCTTCTGTATTTCTCTTGTGATATTACCTTCTAATGATAGCCCTACATATCATTATATCTAAGTGTCTTTGTGTCTCCAACGACTGCCATCCACATGAAACTGTGAACTCAGGTGATTTTCTTCAAACCGTTCATTAAATATAGCACAGTGTCAACATTAATAATGAATCAACAAAAAAAATCAAATTGAATGTCTCCTCAAGAGTCAATCACAAACAAGTACAGATATAAAATTTGCAAAAGATCTTCTCTAATTGCAATAGAAACTAAATGTAAGTCTGTAATTTTTTGAGGATGAGAATAATTGTTGTGGCCTACATCATGAATTATAATGGCGAAGAGAGGTTTCGGTATAGCTTTATAATTGCTAATAGCTACAGGGGTGGCAGGGGCTACAGCCCTCCTGTTGGGGATGCTCAGCCCCCTGTCGGGGAAGACTATATTCTCTGTCGGGGAATTTTTATAAGATACTTCGTAAAAAAACAATAGGAATTAGCTCCATTCCAGTATTAGAGACTATTGCCAAATTGTTTCTATGTAACATGGAAATTTGGTATAGCCCCCTGTCGGGGATGCCAGACCCCTCGTCGGGGAAATCCTGGTTGCCACCCATGAATAGCTATAACAAGATGCAACTATGCCTAACTGTAACATATATGTCAATAATTTTTTAATGTTTCAAATATAAATAAATATAAATCCAACAATTTTATTCTAGCCTGATGTGGCAGATTCATTGAAGCCAATGGATGCTGGAGGCGATGGCATACACTTAGATGAGAAAAACCATTTAAAAGTAGAATAATACAAGAATCATGATAGCAACATCAGATGATGATAATCCATAGCGAAACCTCTTAACGAGAAGCGGTGGATTGGATAAAGGCTATAAATTGCTGCTGAGTGGGACTATGATCAACTCCTGGATTTTATTTACAAAGTTTATTGTAGTAATTATTTTAATCATTTGCACACATAAACTGCATATGAGTTATATACACTATATAGAAAATTGAATTTGATATTGTTATGTATAAGTATAGCTAGATGTATACATGATTGTAAATGATAATAAAATGATATTATTTATTTCGTCTACTGTAATTTTATTAATTATTAATTTTATGATTTATGCTGGCGTTACATTGTCCATTGTTAAATCTTTTTCATTTTGAATTACAATCACTTGTCTTTGATTACAAAATTTTAAATCTTCAAAGCATTCACATGAGTAAACAGCACATCCTACTATGATATTAGCGACTATAAACCACATCTCAGCCATTCCTAATCCTGCCATACAAATACGCCATGTATCTATTGGGATACTATCTTTAACCAATACTAATTGGATTATACTTGTTGTAATCATTGCAAACGTTGACATCACCAATACAATCAAAATCATTGCTGCTAAATCTTCTGCATAAATCTCAGGTGATTCCCACTACAATAAAAGGATGATAACATTTTTATGCATTCCAAATTCAGATATAAATTCAGATATATATGAATAAATAATAATTAAATTAATTGGAAAAACACAAGAAATCAAACATTCATTTTTGCTACTTCAAGATCCACGCCTAAGCGATCATCAGGCAATCTAATCTAAATGAATAAATAATAATATATGCGTCTCATCCTATATGGACACTTAATCAAATATGGCTTCACCACTGTAAGTGCTAAGTGACTTGCAAGCTTGTCACTGGAACTACGTAGAAGCCCTTGTAGGATGTGGACTGCATATACATATTTTAACGATTGTGGAGGTAGACGTAACATTTTGTTTTTCATACGTTATCAATATGGTAGCATTGGATATTTGTTAAATATAGATAAAGAAATATTTCACTTCGATCTATTTTAGGATGTATCTCTTGATCAGAATGCATGAGCATACTACTAAGATGTCCAAGAAATTAACGCACCTCTCTGAAAGGCTTGTACTTCCATTCGATATCATAAATGAAATTGCACACATCGCAATGTTGTATTCGCTTTGTATTAATCCATCTCTCTAAACAGCTTCTATGGACATACTTTGAAGTGCCAGCGCATGAACAAGGACTAATCAATGGCTCATTGACAATTGTATCGCTACAGAGACAATAGCGACATCTTTCTGTGTCTGAAGATACACTGCTTGCTAGCGATTGGCCAGAAGGTACCCGGTTTGGTAGCTGAGAATGTTCTGATTGCATACGCGGTTGTTGTTGCTGTAGCTGCGATCGCATTAGATTTAAAGACGCTTCAACGTCCAATAGTTGTTTTCTGTAAAGCTCCATCAATAGGAATCCAGTATCTATGTTAAACCTCGCAGCAGCAAGTCAAAAATATACAAGAAAATTCGATATGGTCATGCTACTATTATCGATGCTCACATTCGAATGTTTTTGTTCGATTTGTTTAAAGTATATACGTCGCTGACTTTACTATAGATTGTCAACTTCGAACTGCACATTTACCTGGGCCATAGTATATATGTCCTATCGGAAATTGTCACAGCGAAGTTATAGAAAGGTACGCATTATTTTTGTCGTTGTAATATGAAGAGAAAATTCATCATTTTTTTTTTCAAAAATGGAACAAATATTGTTCATGATTTTATTTACGATTAAAAAAGAACAATCAAAAAATGATGTTAGTCTCACCTTTTACCAACATGTTTTGAAAAATCCAAAACTGGGGATCTATATTTTTCTTAAAACACAAAGAATGAAACAATTTCTTTACGGGATATAACCTGGGATATAGCTTTTAAGGAACAATATGAATAATACGGGAAAACCCCTATAAGGGACTAATTACCACCGAAGTATTTCCCAATGAGCTGCAATGCCTAAAATTTGTAATCGTATTTTTTATCCTTTGTTCTTATCGGGAGATTCCCTGCATGATAAACTTTCAATCATAACGAAAGAATTTTGAATACGTGCTTGCGTTCATGAAAACTCAGACTCAGAGAACTTGAACTTTGCCCAAAGACTGCAGTATTATGATAATAATAATGATAATAATAATACAGTAACAATAATAACGACTATATAACACTATGTTCTAAGCGCTTTACACGTTTAAGAAATAATGTAAATTTGATTACAAGAACCATAGACCTGGGGGGGTGTAACTCTCATATGACAGCTATACGGTGACGTGAAAAATTTTGCTTTGGTTAGGAAATTTCAGATTCTGGAGCTTTTTAGGTTTTCAGGTAGATTTTTGACTTTGTAGAGAAATTTGAAGAAGTTTGAAAAACTAATTAAATATTTGGATATTTTTCTAATTTTTGGAACATTTTGGGCACTGCACTTTTTTATAGTGTACATAACAGTGCCTTATTGATGAGTCAATTATTAAATATGAGTACATTTTAGTATACATGCAAATATTGAATCTATATAGATTGTCATCAAAGTTTACTTTCAAGAGCCAAGAGAATGTCTTATTTTTTAATGGATTGATTATTAGCCCCAGTCTCAAATTCCAGCCACGGGAAAGGCCTGGGTCAAATCGCGGGATGTCCTGGGACCTTATCGAGGAAACAAATCCGATTTTCTTCACTTTTTGAAATAGTCGTCCTCCCATAGACATGTATTTAGTATTATCTTGTAAGACAGAAAAATCCAAAAATATGATTTGTTATTTATTTATAAGCAGAGAAACAACCCAAAAGTGTAATTAAATAACCACCTTACATAAATGTATTCTACGATACCAGATTATATATAATATACTAATTAACAGTTATTTATAAACATTATTATTCCTTAATTAACTTGAACATAAAAGTTCATTATATGTATTTTGAAATTGTATAGAAATGTATTAGAAGATTTGAATTCGATTGTTACTGAGATCTGACACAACTACGTAACCATTAGGTGTGACTGCAACGCTTTCTGGGAATGATAATTGGCCATCCCCATTCCCTTCTGAGCCAATACATTTGATGACATGGCCAGAATATGTTAACACCTGAAGACGATGGTTTCCCATATCAGATACAATAATATTGCCAGCAATGTCCATAGTTAACCCTCGTGGGTGATTAAACTGACCCTCGATTTGACCGTGTGAGCCAAACAATTGAATAAATTTTCCTCGTTTATCAAATATTTGAATCCGATGATTTTTAGAATCCGCAACTAAAATATGTTCAGTGTCTTGGTTGACAGCGAGGTAACATGGAGAATTGAATTGTCCTGGTCTTTCGCCATGTGATCCAAATTTCATGACAAACTTACCATCATGGCTGAATATTTGTATACGATGATTATCAGTATCTGCTACAACGATCTCTCTTGACACTGGTGAAATTGCCACACCCCACGGTGACTTGAAGTGTCCTGCTTTGACTCCCTCCCGACCAAACTTCCCAATAAAAACTCCCCCTCTTGTGAAAATTTCGATGCGGTTGTTACCATTATCACAAACAATCAAACGATCATCATTTGATACAGCTACATCAGTGGGGCAATTAAATTCCCCTTTTCTGTCACCATGGGATCCAAACATGTTAATAAATTCTCCACGTGGTCCAAATACCTGCACTCTGTGATTGTAACTGTCTGCTACATAGACAAAGCCTTCACTGTCACATGCAAGCCCAAACGGGGATTTGAACTCGCGACGCTTTGATCCATACTGGCCAAATTTCACAACACTCGAGCCAACTTCACTATACTCTCGTCGGTTAATGACTAATACATCGAAGGGGCTGCCACCGATTGGTTTGTCTTGGATGGTTATATTGAGAATATGTCGACCGTTCATACTTGGTGTAAACGCAATTGTGTAAGTGCCATCACCTGCAAGCAAGAGATTATATGGCCGTCAAATAATAAAGATAGTTTGACTTGAGGGTTTTAAAGAAACATCATCCTATAGATAATTCTAATTATACATAGTGTAATGACTAAGAGATATATTCATTGTGTCAATATACATTACTCGTCATAAAGCTTGAAAAGTATGAAGCCTGGAGCTCCACTTCCTTTATTGTGTGCATTTCAAATAATTATGTGGGAGTTTTATGGGTATCGAATTCTAAGAATGACTGAGCATTTTGGTGTTGCAATATTTTGAGGTTTGAAGATTTTATCACATATTTTACTAGACAACAGAAAAACAGACCAAGATAATGACCTAAAAGGGGCACCTCCTTGCCAATCAACCTATTTTTGAATCGAATTGAAATTGAAGTGAAATGTTATACAGGTCATTCTTACCAATATCATCAACGCCCAAATCAACTTTCTTTTCTTCTGGTGTTACCATATCAGCCTTCACACGATCTCCACCTTGTGATTTCTCACCGTGTCTATTTCGAGCATGTACGACGATGGTGGACTCAACTCCGACTCTAGCTGATTCCAATCCGTCCCCATCGGCATAAGATAGAGATGCGAATGTATGACTAGCTTGTATTCGACCGAGGGATCTCATGACATTGTCAATGCAATCTTTTTCACAAATGTATTGAATCGTATCATCCTCTTCTGGTTCTTCTCTTTGTTTCGTGTCATTCAATGACTGTAGTCGAGATTTTATTTGTAAGATCTCCACTTCATTACCAACTCTTAAAATATTCTCAGCGAAAGCACAGCACCCTGATATCTTGCCTTGCTCTAATTCAATTCCATCTTTTTGTAATCCAAGAGTTTTCTTTTTAGCTGAGTAGATCTGATTGAGTTGATGAAGCAGTCTCTCTTTAGCTAATACAAGGGCATCTATGCATGCTTGTGTCTTTGCCTCGATCTCACCCGCAATGCTATTTTTACATTCAGCTAAAGTATTGTTCATCCCATCAATAACATGTAGCGTATTTTTGAATTTGGGTAGATGTCCTTTTGTTTCTTTCAGTAGACGCTCAATGATTGGCTTTTGAGCTGGTAAGGCTTCTTTTGGATACACAAACTGATGCTCCCTGTGTTCTAATATGGTACACACACGACAAACAGCTGCATCGCAAGTGTTACAGAAATACTTGATGACATTGCGTGTATGATATTTACAGAATGTTAAACTATAGTTATCAAGGATTTGCTTTGAGTCATCATTGTCTGTCCTGTCATCAATGGAGATGATTCTATGTTCAACAGTGCCTTTCAACCGTTTATGATCTCCAACACATCCACTGCACATCGATAAATCACAATCGAGGCAACGCGATAAGGCATCGTGGTCTTGGCATTGCTCACAGTGTTCGTTCTTCTTCTTTTCTCGTTTGATTTCTTCGTATTTCATTTCAACTGTATCAAGCATTGCATTAACAAAGAAATTAACGGGAAAAAAATCCACTCCCTTTGTAGGGGGTATTTTCGATGGGTATCGACATGTGGGACATGTGATCTCCTCCATAGGGGCTTGATTATATAACTTGTGAATGCATTGGCAACAGAAAGTGTGCATGCATTGTAACAAACGGGGATCGTGATATCTTTCTAGGCATATTGAACATATGAGTTGTTCGTGTACTTGTTCGATCACCTGCGATGAAGTAAACGCTGATGCCATTGTCACAGCGGCAGTTTAGTTGTTAGCAGGCGTATTACTTTTTACTGATATCTGGAATGGAAATGAAAAATATGTGAGAATGAGGAAGATAATATTAAATTTCTTTTTAAGGCTCTAATATAACTCAGCAAGTAGCAACACCGATATCAAACAGAGTAAATCGCTTGGATTCGCTAACGATAATCGGGCTTACGATATATTATCAATTGATTGTTTACCTAAATTGAATTAATATTCAAATATGCTACCACTACAATCTATTTCAAATTATTAATTGAAATATATCTAATTGAGACAATTCTAAGTAGTCTGCTATCAATTATTCAAGTTTGCCACAACTAATGACTTCATCAATTAGACTGACATAAGTTCAATATTGGCATATGGACAGTATACATCAAACTGATCCGTAATACGCAATACGCGCATAATATGGATTGTGATGTGTTAAACTTACTTACCATAAAACCATTTACAATAGTCGAAAGACGAATTCCCTTATTTCTTAACAAATTACGCAAATGTTCAGATTTCCCTTATTGAATTTTATGATTAGAGTTTTGAAATAAGCACGTCACCCGCTGGAAAGACTCTATGCGCATGCTCTGATCATCATGCTTCGCAGGGTGCTGGTGATTCCTGTGTTGTGATTGGCTGGTTAGCTGTAAGATCATCGCTTGACTGGTCGATTGATTGAACATCACAGATCAGCAAACCAATGACAAACAAATGGATGTTTTGACCGGTTCAAATAGGTCCGTTCTTTTGCATGCACGTATATTGAAAGTTACAATATCGCGACTTTGAAGAAGAGAAATGTTTTGGATTTTAAGATCTTCGAGTGTCTTATCAACTACACCTGCGTTCATTACAAAGGGAGTTGTCAGTGGTCATTGAAAATGTTGCAATACGCCAACAGTCATGTTTTATCCACACAGTTGATAATTAGAAGATGATTCATATTTCCTATATGGGATCATCAGATAATTAGATTGTGATCATTGGTCCCATTTGGATTTATAGATCAAATCCTTGATTGCTATAACAGCACAGCAGATTAACAAAGATGGGGTAGGATCTCAAAAATCTTTCCTGAATTCGATTTCGAAATTTTCAGGCAATATTAACAAAAGTTCATCTTATCAGTTAATTAGCTCACAAACCGAATTTTCTTAATACGAAATGAACTCCAAAAATAGCAGTGGGCAAACAAATTAAAAGTCTAGAGCTGATCTTGACTATTCACATTAGATTGTTAAACACTTCAGCTGTATGCGTCAATACATTAAAAAGTTTTATTCGAACAAATCGAAGAAAAAACGCTCATTACTATAAAAATCTGAACAGCAATGCCCTTCTTTATGAGAATTGCTCTAACATTGCGAGATATATCAACTACCGAATATATAGTACATATTACAGGTACAAAACTATTTAATTGTTTTCAGAGAAGAAATAAACTAATGGCATAAGAGACAAAACTGATGAAAAAGTGATTATCTTAAAAGTGCACATGACACCAAAAAGTGTTTTCCGGAATCGAGTAGACCATGCAAAATAAATTGGAATGGCGACAATAATTTTTCGAAAGTACCATATTTCAAAAATAGTGCTCCTTCGAAAGTCGGAACTCATGTTGAAATGACAAGAGAGAGCCCATTATAGAAAATTAACAAAGTCTAGACTTAAAAAAAGTCTAATAAAACCTTTCTCAACTCTACAATTCATGTTGTCCCAAAGATATAGGCATATCTGTTCTGGAAAGTGGACCATTTCTTTTTCGTGAGAAAAAAATTACGATTTTTTGAAGTCTAGACTTTGTCATCTTCCATAGTGGGCCCTCTTGTCATTTCGGAATGAGTTCCGACTTTCGAAGGAGCCTATTTCTGAAATATGGTAATTTTAACATTAAATAACTCAGCTTATAAGAGTCCAAACCGAAAAATTATTGTCGCCATTCCCATTTATTTTGCATAGGCTACTTGATTCCGGAAAAACATTTTTTCGTGTCATAAGCACTTGAAAGTGTACTACAGTATATACAAATACTAATATAGGATAGATGTAAAGCTGTTCCTTGGTCCGTTTACGATGAGACTTCTATAACCCGCCCAATGTCAAATTTGTTTTTCGCGTGGAGCCACTGTGCAGTTAATTGTTTTTTCTATCCACCATTTATGTAATTCAGAGCGTGAAACTGGGTGGATCATAAATATGTGCTATTGAGACTAAATGAGGCCGGCCGACAGAATATAGTGTTCGACATGTCATACTCAGAAAACCCACATTCCAGCTGAATACTGGAATAAATAACAGCTCTATCATGTGTGGTCTAAACACCTATAAACACTTTAACGTCATGAGTTAAATCTTAAATGATGATGTGAGCTTCTGTTATTCAATGCGAGAGTTCATGTCCTTTGCATTTGTTATAAGGACTCTTATGGTTTCCCAAGTATGCCCTCTATATGGTAGCTTAATTACATATAATTTGCTTACATCCTCTCTACATGATTCTCAGGTGCATAAAGTAGATTAATGGAATAGCGGAATGATACCAAAAATATTATTCAGTACAAATCAATTATTATACTTCACAATTATGTACAATTGCATATGTAATATTTACAGCTGTTATATTAATGAAGGATTTACTAAACTTTTAACTGATGATATATATATATATCATAGCATAACACAGGATGTTTGAGTGCGATATAGAATGTCCGCTATCTTCGTTTGCTTTTCTTCCTTTTTAAAGATGACGATCGAGCCGGTGACAGAATCGGTGAGTTTTCTAATACTTTGATACTTTGTAATGATATCGAGGCAGGTGGGGGCACAGCCTCAGATGAGTTCAGTGATAAATTGTTTTGTTGTTGTTCAAGTGCCATCACCCAATCAACGGAGTCTTCTGACATCAAGCCTTCAACAGGGACTGGATCGATACTTTTAATGCTATTGAATGAATCTAATCTGCGTTTCACCGTGTGTGTTACCCCAGAGTTGCAAATTGATAACGACCGTTTTGCCAGTGGAGATCCTGTCATCTGCGATGAGCTTTCATTGTGATCAACAATAGGGGCGGTGCAAATAGATCTTGAACGCTTCAGTGTAGCACTGCTGCTTTGGGAATAAAATCGTTCCGAACGTCTGCGAGAGAGTGTTGTCCCTATAAAAATTGATCACATCAATGCCAATCAAATAATAATATGACTAATGATTAATGAATGTGTTGACGATTGAAAAACGCATTACCACTTGCTGACGTATCGACCTTCAAAGGGGATTCATCAACAACCGTCTTGTCTGTTACAGTGCTTGTTCGTTTCCTTGATCACAACAGAATAAAAAATAGCAACAATTAAGAGCATACAGATAGTGCTATTGCAGCTCTTTTCAGTATCAGCAAAGGGTGCTTTATTTGTTTCACAGGATGAAATCACTAACCTTTCATGATGTTGTAGCTTCCATAAGAGATGTCGTGTTTGTTTTCTCACGGGTGTTTCCTTGACAACAGGCGAACATTTTGCTACACAAACATCAATCAATGCAGACAATAATTAAACAAAGGAATACTGAAATCAACACACTTTAATGGTGAAACAGACTTACAGTGCTCAGGAGAACTAAAACTGATTGCTTGACGCTTTCTTGTGGGACTTGATAGGACGTCATGATCAAAGAGGCTTCTTCGTACTATTTGCTCCTTCCTTTTTCGCTTGCTACGATTTCCTTTGTTATCTGAAAAATTGTATAGATGTAACCCTCTTATTTATTTCTCACAGACATTTCTTGTAATTAGTTAATTCCTATTTTTCGCAACTGAACGCTCCGAGCTCGAATTCCACTGTAAAACATCAAGAAAGAGGTATTGCATTGCAGAGAACAAATGAAATGTGTGTTTTAGAAAATTCCAGGAACAAGTAACATTAGCCAGTTAATTTAGTATGAATGCATATATATAAATTTAATGGAGCTGTGAGAATAGAACATTTTAAAATTAGTTATTTAGTTATTTTTCAAGGTTTTATGAAATTTACATAGGTTACATTTTATTCATTATTTGTTAGTTAATTATTAAAATTTTGTGAATTGAGAAAAAAAATGACACATCGAAGTGCATGAAAGAAGGTACCTTTGTGATTAGATTTGGATGGAATTGTAATTTCCTTTCGTGGATGATTAGTTGAGTCTACAACACTTGACATTCGGCGTGATAATCTTCGATCATTGCTATAAGATAACAACATATTGTCATCGCATGCATTCTTCGAATGTAAAATAAATAATTAAGTGAAATAAAATAGATAATACCATTGTTGTGATGCCGTGCTTTCTACAGAAACAGTGTCAATAGATCCAAGTATCGATAGTGATGGTTTGATTGATGAGTCATCGTCATCTGAAGAAGAATCCAATTTTGATGGTGTGAGCAAATGTGATGGTGGGTCCAGCATCAATCCGTCATAAAGTGCCAATAGTAAGCCAGAGACAGAAGAATAACTAAAACAAAAGTTCACCTGTCCTCATCAAAATTGATACAAACAAAGAGAAAAAGAGACAAGGAAAACCCATGGTCTAGGACTGTCTACAGTAGATTTTTTTCAAGAAGAATTTGCCGCTAAAAACGATTAGCTTTTAAGACAATTTGATCTGCAAATGTAGGCATGATTTTCTATAGCTTTGTGGACAAATCTGTTTGCTCTTGTTTTAAGTGAATATATGCTTACTTTGAGAAATATATATCTTGTTTAGGATTTTTTAATGTAGTACAGTTTCAAGTAAAAGGATACTAGTTTCAAGCAAATACTTTCTTGCTTAAGTACATTGATTGATATACTTGAGAAGGTATTGGAAACTACAAACCTTTGTAAATTTGATTGAAGGTACTTGACTAGGAAACCAGGATCTTTATAGAAAGTCATTCTCTGAAGGATGATGACAATCTGGAATAGAAAGATCGTCTATTTTACATCAACAAAAATGATAAGATGAGCTCAGTGAATAGAAACAGTGTAACCTACATTGTTGGCATACGCAGTCATGGTGTCATCATCAGGTATCAATTGTGATGGGAAAGAGACTGCTGCTTCTAGGTGAAGATGCAATTGAACCATGTGACTAAAATCAAACCAATTGAAATAGAGTGCATACAAATATGTTTGTTTATGGCGGTCAGAGAGAGAGCAAGATGATTACCTTAAGAAGGAACATGTTGAATCTAAATCATTTGTCTCGTCTTTCAGCTGATTAGCAGTCAGCAGAATATGGCTTGTGATAAAAGCATGTGCTTTCTGATGGTAAATAAGAACAAATTAGCAATTAGAGTTCACCCAATTTAGAGTTTGTCAAAATCAATGAAATGCAAATGTGAACCCACTTGGCGTTTTGTTGTGTCACTGTTTTCATCTATATCGTAATAACTCTTGACAGTCGAGATCACGTGACGAGCAGCTGATGAGCA
The DNA here is from genome assembly GCA_916610825.1 of Haliclystus octoradiatus. NCBI lineage: Eukaryota > Metazoa > Cnidaria > Staurozoa > Stauromedusae > Haliclystidae > Haliclystus > Haliclystus octoradiatus. Next base: position 10,461,556 of record OU744446.1, read on the forward strand.
TGCCCTTTCGTCCTAATCAACAAAGATTCGAAGGGTAAACATTACACATAATAGGTAATACCCTGATTGTATTACCTATCTAACAATACGAACAATGAACGTACCATCAAAAGGGACGCATCAATCTTGTTTTTCGTGTACCTCTTTAGATGCTCTTCATCTATTAATGGCGCTGAAGTAGGAATCAAGAGCACAAGTAACATAAAAGAAAGCCCCAACATGATGACACACTGCGCCAATAAAAAGTGTTTGCTTACATTCCCGTTCTTGGTTGCTATCCCCACCATGTGTCGATTCAGCAGACGTTGATGTTGAACAGTGTGGAACAGAAGAATGTCCTTGCTGACTGTCGTCATTCTTCAGCAAACGTATGGCATCAGCAAGATTGTTAATGGCTGTTTTCTTCGCTGCCTGTCTTTCCATAGTTCTAAACAATATTACAAACATAATGCATCGCTTTGCTTTCACATCTTTTATCGTAATGAATAATGTGCAATATCAATCATTAAATTGCTAAATTGCACTTACGTTTCTTTGTCCATGCCAATCACCTCCAGCATAGGGCATGGCACACCACGTGGAGGAAGAGAATAGAACCACCCTTCAAGGAACGATGCACCTTGTTGAGATTGACTGGATACTACTTGGCTCTCTATTGCATGGATTGTATCCAACCCGATTGTGTTAGTGTTGTTGGCAAAGGATTTTACATCCGTTTGTATTGAGGTTAGTACTCGCTGCCACACATCACCCGGAGGGGAGTATAATTGACAAATGAAAACACTCATCGGATAAGACTGAAGGGCACATATTGGTGCCATGGTATTTTTTGTCTCCTTGAGAAGCTACAGCAAGAGAATAGAATGATATATACGTTACTCAAGGGCTCATATGGACTATGGTAACAATGTTCATTGAATGAGATATGGCTGGCAGCAATTGTTCACACGCCATTGTATTGCATTCAAAATGTGTTTTCATCATTAAACCAAATAATTGAACATATCAAACAGAAAAAGGGGAGATTGACACAGTGACTTGAAGCTAGTCTGTTCATTTATCCATTTTGTTTGCACGAATGTGATCAATGTAATTGATTATGATACATCTGAAGCATGAATCAAGCAGCAGTAGCAAATTTCTTCAACATAGTATTTGGCCCAGATATGCAAATCTTGTCATGCTGAGAAACATAGGATGTTCAAAGCTCTCCTAACTAAGCTGTTGTTCTAAAAGTGAACCAAACTGCATCGTCATCCTACATGCTATTGGTGGAAACTATACTTTATTTCAGTTAAAATAAACGTAAAAATGAAATGATCAGCTATCAGATCTAAATTCACTAATTTTAAGAGCAATGAAATATTGAGAATTAATCGAAACCAAGGGTACTATTCGATGATCTGCATTTTGATTGGTTGCTCAATCGTTCACTATTTTCTCATAGTGAACGCTGGCAGGTTCCCTCGCAAATTTCAAAAGTAAGCAAGTGATTCGCAAATGTTTTTGAATCAATTTTATACGAGCGTCTTATAGATTCCGTGCCCGAGAAAACAAACCAAGCAAACAAAATATGAGATGAAGTTATTCAATGGTAGGCTATGCATACACCATTTTAATCTTATTTAACAATCTTCTCGCACATTTTCTATTGCTACTTTATTGCAGATTAGTTTGCTAGTCAGCTAAAGTTTATAAACAACAAACTTTCATATTACAAACTGCAAATATTTAAATATTTTTAGATACTCAATAGTTACCTTGCTCAGGTTTGCTATTTTATGGGGCTGTATTTTAAATGTTAATAATATACTGTTTTGTTTTAAAATTAAATCTGAATCAAACCGAATTAAACTTCATCCTCCAAATCACGACGCTGCAGTCGCCATGGACGCCTTTGATTGACGGTTGTATTTAAAATTAATTATGCAAGAAGAGAATAATAGTTGAATTAATTTCTTTTTATATGTTTTTACTTGTACCACTAGTTGGTTTCTACTAAAAAAATTAGACAACTCGACCTTGTTGTCTACCGTCCTGAATATTCACCTCGGTACTATTCGACGGTAGACAACTCGGGCTCGCTGTCTAATTGTTAAATAGTGCTAGCAAGGGAGGGTACATACCAAAACACTTTGAGTGTTTTTCATTATTTCCGACAATGAATGCCAACAAGAAGTTAAGGATGAGTCAGAAGGAGATTGTTCAGAATCTGAAAATAAATTTAAAAACAAACAATTCAAAATTGATCTATTTTCCAAAATAATCACATTGCTTCTATAAAACAAGAAACACTGTTTATAGGTTTAAAATTGATTGACTATGCTAATTTATGTTTACTTTAATGAAACGCTGAAGAATTGACAAGATGGGAAATGTTTTGCATAAAAAATCAGCAAATCCAGGTGAAAAAAGTTTATGAATGTTAAATGGCCTAATTTTCATAAACAGTTCATTCAAAAGTCCATAATAAAACAGGCCATTTAATGTTCATAATTGTCCATAAATTGTTTATAAGGTGTTCAGTTTGTGAACTCAATACATCTCTTGCAGGGGTAATACAGTTCATGGATGTTACAAGGCTTCATAAACTTCTCATAGACGGTTCATGAAATGAACAGTTTATACAAATGTCATGAAAGATAGGTTATTCAACGTTCATGAACTACAATGAACTGGTCATGAACTGTTTATAAGGGTGTTCATAAAAAGTTCATGAAAAAAAAACAATCAAAAAGTTCAGTAATTTGTTTTTGCAGGAGTAGTAAATTGTAATTCTCATGTATATTAAGTGTATATCATGTATGTAGATGTCATACAAATAAAAACAACACATGTAAAGTATAATTGATATTATTTTTGCAGAGAAATTGTGTTCAGTATCAATAAACTTCACATTCCTTGTTTTATCTCTGGTTATTTACAAGAACTTTCAAGATGCAACCGTGCCACACACATCTAGAAATTCTTGGCAGGCAAAAATGCTGCATCTTAGCGCATCGAAGTGAACAGCATTTCTCTCAGCAGCATCACCAGTTGTGGATAATCCAGCATTTATCAATGAAGCTGTCCTTCGTCTGGCAAATAATCAATCCTTCAACTCTTCTCTGCCGATTTTGCATGGCACAATACCAACACAACTGAATATTGCCTATTCTAAATCAGCAAGTTGTCTCTATTTGAACTTACAACCCATATCCAATCTTTGTCTGAATTTGTGAAATCATTCAAACTGCCTACTATAGGGCGGTTGATCAAATATCACTTACAAATACTGTTTCCTCAGTTTCGTCATTGTTGTCGAAGGCTAAAACTGCATCACACCAGCCTTTTATTTTGTGACGTTGCTGTTCACTGAATGATTCCGTCAAAAACAGTTACAAAAATGTGAAAGGATTTTATATTGAATTGGGGGAACGTTTTCCGTCAGGTTTACCATTTTATGCCCACAGACCGCCAACACTGCCACAACGCCAAAACACAGATTACAACAACACTACAACCAGCACCAGGACTCAATGGAAACATTCCAACACACTGATTCCAGCAACAGACATTGTTGCGAGTAAGCAAGAAAGCCGGTAGATCTTATACTCCAAGGTCCCCCTACGACAAATGTTGACAATGAATTTAGCCTTCTTGGAGTAAGTATTTCAGAAACCTATAGCCCATCCATCTTACCTAGGTCAACCATACTTGTAGGTCCACCTACGACAAGTGCTAACAATGATTGTTCAAACCTTCCTGAGCTCAGTACTCAGTATGTAATTATTACACTATCATATATTCGCCGATAAGTCATTGAACAGTAACTTTTATTGAACTGAAACAAAATGTGAAACAAAATACCATGCAATTCGTTTGGCACAGTTAAACTATGGCTAGGCATGATCAATCCTGTATTTATTGAAATAAAGCTTTCAATCTATCAATCTATTCATCTGCCTCTCCATTCAACTTTGCCATCATCTCTGTAGAAGAAGTAATAAAGCTGCTTTTAAGGCTAAATATCAATTCATTTTCACAACAAATACTTTATAGTTTCATTCTGTTGTAATATTCAGTATAAATTGAAGTTAACCTGTTATAATCTCATTCATAAGAATATTATTGATTGAAGAAATATTCAAGGTATTCCACTTAATCTATCTTAGATTGACAACGATCACTCCTTAATCGTAGTAATCACAATCAAATCAAGTTTTGTGTTCTGATTGCAAAATATTTGATATCAAATCTGATGTCTTTTTTGTGGTATTCCTGCTGATATAGAAGAAAACAAGAAGATCAAAAAGAAGGGGAAAATATACACTGTTGTACAGATTCTCCTACTGTTGAAACAAAGAAGAAGCTTATGGATACATGCTAAACTAAAAGAGATGATTGGCTAAGACATTGCAAAAGCAAGTTTACACAATGTGCTAGATTTACCAGCTGACGAAACAGTGTACCATCAACAATGCAGTGTACATTTTAGAACACGGGAAGAGACGCCCAATGTCTCCCAAGGCATATTCTATTTTAAATCAATGCTCAAAGAAGCGATGCATGGGTAGACCAAAAGATGATGTACAATGTGAAGCCTTCCAGCATGCTGTTGATTATTTAAATAATAATGATGATGAAGCCAATTTGCATGATTTGATTGGTATTATGGCTGCTTCCTTTCTTGAAGATGCTGGAGATTGTTTTACTTACTTTTATTATCTCATTACTTACTTACGGTACTTACTTTATATACATACGCCTTGTAGGTCACTGAGATCAGATGGTGAAGTTTTACTGAGAACGTCAAGAATTAAAACAAAGACATTAGGTAGTAAGTAATTCCAATTTGCAGCACCGTTCTTTATGGAATGACCTACCATCGTCCATACGGAAAATCAAACATGTAGATCCTATAAAGGCCCACATAAAGAAACATTATGTTAAGCTAACTTTTAATTTGTAAATAAAATGAAACTAAAGTTGCGAGAGAAATTTGGCAACAAGCATTTGATTACTTAAATTAACGGTAGAACGATTGTTAACCTGCAGGGTAATACAGGATGTATATTACAAAAGCTCCATGGATTGAAGTCAGCAGATGCTAATGACCAGATTCATTACAACTGTTTCTAAATCAATCATTAAAAATAAATCAATTCAAAATTAAAGGTTGCTTCAATTGGTCAAGCTATTATGCACCTCTTCAATTTGGTTCTGGGGATCCATTGTCAGCATTCTTTTGGTTTTAAATTTCTTAACAATGTGTTTTATAGATAAGGTTTCTTCTTAAACTTAAATTGAAGCTCGACAGTTTGAGAGAAGTGCAACTTTGTCAAACAATACTCATATACCAGAAGTACCAGGCAGTTTCATTCAATATGTTGCCGATAACATTAACCACAATCTTCGCACATTAATGGTAAGCAATTATAAAGAATTTGGATTAAGGTATCAGAAAATCCCCATTATTGAAATCTCTACATGTATGCTCTGAAATTAATCTTGTAATGCTATCTTTGACATCTGTCTTATTTCATACAAGTTATAAAAATGTTACATTTTCAATCATATATAGTTGTAATTGAGAGTGACCTCATAAGTACAAGTGCTTGTTTATTTGAGGGACATAACATATTTACAGACAAACAAAGAACATCTGTGAACAGACAAGAAATCGAACTTCGGTATCCTGCACATTGTGCGTCACCCCTCTGCCACCGAGCTACCAGTGAACAACATAAAGATATAACTCCTGCTAGATTGTAACATGAACAAGCTGCTTTGGAAACAATAGCTTATTATCTTGCCTCTCGCAAACCTTTTGAAAATAATTTGTCGCTTAGAGACATTGCTAATAGGATTGTTGCCAGTATTAAAGTTAACGTTGATGAATGCAAAATTTTCTGTTCAGAAGAAGGTCAATTGTACAACAAGTTGTTTTCAAAAAGAAAGAGGAAGTTGTCGCTTTTTTATCTCAATGTAAAGTAAAAATTGCTAGCAAAAAAGCTGAGATGGATCCACACTTGTTGTTTCAGACGATATATTTAATTGCCTCGCATGCTGATGATCTTTCAAATGCTTTTCGGTTTGAGTTATGTGCTTACGCATCTTTATTATTAGAATCAAAACTTATTTTGTTATCTGCTGAAAAATCAAAGATTATGTCTCACACCATCAAAGAAACATGAGAGCATTTATGGTGTTTAAAACCAGACATTACATTAAATTATGTTCTTGATGGTGGTTCTGCACTGGGGGTACCTTGGAAGAAAGGTGAGCTTTTTTTTAAAAAAAATAGAATTATTTCAGTCAGCGGTATGTGATAAGACACTATGGTAATCCAATTGTTGTATTTGACCGATATTCTGAATTTTGACAAAGACGATATTCTAGTAAATAAACCATCATGGAACTGTAGTTGAATTTACATTGGATATGCCTTTGCAGCAGGACAGAACTGTTTACTTTAGTTGCAAACAAAATCAAATGATATATTATCAAATATGCCAAAGCTGGTGCTAATCTGGACATTGCGCAAGCAGGGATTGATGTTGCAGTAACATGAAGCATTGTGATTGTTGGAGAAGATACTCATTTGCTAATCACAGCTGTGCTTTTGTGTAACCAAAGACTATGTTCCTGTATATTTCATGTCTGAGCCACACAAATCTAAATCCACTTCACAGTTTGCACATATTCAAGCTGTCCATGATTCAATTGTACGGAACACCATAGCTGCCACAAGTGCTTGATCATTTTGCATGGTACTGTAGTATGAAATACTTTTGCTCAGTGAGAATCATTGTGAGCAGTTGTAAAATTGTATGCAGTGGCGAATCCAATATATGTAGTAAGTCTCTTTGAGATGTCAAAAATCAAAGTGTAATGTGAACATCTTGCTTGTGCGATCGAAAATTCATTTGGTGATGTCATAAATTCATTACGTACAGTGGACGCAGTATTTTTGACTCAAAAGACAATTTTTGATAAAGGACAGAAAAAAGCCTTTCACGGCCTTGGATTGTAAATTTCTTATCTCTTGCAGATTCAGATATTACAAAAGGCATTCAGCTGAAAAACATCTGAAAGACAGCGCTAGTTTGCTTCTAGTCTGGGATAAAAAAAAATGAAGTTATCGTTAGACAGCACAAAAGAGGAACTAATTGCAAAGGTCACATCTGATGCGGTAGGTGCAGCATCACAGGAAACAAAAGGTTTCCCAGCATTGAAAATGCACATGGGTTTTGAATTCTGTACATGCCTATCAAATTATAGAAATTTGACAATAATATCTTGTAACTGGAATGCGAAATCCCTAAGAGCAGCTGTCGGCGAGGGTCAATCAAGAATATATCTGCAACCGATTCAAAAATCTTTTCCTTACAGAGAATATGTGACAGATTATCCAGGGCATCAATTGAACGATGGATCATGCGTAGAAGGATCAAGTCTCTACGAGAAATCAAGGACCACAGAATTACATGCGACGCTTTGCTCTATGAAGATGATAATGATGAAAAAAAAATTGCATCAGCAACACGAGAATCAGCCCCAACTGCAGAGTAACAACAACAGCAACAAGATTTTGAAGAGGCACATCATGTGATAATTGACCTTGATGACATTGAGAAAACCAGAGAACCAATGATTCGATGCAAGGTCCTGCTAAATTCTAACCTAGCGGCAGCAGCCGAAGAGTGTCCCGCATGTCTTTCACAACATCCGATGTAAAATATATTGGTGAAAGGGTAGCAATCGTTGAACCCACATGGGTTGGTCTCATGTTTGGGATCCCAAAACTGGAGTCAAATGAGCCGTTAATATTACAGCACAGGGATAATTTGATGCCAGAACAGCCGACTGTTCTAGAAAATGAAGAGCACGGGAGATTCATACCCTTCATGCAAAGAACGGACATAAGAATGAGTAAGGTACGTATGTTTCGATCTGTTGCAATAATAATCATAGGGCATATCACATTATATAGTAGGGCCTTCAAAATTTTGCTACAATGATCAAATATAATTAAATAAAGCTGCAAATATCTTGGATTATCTTTGAAGTTTATCATGGATTTCTACTAAATCGTAGGCCTTTGTAGGTGAAGAGATTGGAAGAAGAAACAGAGGGCCCCACCACTGTATCAATGCAGATCACAAGGACTGCTTGGATACCGCTTTGCATGAGATAATGTACCTGGTGAACCCTTTCCTGGCTCTCAAAGCTCATTTTTATGGAGACGTGAATTTTCTTTTGCCAAGTATTGCCCACCTATTCACCGCGGCGGTCATGGTATATTGTCCATGATTTGTAAATAGGTTATGGCAAAACTGCCATGAAACGATCTTCCTCAACATCATCAATTATGTCATTAACCAAACAACAACATCATTTACAAATTAGGTGAAATGATATCAAGAGCTGACAGTAAACTTCTCACTCAAGTTTCAGTCTAAAATCCAAACTGTTGCATTTTGAAGCATGATTAGGCTAAAATTAGGCTAGGGCTTAATGGCATCAAAATGATGAAGTTACCAAGTCATTACGAAAGCCACTTGTAAAAACTAACTGGGGAACTTACAACAGAACAATATTCAAATGTACAGAAGACTGGAACTCGTTAGACACAGACATTAGATCCATCAGAACCTTTGATTTATTCAGAAACAATTTAAAACGTTAAATATTTGCCTAAATGAAACATTATACATGCAGTAATAACTTCTATTCAATTCAATTTTATTTTATTTTAATTTACTTTATTATATTTTACTAACTTATTTCAACGTTTTTCCTTCAATTGTTTACATATACGGATAATTATTCTTTTTATTAATTAATTAACTAATTATATTAATTAAATTGTATTTTAGGTTATTTTATTTTTATATACAGGTTTGATTCATTAGAAAATACTATTTTAGACAGTTTCTCATCTGCTCCGATACTAAAAACAAAGATAAAGAAACAATATCAGTATTTGTAGAGCATCTTTATGATGGCAAGGAGGAAATAATTTGGACTGATGGTCTATCTTCTGAATTTAAAAACATTATTGTGCAAAATGCTGATGATTTTGCAAAAGCAGTTACTACGCTTGTACCTAGTACAACTGTTCTACTGATTAATCAATCCTCTATCCTGAAAGAAATTGATGAACTCAAACCATTTGATAATGTAAGGCAGGTACCTGGGATATCAAAGATGTATGTTATTGTAAGTGAAACGGTAGGATGTATTAAATTATGGCAAATTGCTGGCTATGTCAATGAAGAAGCAGATATTTACATCGACCTGGGTAACAGGTTGAATGTCAGGAAATCTTCATCAGTGAAGGAAAGTGTTCAATCTTATGAAGTCGGAGATTGGGTTGCCGTGCAATATGATGGAAAGGTTTATCCTGGAGTAGCTACAGACACTCTACATCATGAAGTAGTAGTTTCGACAATGGTCTGTTTAGGAAAATTTTTCAAATGGCCCTCGAGAAAAGATGAGATAGCATATACATTAGAAAATGTATTGGCAAAGATAGAATCGCCTGAAGTAGCTGGTAATCGTGGACAATTTTCTTTTTCCTATTTTGATTAATTTTACAATTCATAAAATTATATTTTATTCATTTGAAATTATATTGCTATATTGTACTGTATATCAATAATATCAAAATATATTCCATAGATAATTACATTTTCAGTTTACATTTATTATACATCAGTAACATGTATGCATTGGTGCCTTAATGAGTGATGTCATGTTGGTCTCAGGGGCAGTTTAAGAGGTGAAAAGCGCAGAGCGTCACACGTGTAACTTTCTATGTCACACAAGTAACTACGAAAACAAGAACATAGAATAGAAAACGGCATCCCCTACTAGATTACTTATATAGTATTCAAGTGAAATGAAATAAAAGTGCCCAGATTATTCTTGCTACCGATTTAGCCTAGTTGTAATGCTGATTGATTAGTGACGCGCTTATTTGCAAGGTACTCAGGTGTAAAGTTTGCAAAAAGACTTATTTTAATATAATTTATTATAACCTTTTGATAATAATAATTCTTTGACTTTGCAGCCCAATGAATGGTGGGAGAACTTAATTCCTCCTGAAACCTGTTGGCATTTGATGAAAGTGGAAGGCGCATTCGTCGAACTTGCGTTGAAGGTAAGGAATATTGATGAAACATAAAATATATACAGTATATGTATATATATACTTTGCCTATACAAACGAATTATATATATTACTTAACTCCCGTTTATTATTTGAAACAGATCAGTCTGCCTGAAGAACTTATTACGTGATTTGATCAATATAAAACTATAACTCGAACAACATTTGTTGTAAGGAAAGGATCAAAGCAATCTACGAAAAACTTTCAACTGAGCAAAAATTATCAATGTCATAAATATAGCGAGAATGCCGCAAAGCAACCGTTTGGTCGGGAAGTGTGGGTGCCCAGCAGAGGCAAAGCTGAAGTTACAGAGGACAAATGTTTTAAGAAGCCGAGACATCCATTACAAAGCTGGGTATAGCTCAAGTATAGATAATCCATATGTAATTGAACTCAATGCCTAGTGTCTGTTGGAAGGATGAATAAAATAAATTGCTTCTAATTTTAGCTACTTTGCACAAGTATATATATTATGGAACCATAACCATGCATTGGAGAACCAATCAACTGTCAAAGAAATGCGCATCTCTGATGTTACAAAGGCAAAAGTGATTGAGGATTGTCAAAACGGTCTTACTGTGAGCAACAACTATTTTAAAGAATCCCCACGTAATGCTAATATCAATAAAAGTTAAAACGATGAAAGCTAAATAATATATTTAATTTATTGACTTCTTCATCTTACAGCTTCTTGTATTTCTGAGACAGCTACTACGTTGAGAAAAAAAAGTACAGTTCTATAGTGACTACGCCTCATAGGTACATCCATCAAAGTAGAATGCGGCATGATATCGATAACACAGTCACAGATTAATACCATAGCCCAAGTAATAATAGTGTATTGTTCTGCTACATTTAAAATATATTAATTGGTACGTTAAGTATCAATTAATTATATGCATTGAATACGTGTGTATGGTTTCCCATTTCAGCGATACGCAGCTTCAGTTCTAATTCCCGTTCAAATACGTTGCACATTCAAAATGATAACCACCGCAGCCACATTCGCGGACAGCAGATGCCTGCAAGGACAACACAAGCTTGTAAGAATTATATTTAATTTATTAGTAAATTTGCTTGTGAATCATTCAATCTTTTTGATGTCATTACAATATCTATTTCTATATTTCTGTAGACTCTTCTTCGACTATATCTTCAAATGCATCAAACAACCATTCTGAATCATCAACCCAATTAACCAATTGGCAAATGAAGATGGAAAGTAAGAATATCAATATTACCCCTATATTGTATAATTAAGAATATAGAAATCCTCAGACATTTATGCATGTATTTATGTGTGTATGTAATTGTATAGGAATGCACCGTCAATTACTACTAAGTATGGAAATGATTCGGAGTGAAATCCGTGAAGAATTTCGCAACATCAGAGAAGTTAAAAATAGTTGCAATAAAGATTTAAATGGCGATCCTGGGTTGTTATTAAAGCCTATCAAAACAAGAAAAGAGTTGGAAATGTTCGATATGAGCATTTCCCAAAAAGAAACTTATCCACAAGTGGTAAATTTACATATAGTAGAATGTAATTTAGATTGTTATATATTATCTGAAATGCTATACAGTTATTATGGTAATAATTTGTAATTCATATTTAAAGGTCTCCTTACTTAAAACCAAATGTGGAAACAGCGTCAAGGAATCAGTAACTCGATTGATGGAAAAAGTTGCAATACCGCAAGTGTGGGAAAAATACAGCTACTGTACAAAGGAAGGTCAGGGACAAAGCATAACTTCAAGAAATTAAATCTATGCAATGTTATAATAAGGAAGTATATATGATATATGATACATAATTGAAAATAGTCAAATATCAGACATTCGTATTTGCTACTTGAAATTCCACGCCTAAGTGATCATGAAACAATTTATTATATATTTGCCATGTTTCTTCCAGCGGTAATTACTTCACACAATAGTGTCTCAAATTCCAAAACAGTGGAAGAGGCCATCATGGACTACTTGAAAAGGTGCCCATTTAAATCAGGTGGCTCAAAGTATGAGGTAAGAATATTTAAAAGTATCTGATATCGTAGATTTTAGAGTATCTGAGTGTCTGAAATAAGCATACACGGACGTAAATCCTAGGGGGGACGGGACATCCCTCCAATAAAATGTTTTGAGTCAGAATTCGTGCAAATTTGAATGTATTACAGTACTGAAGCTTCCCAAAATCAAATGCCGCACCTTTTTTCAGCCAAAATGCCTATTTCGTCAGGCAAATAATTGACAAATACCTGCCTGGTCATAACTAGCATGTGTAGTTACGGCAGTGGGAGACTTGGGAGACAATTTAAGAGGGTTTGGAACAGTTCAACCAAAATTTTCCTTCTGTTGAATATATTTTAAATTTTCAGAATAGAATTTGGCGTTCAGAACTTTAATTTCAGCAATTAAAAGGGGGTGCCCAGATTAATTTTGGGGTTACAGGGTTTTGAAGACAGCCAAATTTTTACGGCAATAATAATATATATTATAAAAGCAATCACTTTACAGAGGCTTTTAATTGTATGCGTCGCGTTATTTCTTTTTCAAAATGGCGTCCTACAGTTCCAAACCTCCTTAACACGTATTATGGGAGTGTCGAAATCCAATATCGACCCGATTTAAAAAGGTTAGGCCTAACGCTTTATTGCGATCATCAGACAGTTAATTAAAAGCAATTATTAAAAAACATCATATGGTACCTCGGAAATAGACTTACATAAATTGCAGATATTATTAAATGAATAAAGACGATTGTATAGCTATGAGAGTTTACTCAATTTATAATTAGTGAAATAACAACTACTTCTTTCATCAAATTGAGAACGACGAAGTACCTGATTCGAAGCATGATTCCACTTTATTCAATGTCAAACATTATATTTTCACTTCTCTTTTTAGGAAAACCAAAGAAATAGAAAAGAAATGCGGCGGCCACTTTATCAGAATGAGTCTTCTAATGATCAAGAATAAATAAAACTTAAACAACAGTAAGACTTAAAAATTAAAACTATCGTTATGTTATTTTCAATTACTATAATATCATTACTATTTACTACTGTACTTATTGATATATAATTATACAAATATAAAAATGTATTCTAAAAGCGTTCAAAATGATTTAACATTGAATTAATAAACTCATATTAACGTCATATGCTATTGCAATGTTGTGATATTACTTCGTTTCATTTTCTATATTAATATATTTTGCTGGTATTATACCATATTGGAAACATGATGAGACCGAGGTTATAAAACTGAGAGACATTATCAAGTCCAGCAAAAATTAATCAAATTGGAATTTAAATTGAAAATGCCCCTGCGAAAAAAATCCATGAGTACATGAACAGTTCATAAACTTCATGAACAGTTCATGAACTTCACGAACAGTTCATGCACAGTTCATGAACAGTTCATGCACAGTTCATGAACAATTCACGAACTTCATGAACAATTCATGAACTTCATGTTCATAAATTTTCTGTGTCGGACGTTTACGGAACGTCCACTGAACCTTCCTCCAATCTTCACGGAATGTTCTTTGAACGATCCTGAACGTTCCTGAAACCTTTACGGAACGTTCCATGAATGTTTAATCATATCTACAAAGTAAAACGTTTACGGAATGTTCGATTGACCGCAAATCGAACGTTCACGGAACATCCACTGCTTGCCGGGCAATTAAGGATGCCATTGTTAATGCTGACACTGTAGACTTACCTGAACCATGCAGTTTACGATTCATTCTGAAACAGGGCATTTTAGATTATGTTCTTAATCCCTCTTCTAAGCCTATCACAGACGAAGAAAGGTTTAAACTGCTATGTCATGCCTGGAAATCAACAAAATCATACAAATTTCCGTTCAATAGTGGAGGGAGGCGATTCCAGCATAAGTGGTTTGAGCTGTATAAATGGCTTCTGTACTCGCCAAAAGCTGGCAGAGAATTTTTTATTTATTGTGTTTTGTTTGGTGTTGACAGCATTGACAACCTTGATTGCTTGTTCAAAACACCATTTACACAATGGTCTTCAGGTCACAATAGATTTCTAGCTCACCAAACTAGATCGCCTGTTCATGCTATAGCTGCTCTGAAAGCCTCCAGATTCAAACTTGTGATGACCAACAAAGCCTCTTCCATTCATCATATGGCTGACCATACCCAGCTTGAAATTATCAAAATGAAACGGGTAGAGCTGTGGCCAAATGTTTCAGCTATTTTGCTATTGTGTTGCAGGCAAAACATTGCACTCCGAGTCCGAGGGCATAGAGATGATGCTAATGGATGTAGAAGATGATAGCAACAATTCAAGTAATTTTCATGCTCTTCTTGGATATGGAGTTGCTTGCGCAAATAAACTCTCAAAATTACCTACTCCAGTTGATTACTCTTTCTCAAAAATGCCACATACCAATCAAAAACCATGCAGAATGAAGTTAATTAACATTTGTGGTGAAATATTAACAGAAAATATTGCAGCAGAGATTAAGAAGATCAAATTTGTTACTATATTAGCAGACAAAGCTATTGACTGTGCTAACATCGAACAGCTTCCATCCAGAACCATCGAGATAATGTACCCCTTGAGTCTATTTCTGCATATTTTTGCCGTGATGTTTTCAATCCCGTTTCTTGACCACTTAAATACTCAGATTAAGTGAAAATTTTCAAAAAGAAATGTGAATGTTTTGAGTGCACTTTACGGAATGCCCTTTCATGTTGTGTCAGATTAGCTTCGGCAATCAAAATTTCGTACTTTCATTGATATGTATCTAGATAACATGCCAGCAACAAGATTTTTACTGACTGAGCTAAGTATGTGGGAAACCCAGTTTCAAATGGATACCCAAACCAATGTTTCTACCTTAGCCAATAATTTTACTAAACATAAGAAATGTCCTCAACCTGAAACAGTTGCAGATCTTCTTGAAACTATTGATATTGAGACTTTTCCAAAGATTTACACTGCATTTCAAACTTTGCAACAATTCCAGTATCAACGTGCACTTGAAAGCGATCAATTTCTGCACTGCGGTGTATGTAAACATTTCTACAATAATTACAAGCATTACATTGATTACCGTACTTAATGCATATCTGAATTGCTTGAAGTGTTAACTTTTGTTTGGTCCTAACTATTATTTCTATTGCAGTTAGAAAGATTATATATAGTCTTTGTATTTTTTCATAACATTCTTTAAGTCTGTGCTACTGTTATACATGGTCCTATGGTACCTTTTCATGTGTATGTAGGCTGCTGTATATCCAATCGGTATGATCTTGAACCTTGACACGAAATTAGATATAATGTAGGTTTATTGTTGTTGTTGGCGGTCAAATGCTGTGGAAACTGTTTGCGAAGAAACAGTCGAAGGGAAGAATTAAGGTAAATGCTCATGATTAATGAATGCAGTGCTATATTCAGTCATTATTTATCAATTTTCTTAAAACTATTCCACAACCGACGTCAAGCAGAGATTACTTCAATTAACAACGTAATGTCAAAGGCAAAGTTTTATAACCATAACAAAATTAAATACAAATGAACACACAGATTATTTATTCGACCAATGTCATCCAATTGATGAATCAGATATAACTCAACATGCAACTAAAGTTTCAAAATCAGTAATAATCAGAAGCAGAAAGCACAACAGAATATTCATCCCCTTAGTGGCAATGAGTTTTATTTGAGAATTCTGCTTCATTGTGACCATTATAAAGGTCAAAATAGTGTTATGAAGACATGTGTAATGCAAATACAACTATGCAGTATATCAATCCCACAAAAAAGTTTGTAAATCTTGGCCTTGGCCTTTTACAGGATTAGGTGAATGGGAGCTAGTTTGAGGGAGGCAAAAACAATACATTCAGCAAATTAATTTTGTTTCCTTTTTGCTATCATGTGCTCAATTGCCAGCCAACTGATCCATTAGATGCAAGAGGAGGGACATGAAATGCGTTTCCTATGAACGCGATATTATCAATGGTAAAGACCTGTTGTATGTATTATAGACCGTTTGAAACCTAAATCAAGTCACGGGCTATTAGATGGGATATCTCACATTGGTTTAAAGGCAATACAAGATGAAATCATTATCCCCATATTTAATCAATTTATCTTTGCAAACAAGTTTATACCCTCCTCATACAAATGTGCTAAATTAGTTCCACTTTTCCAATCAACAGATGTTCATCAATTTACCAACTATAGACTTATTTCTACAAAAGTTCTAGAAAGAGCAGCTTATAACCAAATCTACCCTTATTTTGAACAGTTTTTTCTCAGTCCTTTTCGGTTGGATTTTTTGTTGTTGTTTTGAAACTGTACAATGTACCACAAGGAAGTATATTAAAACCTTTATTGTTTCTCTCCCAAATTCAACATTTTATCTAATTTATTTGCTTATGATAAAAAAAGTAAAGGCTTAATGCTTTATCTACATTATTGCTTATGATACAACTCTTCAATGGTCATACAATTCAATCAAAACGCTTGAGCAAGATGTCAATGAAGGCTGCATATTATTTACTAATGGTTCACTGAAAACCAACTAACATTTCATCCAGATAAAGCCTTAAATACGGTATTTTCAACCATTCAAAATTGACCAATTGTTGGCTGGCTGGCCAATTAAACTCAATTGCCAAATGTTAGAACAATTTGATCAAAACAAAACCACTGAAAACATTCAATTTCTTGGCCACTTGATTGATGATAAATAGAATGGAAAGCTTACATCAACATGGTCTGATCCAAATTAGAAAGAATATATACACCCTAGTTCGCTTAAAACATACTCTTTTAATGAATCACAAATTGCAGATTTATACAGGCATAGGGTAATGCATTTAATAAAACCTCATCTACATTATGGTCTGGCAATATGGGGAAACAGCCCCCATATAAATATTATCAATAAGCTCCATAATAGATGCATTCAGATACATTGTAGATCAAAATTTATGCACACATCGAACCTCTAATGAAAACCCATTCAAGTTTGAAACTAAGTTATGTCTTTTGTACACACAAGTATTTATCCAACTTGTCTTATTATCTTGATAAATGTTTTCAAACTGAATATGAAAAATGTACATCAATAGCAAAATAAACTTTGTGTACCCTTTGTTAGAACAGATTATTTACAGCGCTTGCCAGCATACAAGTTTCTCTCTCTCAGGAATGGCTGTTTCTATTTGAGTTTATCTTGAATTAACATTTCAAGAAAATCCTTCTTAAATTATTGAAGCAGCTTGTCACTGAGAGTTAAAATCCCATATGTTTGTTGGCTGGCTGCTATACCTGTTCAAATTAACCATTTTCACAAACCATCATTTTCCTTGATTCACTTTTTTAATATTTTTTTTTAATCATAATCAATACTATATTTATAAATATTACAATTGTAGTAATTATTATTTTACCCTTGTCGTTTTCTCGTCTAAATTCTCCTCTTCAGAAATTATTCCATTTTTCTACTTCACTGTCACTCATTGGTGTCACTCGGCTTGTTCAAGTATCATGTCGTTTATTTTATTTTATCTTAATATAGTACAATAGACATTAATCAAAATACCATGCAGCATGATACTGGTGCTGCCTGCACTATAATTTTATCTATAATCTGGAATAAAACCGGTAGCCCCAATCTCAATCATTCTAGGAATGTTCTACATCTTATGACGGTAGATCATCGCATATCTTAGGGGAGGGTAATCTTAATATTCAGAGAAATAATAGTGGCATTAATATCCCTGTGCAAGTCATAACTGCTGAAGTAGAACGACTACAGGTTATAGGTGTAACTGAGCGTGTGGAAGGGGGTTGCTAAAAACATCTCACCAATAGTTTGGGCAAGAAAACCTTCAGGAAGGTTGAAAATGAGAAGCGATTTTCTCTAATTTGAACGGTGCTAAATGTTTTGCAAAAATAGATTTAAAATCTACATACTGGCAAATTCCTACCGACGAAACCGCACACTATCTTTGCATTATTAACACACACAAAGGCTTGTAAAGTAAAACGTTTACAGATGGGTATAAAAAATAGTGCCTCGAGTTTCCAGCAAGCTATAGAAAATGTGTTAGAGGGTTTAAAAGGAGTCATTTGTAGTTATTATTGTTATCAAGCTGATGTTTTGATTTAAGCTTGTAATGATGACTCGTCAAATAAAAGAGGTAATAGAGTGTTTTAAACAAAGAAGACTATCTATTTACAAAAATAAATGTTTGCGATGCGAGGTTTCAAATCTCTGCTAATCACATCAGCCCAAATGACAGGCAAATAGAAAACGTATTAGCAATCGACATACAAGTGAATAAATAAGAGGTTGCTTCCTTTGTTGGCTTGGTAAATTTTTGGTAGATTGAAACCAAATTTGCAGGTAAGATTGCTTTGCTCAACGAACTCAGAACACAAAAACTGCAACAGAATGAGAAGCATTATCCATAGTTTTAGGCCATTGAACGATCACGTCAATTTCTGTTAGGTCGACATTTTAAAATAATCAGTGGCCATCAGGCTATGTCGTTCTTATGTAGTCTTAACAAGCCAATTCCAAAAATGCAAATGCGAGGGTTTCTCGATGGGCTATAAAGCTCATGGCATTTGACTTTGATTTAAACATCAACCAGGGGAAATGATTACACACAATGAAGGCCACACCCTCAATCTACACTCAGAATATCATCTACCTCCTATGACCCACAATTTTCAATTACAGGCTCTCGAATAGACATTTGAAAGATATCACCTGCCATTAGGAATATATCAACTGATAAGAAGTCAACTGCCATTAAGGGAAAAATGTTGTGTTGGGTGGTGATTTTTGGCAATGATGCTTACACGTTATTCCCCATGGATCTAGGGTACAGATAACAGAAGTACCCATGAAGAAGAGCCAGATGTGGAAAGTTTTCAAAGTACTTCCATCATTTGAAAACATGCGAATTGGAGATAATGCTGCATTCAAGTTTTTTGATGATTGGCATTTTAAGCATTGGGAAAGAGGATGGTTTGGACAGCTTGCCCTTTTGTACAACTATATATATTTCGAGAAGAAAACTTGTGAATTTAAGAAGCGTTGTTACGTAGGTTTAGCGCATGTGCACATCTTATTTGATATTTTATAAAACTAAATGTAATTAGTATGTTCTTGGTCAGTAGTGTTTGGAGATCAGGCTGTTTCAGGTAAAATTATAATTGTAGAGAATGACAATACAGATTTAGTCAAATATTAGTAAAGAATTTATGAGTTATTATTAAAGCTATTAAATTTAAATACGTCTCTTGTTTTGTTAGCTGAACCGATCTTCTTTAAATCAAATACTCTGTCCGAAATTAAACTAAATCGGAGAGCCCAATACAGAGGAGTCTACAAATTTTAGAATTGCTAGACTTGACTATTTCTTCATCGTCTTTGCTGTTTGAGATTGATGACACCTCCTTAGCTTCTAAAAAATCATCTATGTCTTCCTATGTTGAGGATAAAATTTTTCCTAATTTGAATAGAATATTGATAATAATCAAGAATGGACTTTGTGGCCCGTGTAATTCTCAAACCAAAAATTATCACTGTTATCAAATCAACAATTTCATTGCAGACAATTTACCAGGCACTATTAAAATTTTATGTAGTGATGATTTAACTATTCATCCAAATGACTGCATCCGCGTTCCTGTTGGATTTCTCAATTCAATGACTCTTTTAGGTTTCCCATCTCATTGGCTTTTATTGAAGATATAGCATTGAAACATTTAAACATTGAATAGTTTTGATATTGGATTGCATATAATGCCGTATCCTAAAACTAAACATGCAATTTTGTTGATAGACTGGTATAGTGTTTATGGTCATTATAAATTTGAACTTCAGTAAATGAATGGCACAATGGTGATGACGACCTTAACTGCTATGACAATAAATAAATGCCAGGTCAAAACATTGAGTCGTCTTGGTGTTTGTCTGGATTTTTACACATGATCAGATGTATGTTTCTCCCTCATGTGTGGGTTTTCCAAACCATCTAGCACTTGCTATACCAAAGTCGATTCCTGCACTAGAAAACTGGAAATGTTGTGTATAAGGAAGTCCTTCAATAATATAAACGATTTCCTATATTTTTAGTAATAAGAAGTTATTAATTATTAATTATTTATTTAATTCACAAATTTATTCATTTTCTATGGTAGATCTTACTTCTAGTCTGTTCAGTACCTATGTTATGTTATACATTATGAATCGTTGTTTTTATTTTTGCTTTAAACTTTAGCATACGAAATGGCACACTCCTTGAGTTATTTGATAAAGAGTTTGAGAGCTGTTTTCAGGTTCGACTTTGATTTCAATTTTTTACCAAATCTAAACTTCCCTATTATCAATACAGAGTACTGTAACATAAACTTACCTCTTTGTGGTACACAATAAAACGAGGTTTGTTTCCATGGTTGCAACTGACAAAGAACAACATCCTTCTTCAAAGTAACTGCTTCGTATTGCATCTTATCGCTTATATTACAGTCACTCCCATCAACAGTATTATATATTGGTAACAAGGCTGCTGATATCACATCACAGGATCTGGCAAAATCTAAAAATGAAAATAATGTAATCAGGTAGATATTGTCGTATATCAAACTTTTATAATTTGTACCAACGAAGGACACAAGTGATCAGTCATATTGCTCAGGCAGATCTCAATTCTATTTCACAATAAAATCACATAGAAAGGCGAATACAGGAAATACGTAATTGACATAGTTTAACACAAAGGTGATTAATTTACCGCTTACAAATTATATAACATCTCTCCCTTTCGAGTTAAGGGGAGATATACTTAACACCATAGAAAAGATATATTGATATCAATTAAAATTTAGCTACGATCATATCCATAATACATTGGTGGTCTACTAACTCTATTAGAGCGACGTGGTAGTGGGTAATGACCATGATCAGGACTATTGTTATCTGATCGTGTTGCTTGTGGATTGTCAGTGCGAAGTGATTGTCTTTCTTCTTGGTGACTAGATTGGTTATTACCTGATCGACCAAATTGATTTCTCGAAGCTAGCACAGTTCTACCATTGATAGCTAAGAATGCGGTATTCGTACCTTTAGGAATGACATATTCTGCTGATTGTGACGCATGCGATGATGATGGTTTATAAACTACAATATCCCCCGATGCAAAGTCAGACACAAAAGGGACACGCAGAGTGCGGCCCAATAATATTTCTGCTGGGGACTTCCCCCTTGCTAGAGATGTTGCACGATGTACTGTAAGAATACGAAATAGAAACATATCAAATGAAACGCGCAGTCCAGTATTCCATGCACACATAGCACGCTTAACAGTCTGAACCGCCCTTTCAGCCAGGCCATTTGACCGTGGAAAATAGGCAGGAGACTCAATTTTTCGACAACCGGAGCGGGCAAGCCACAGAACGATTTCATCATTGACGAATTCTTTAGCGTTGTCAGAAACAAAGGATTTTGGTATTCCGAAACGAGAAAAGACGCTGGCTAGAATTTTGATGACAGTGGATGTAGCACGATCAGGACAGCGAAACGCCTCAATCCATCCACTGCCAGCATCTGCAATGATAAAAATGAGACCAACGTTTGTTATCTGGGCAAAGTCCATGTGTAACCGTTCCCATGGTTCAGCCGAAGGCCATGTGTGAACAGAATGACCTAATCGAGGTCGAATATTACAGCATGTTTGACAGGTTGAAACAAAATTTTCCACATCTCGAAAAACACCAGGCCACCAGGCACCTCGTGCTAGAAGACGAGTTGTAGCATTTATGCCCTGGTGGGTGGAATGAGCTTTCGATAAAACGGTATGACGGAGTCTGCACGGAATAAACGGAGCGGAATGAAAATAAATAATGTCATTCGCAACTGTAAGCGCATCCTTGTAACGATGAAACGCCTTTTCAGCTTCTGATAAGTTTGTCCAATTTCCAGAAATGATACGATGCTTAATGCTTGATGCAACAGCGTCAGTGGCCGTGGCAGTAGAAATTTCACTAGCGGAAACAACAGGTGATAAAAATGCAGCATCGGTTGCAGTAGAGATATTTGCAACTACATCCTCACGCGTGATTGTTGTCTGTGAAAGACGAGAAAGTGCGTCCGCATGAGAAATGTTCTTACCATGTTCATAAACAAGTTCAAAATCAAAGGCCATTAATTTAATAGCCCATCGCGAAATACGTGCAGAAGCAGTTTTAGGGATCGGTTGGTTTTCGCCATACAAAAAGATCAATGCTTGATGGTCTGTTACAAGTTTGAAACGTCGACCCAAAAGAAATTGCCGCAAACGTTCTACACTCCAAACAACAGCGAACGCTTCACGCTCAGTTGCTGAAAATGTTTGCTCAGCTGGAGTCAAAGTTTTGGAAACATAAATAACAGGTTGATTATCTTGTGTAAGGATACCAGCAATTGCTGTGCCAGACGCGTCTGTGGTTAATGTCACAGGTTTATGTAATGAGTACGGTTTGACAATAGGGGAAGAGGCAAGCTCACTTTTTAGGTTATCAAATGCGGATTGAGCCAGGTCAGTCCATTCAAACGGAATATCATGCTTCCGCAAGGCATTCAATGGTGCAACTTTTGCTGCAAAATTTGGAACTAACCTCCCAAAAAAATTTACAAGTCCTACGAATGAAGAGACTTCTTGTTTTGAAGTTGGTGGGGCAAGTGCCAATACCTTTTCCACTAAACGGGTATCTGGTCCAATGCCTGAAGCTGAAATTTTAGAACCAAGAAACGTAATTTCATTTACTTTGTTTAGACATTTTTCAAGGTTAACAGACAGACGACGCTGCTTGAAGCGCTCCATGATAGCGTTCACACGTTTATTTAACGATTCTTCGGTATTGGCATAAATTAATACGTCATCCTGGTAAGGGATTACCCCCTTTAGTCCCTGTAATGTATTTTCAATGGCTTGCTGAAAGATTGACGCACTATTTTTCATACCCATTTGAAGGCGAGTAATGCGAAATAACCCTTTATGAGTATTGATAACTGACAGACGTTGAGCTGCGTCATCGATTGGGATTTGCCAATACGCAGATTTCAAGTCTACTTTAGCAAAATATTTTGCGCCATTTAGTTCGCTAAAAATGCTCTCTGTGTTTGGAATTGGATACGCGTCACTGAGAATTTTGGCATTTACATGAACGCTATAGTCAACGCACATTCTGAGTCCACCGTTCTGCTTTTTTACCCACACAACGGGTGAAGAGTTCTCGGCTCCACCTCCCTCAACGGGCTCAATGACCCCCATGACCTGGAGACGTGCGAGTTCTTCCGTAGCAGCGGCTTGCAGTGGCAATGGAACTGGACGTGCTTGACAAAAGCGTGGCTGTGCATTAGGTTTTAATTTCATGGTAGCAACAACACCTCTTACAACAGGCAAGTACTCAGCAGATGGTTTATTAACATGATTGATGGCTGGTGTACAAAGTACATCCCGGCCAAATAAGCCATATGGCCTGGAAGATTGAATAACTTGTACAGGTATATTTACGTGTGAGCTATTCTCACGCTCTACAGTTAAATTACATTCACCTAAAACTGGAAGACCTCTATCATCAAAAGATGTTAATTTTTTTGTTGGAGATGATAAATCCGGGCTACCGATTTTACTCCATATCACAGAAGAAATGATTGTGCATGTTGCACCTGTATCATGCTGCATTGGAATTGTTTGTCCATTTAGTGTTACTTTCTGAACAATTTCATTCATGCTGTGCACATTGGTTTCATCTGAATTAAATATACTGTAATAGGATTCATTTTCTAATTCACGATAATCTGCATTCAAAATCGGATTGTTGATGTCATCGTGATAGGTGGGCGTAGTATCAACGTTATTGATACGGCTACGTTGGGGCTGCTTATCTTCGTTCTTAGCATAGTTCTTAGTTTTTCTACACAATTTACTAAAATGGCCAGACATACCACAAGCGTTACATGTTTTACCAAAAGCTGGACATCTCCTTGGTTGATGAGAATATCCACAATTTCTACAAGTTGGTTTTGAGTTGTTCGTTCCTCTGCTGGTGTTAATGTTGTGAACTTGCGAAATTTGTGAGTTTGAGGGCGTAGTCAATACTGAAGTTTCTTTGGTTGACAGATCATTTCTATTGATAAATTGATTCGCTTGATTCAGTTGTCTCACTCTTTCTCTCAAATCATCGTATGTTGCTTCAGGCACTAAACGTATATAGTCTAATAATTCCTTACATATCGCTTTATCGGTGAAACAATTTATAAACACCATTTTCTTTAATTCCTCTGATGGATCTTGTTCTGTTTTGAACATTTCAAAGGAGCATTTGTCTGCGACATGGTTAATTCTGACATGAACATCATCTGCAGATTCATCATAACCCTTCTTGATTGCAAGGAAATTCGTTCGTTCAGCAATTAAAAGTTTCTTTTTGGGCTCTACTAACTCCAGCGCTTTCACTTTGATTTCGATAAATGGAATATTTTCCAAACTCTTGGGTTTAAACAAACGGGTCAGCTTCATTAATGCCTCTTCTCCGCATACTGAAAGAAAGAGATCTGTGACTTGAAGGTCTTGATCTCCTTCACTAATCACATCTTTCACGTGTTTTGTTCTCGCTTTGGCTGAAAATGCCGTAAACCAAGCTTCTGTCCTCTCCGCATCGTTCAAGTTCAATAATTTGTGCTTTGTGTCCATATTTTGATTAGCCCAACAAGGGGACGCCAAGATGTCGTATATCAAACTTTTATAATTTGTACCAACGAAGGACACAAGTGATCAGTCATATTGCTCAGGCAGATCTCAATTCTATTTCACAATAAAATCACATAGAAAGGCAAATACAGGAAATACGTAATTGACATAGTTTAACACAAAGGTGATTAATTTACCGCTAACAAATTATATAACAGATATCAACCAGAAGAGTTCAGAAATAAATTAACTACATTAAAAATTGCAAAGCAATACCTAGCCAATAAATTGTCGATCTAACTAGCTTACTGTACTTACTCTTTCTAAATTTTGCAACTAAGTATGTAAGTTTGCAGTAGAAGTGTGATATAGCCTAGGCCTACTAACAATATAGCAACTACCTTCCTATACAGTACTAGTAACCTCATCTATCAAAGTGCACACTAGAGACGAAACAATAAAATATTTATAAACATTCGGTTACCTGTGTTACATCATCTGGACTCAATTCATGCGAGGCAGACAGAAAAGACAGAATTTTACTTAGCAAACTTCAACTAATAATAACAAATTATATACCTAGGAAAATAAAACCGGTTGAAATCATTTGGGTTATAATGATTACATTTTAAACTCGGTTTGTACAGTTAACATACCTTAAAACCTAGAAAATGGAGTCCAAAAGCATTGAAACATGGTCGTTTGGAATGATTCTAGTTGGAATTATAATTTCAGTCTACTTACCATGCTTCAAGTTTGCTAGATCAATAGTGATAGACAAATCAGATGACGATGTGCTGCACTCTTTTTGCAGAGTTGCATCCAGAACAGATGACAGGGGAGCAACAGAATTCAATGTCTTTAACATATCATTGTCAGAAAGTGATGAATCAGTAGTAAAATGCATAGGAGAGACAATCATTGATAACTGTATAAACGTTGAATGAAGAGCAGACAGAATAATTTTCAAATGCTGATATGAAGAAGCCTAACAAGATAAATGATAACAAATTAAAATGCCATAACTAGGCTGCATGACATACGGGTCCAATAAAAATATAGCTAAATAATTTTGATAACATCTGATACAGTGGCTACCTGTCTATAGTGGTAAATATAGCAATGTCTAAACTAGAATTTATATTGAATCCACCCTTTTTATGAAGGCCACCTGCAAATAGAGGTAAATTTATCTACCTCTCATACTGAGTTAGTTATTATCTACAGGTTTCACTGTAATGGAATATGTGTATGTCTTATTGATTGGTAACAACATTGTCTCATTTTAATTGTATTGTTTGCGGAAGAAGTTCAATAATTGTTACGCTCCGCAATTTAGCCTCGTTTTGATGAAACCTCGTTTGAAAATATTTTATTGCAATAGCCACATTAGGTAATATTAAGATTTATTTACGCATTGACAGTCGTCAGAGAGTATCGAAAAACAAGTTGTAAGTAAAGAATTATTTTACTATTGCACCTTATTAACTAATGATAGTTTTCATGTATACATGTTTTAATACTTAATACATTTAACTATATATTCATATATTCGTATTAATTTAGCTTAATTACTCTACTGTAATAGATTCTCATGTATTCTTCATTTTAGTTTCATCAATTTATCAAGAGATTGTTTATATCAACAAAGTTTAGTTTCTTGATATATGGTTTACACATGTGCGCGTCAGGCTCTCGTTTGAACACACATAAGCGGCGCACGGCAATAATAGATAATAGATTAAATTATAAAGAAGCTCGGTGATACAAACAAGTTAAACATGGACTCAAAGTATACCCTTTCTGTGACACTGCAGATCAATTTCAACAGATTTTACGGCAAATGGGCCTTGATTGTCAATGCACAGCGATGCGCCGCAGCTACTCACAACGCAATTCCGCTGGACCATTCCATCCGCCATCCTTAGATGGTACCTTCTTTGATGTTTTAGATAAAGTCAAGGCTGAGTCGACCTTTAGGGGGATTTGAGCCACAGGTGACCAGATATAATCCAATCTGAAGCTCGATTGGTCTGCCATCTGAGCTAATACTTGCAGTACAGAGTAGAGGTATCAGAGGTGAGTCCATATTTCTGGACGTAATCAGAATATGATCACCCTAGGAAGGGCAAGACAAGGTCCGTTAAAAATATCTTAGGTGCAATGGATTTTTTGATTTTTAGCAATACATGTCGGTTCACTTCCATTGATATGACTATATTAACTTATATGACTGTGTTAACTTTTCAGCAGTCATTCTGTTGATGCTACACTGTACGTGCAGCAGTGCAGACCTGTTAGACTTATGTTCGGGATATATATGTTAATCTTGAAATGAATTGTTCAGATTATATAAAACCTTACCGTAACAGGGCTGGTTGAAAGTTTTGATTCCGGTAAATTGACCCACATCAGTTTGAACTTTTCAAGTCGTTTGCAAAGAACTTCAGTTAACAGTCCATGATGGGGTGAGTCGGACTGTAAATGTTTTATATATGGGGATCGGCTGATAACAACAACAGTACCATGCAGCTCCTGAAAGCTGCAATTATGATTTTTTAATCTATTCATAGCAGCAGTAGGTTTTACAGGGGACATCATAGTGGGTCTTTGCCATTCAAAGTCTGCAACAACTTCTGCCAAAGCAACTCGCAGGAATTCAATTTCTTTGTGATGATTTTTGTAATGCTGCTTTCCTTTTTTCTTGGATGATAAATTTGGAAGCTCTAATTTGAGGTCATTTAAGAATTGTCGAAAGCTTTTTTCTTCAAAATCTATGAAAGACGATTTTGTATGCAAGCGATCTTTTCTAGAAAGATTGAAAAATTTATATCCCCAAACCAATCGGGACTTGAAAAAGTTTGAGGCTGCGTGACACTGTTGAGATTTCGATGCAAACCATAACAGCATTCGTAACGAACACAAGCGTATATAGTCTATCAGAGACTCATTACCGTCAGTATTAATGAGAAATACAACTTTTTCGAATGCCATTACATAGAAAATGGTCTCCGCTAAGCTTTATAGGCTAGACCTGGTTGTTCTCTCTATATTATTAATAAAACAGGCCTGGTCAACAAGCATTGCACGCTAGCAAGCTAGTTGGCTAGGCTAGGGTAGCTAGCCTACGGCATTCATGGTGAGTTGCAGAGTTGGTGACCGCTTCGCCGTGTCTTCCCGTCATTGTTAGGCATTATCTGTGTGTAAGTGTGTTTCCAATTTCTACACAAACTATTATAATACTATACCATCAAATTCAATAAGTGGAAAATATTAATTTCCTTTCTTCAATCATGTCTTAATTTTATGTGTCAAATGTTACA
Source organism: Haliclystus octoradiatus (assembly GCA_916610825.1). Classification (NCBI taxonomy): domain Eukaryota; kingdom Metazoa; phylum Cnidaria; class Staurozoa; order Stauromedusae; family Haliclystidae; genus Haliclystus; species Haliclystus octoradiatus. Next base: position 10,489,770 of record OU744446.1, read on the forward strand.
AATTTTACAAAAATGTTTCCATTACCGATAACCCTCACTTTCAGCATGGATACGAGGAGGAGGAAGAGGATGACAACCATAATAAAGGATTGAATCCACAGATTCAATCTACTTGCTGGATTGAAGCGAACATAGTTACGGATACTATTTCTGATTAGGAGAAATATTCCACACCCTAAAGCATTTCGAAAGAGAAATAATACGATGGAAAATTGTACATGCATCAAGGTGAATGTTGTGGACATTCCACTTAGTGGTTTCTTGTGTCTGCAGATTATTCCTTAAGAGAGTCATCATTGGATAAACACATTAGTTTTTTTCAATTGCTGCATCCTTCCTAAGTAACTAGATAACTATTCTTGAATAGTTTGTTAATGTCCAAGCTAGAGTTTGATACACATACTTTGTTGAATATAATGCGGATTATTTTCATACAAGTCACAGACTGCGTGCAGACTCAAAATGTTTCTAAGCAAAACAGTTGTAATATTCAACTGTTTTGCTTAGAAACATATTGAGTCTGCACGCAGGCTAAGACAGATCATGAAAGAACCATAGTTTACTTAATCGATAAACTATGATAGAACAGTTCATGGATTAATTGTAATTAGATAATTGCTGTGGCAGAAGCTCATAAGTATGGAACCATGTGGCGTTAATGAATTTTCTGTGAACTACTTTTGAAAATTTGATAAAGTTTCATGAACAGTACTTTCTCAAGGAAAATAGATGTCTTTCAAGTTAATTATCTACACCCTTGAAACATTAGCTACCTTGCACTGGAAGATAATAAGAAACAATACCGATTGGACATTGATCTCATTTTTAAATCAAGGGTTCTAATAAAAATATTTCAATAAATATTAACTGTTGTAAAAATAGATATGCTATATGTAAGCGTCTGGAAGCATTATTAACAAGGCGGTTGGCAAAACTATACACGTTGCCATATGATATATTTATGTATAAAAACTATACATTGAATTCGTGATCAGAGATAGGAGCAGCTACTGCGACATCAGTCAATGAACCACATTTTCTATCCTTTCCTTCAAGGAAATATGTTATAATTGTACCCTTTCCCTGAAAGAAAAGAAACATTTGATAAGATTCTCTATTTACATATTTTTAGCTGACCTGTGAAAAAATTCATGAACCGGTCACGAACGAATAATTTGAGTTTCTATTTTTTACAATACTGTATATTTTCTTTTAAAAATAAATTTATTATTCAAAATCCATGAATTCATGAACAGTCACAAGCGGTTCATGAACTGCTTATGAACCGGTTAGGAACTGCTTATGAACCGGTCAGGAACTGTTTATGAACTGCTCAAAAACTTCTTTCACAGTGGTTGAGGAACAATCTCTGATATATTAAATACCTTCATCGAGACAGGTCCTCTTTCTTTTAAATGATATCCTCCCAATTGATCAAGGGCTGCTTTGCATTCTGGACTAACATGAACATGTAACGCCAAACCAGTAGATTCCATTCTTGATGCGTAATTGACAGTGTCACCAAATAAACAATATCTTGGCATTTTGACACCAACAACACCAGCCACACAAGGACCTAATTATGAGACACATGAAAAACTAGAATTTTCACTTAATGTTTGACTTTGACATGAGCTAATTGGCAAGGACAATTATCACATACCTGTATGAATGCCTATTCTTAATTGTAGCTGACGATCAGGAATGTGACGTATGGTGAAGCCCTTGACAACATGCAACAGGTCAAGGCACATTGTTGCTATCTCTCCTGCATGTTTGATACCATTACGGGTTGGGAGACCTGACACAACCATGTATGCATCCCCAATCGTTTCAACCTAGTCAGTGGAATAAAAATGTCATGGAATTTTATTGAAAACAATGTATTTGTTCATGAAACTCAATTTTCGGAATTTGAAGAAATTTTCAGAGACAATTTATAATTAGTTGAAGAACAGCACAGTCAACTTCAAATGCAATTTATCAGAAACTTTACTTGATGCAGTCCATGAACTGTCCATTAACGTTTTTCGCATGGCCAGCGATATAATTATAAGTCATAAAAAAAATAACCATCCATCAACAGGACAATGAATAATTAAGTACAGTAGGCTAGGCCTTGATATTAAAAAAAATCATGACGTTTATTAGTGATGACAATTAACATTTATCAAACAAGATTGAGAGTGACATTGATAATTCTCAGTGTTGTGCGAAATAGAATTTGATAATTGTTTTATTATTAATCTATACCTTGATAATCCCATGAATTATTCAAGAAAAACTGCGTTTTGAGAAATATTACAAATTCAACGGAACAAGTTTGTTTAAATCTGTGTTTATAATTTAAGAACTTCAATACCTTATCGGTTTGACTAGATGAAGAATTCTTCGTTTGTTGTCCTGTTTTTATTCTTCGCATCTGTTTTAATCTAATAAATTTGATAGCTCTGTTTCTGACTTCTGTTAATGTAGTAAATCTTTATTTTGAAAAGTCAAAATTTGTAAAACAGAATTTTATCGCGTCTGCAACCTTGAAATGTTATTGTCTCGACTAATTGTTGCAGCCTAATTGTTTCGAGATCTACCTTATTGTCTCGGATTATTACGTCACGTTCAAAGACATCAGGAATTGTCAGATTCGATTAACCAATAGGAAGCAAGAAAAATTTCGAAAAAACTTGCCACTAATAATAATAGTTGCTATAGCAATACCTTGTATGCATCGTAAGCATCGACAACAGCATCAAATGCAGTGTATAAATCATTAAGTAAAGCCACAACCTATTAAGCAATATAGTATAACAGAGATCAACAACAGCATTTGAGAAATTAATGAAACATTTACTGTTAGCGATAGAAGTATTATGATACATACTTGCATTGGTGTACTAACAGCTGCAAGGCTCGTGAATCCAACAATGTCACTGAAGTAGATGCTGACACTATCGAAACTCTCTGCTGTCACATGACTACCTGATTTGAGTTGGTCTGCAATTGACCTAAAAGTAAGATCACAGGCAATAGTAAAAATGTCATGCAAGATTCTAAGCAAATTACAAACTGAGCTTGACAACTGGTAATTGCATACAATTGCAAGTACTTTGGTTCCAGTATCTAAATAGACAGACCATTATAGAAATGTGGTTACTACATAGAGACCACCGTTAAAGCAGGTTTGATTGATATTAAGATTACAATAAGTACATTGCCAACAGAATCGTCAATTTTTCAACTACCTAAGACCATCCAGTATTGATGATGTAATATAAAATTGAAAAATCACCAATAATAAAATATCAAAATAATATGGCTGATAATATGATTTGGGTTGCAAGAGCACTGGTATTGAAAACAAAGTCCCTCTCTTTGTTGTCGACATTGGAAATTAAGAATCATCACATTATACAAAATGATTATAAATGAAGATACACAATTAATCAAAATAAAAAAAACAAATATTGGTCCCTTACCGTGGTAGCATTTTATATAGAAGCTCTTCTGTCCTCTCCTTTTCTTCTGCCAGCTGTAAAGTTCTCTTTTTCACAAGCTCTTCAAGATTGTCAGTGTATTTCTCCATCAACTCTATCATGTTCTCAACTAAATTTCCCCTTCTTTCGCCATGATAGTTTCGCAAAGTAACTTGTAACATGTCACAATTAGGACGGACATGTGGACCGTCATCCCAGCACATGCGGATTATAGAAACTAGTTTTTCATCACATTCTAACTCATACTCATATGGACGAGTGGCAGGTTTAAAGCGCTGTGCAATACGAGAGATAATCTCTACAAATAACATAAAAAATAACATCATTTCAGACCCTGTTTTCTCAACAAAAAATATCACTGCTAACCCTTAGCAATCATATATGAATTAAAAAGATGATATGGGCTACTTTACCATCATGTGATAATGAAAATTCACTGAATGGTTCTTTCCTTGTCCATATCTCTGACATGACTATACCAAGACTGTAAATGTCTCCTGCTTGAGATTTCGCACCATCAATCATATGCTCTGGTGATGTGTACAGATTACCTAGTGAATGAACATCAATTCATTAACAATCAAAATATACAATATTGAGTTAAAAAGTCATAATTTCTGATGTGTGTATAATTCTTACGTATATTTCGCTGATATCCTGACAACATGCTATACTTTCTTTCACATCGAAACTTTTCAAAACCAAAGTCAGTGATCTTACAAACCCAGCGATTGTCAATAACACAATTGGTAGATTTCAAATTACCATGAGTATCAATCTCACTGCGGTGCAACTCACAGAGGCCCTATGGATGTAACACAACATACATTAATTTTAATTATATCAACTAATCAAACCTAAGCTAGAAATAAAAATAAATGGTAATACTCACATCAACAATGTCAAGAATAAAAGACATTTTAAACATTTTGTCAAGTTTCATGTCTTCATTCCGCAAAACATCCTACGAAAAAGTTATTGAATTTCAAATAAGCTGTTGGTCATATTATACATATATGTGTACTGACTTGAAAATCAATTTTTCATAAAGAATCCACATTGTGTGCACTGATACTACTTGGTCATATTGTAACTTAACCTTACATAATGTATGGAAAATAAAAACATTAATAGTCCAATATTTTACCTGTAAACTTCCTTTATGACAAAGACTCCATAAAATACAGACGTTTGGGGATTGTATACACATGCCAACAGGGGAGTTCAAATTTGCATGACGCAGATCTCTAACCTATTGAAAATAAATAAGGTAAGGGTTTATTGTTATATAGATATGAGTATAATATATAAAATACATAAGGATGGTGACTGAGTCAAAGAAAACACATCCTTAATTTCACAGAAATTAAGAACGTGTTTTCTTTGACTCAGTCACCATCCTTATGTATTACAGCTCTGCCAATGTTTAATCGGTATTGAGCACTATCACATCTGACGATAGATAAATCTATCTTTATTATTATAATATATAAAATATAAAGTCAAAAATCAGAGAATCATGTTTGCTATTCAAAGTTTCACGCCAATACGATCATCAGGCAAATTCTATTCAAGATTATAGATTGAATATATTGCCTGATGATCACCTTGGCATGAGAATTTGAGTAGCAAATATGATTCTGTGATTTTTGACTTTATATTTTATTAGTAGTTAAAGCTCTGCTGTATAGCATTGAGACCCCCTGTTCAATCAGTAAGACAACTTACACCACATTATATAGATATAATTATATAATTATATTCATTGTTATCAATGGCATATTAATCTTCAAGGGGAGATCTAAAAAAGATCATCTGGCACTTTATCTCCAAAGTTGATATATATTATATGTAAACTATCACTAAGATTTATCTGGAGAAGTGGCATTATGCCAATAATTTTTCTAATAGAGCAAAATAGTTAGAGAGTAACAATCACTGCAAATGAGTCTGAGATGAAAGAAAATAATGCTATCAATGACTTGATTTAATTCACAAGATGGAGGATGCTATGCTATTTCATATTCAGTATTACTGATCAGTTTTGAGCGATGAAACTAACAATGGCAAATTCAAAAAAGTTTCAAATTTTAACTTCATTGTGCATGTAGCTTTGTGTGTTTGTATTAGTGAAACAGCTGATGATAACAAATCAAATTTACCTTCTTTATCTCCACAAGATGTTCGCGGGTGATATTAACAGATGGTCGATTGATCATTTTTATATACACTTCAGCTCCCTAACGTATCAAAGAAAGCAAAGGAGTAAGAATACATTTTTGATACAAATGTATGTATTTTATTGTGTGTATAAAATATTTCCTTAACAATAGGATTGTCTTTTACAAGGCCGAAAGGCCCTTGAGTTGAAATATGTGTGCATATTGTGGATGGAATTCTTATAACTTCGAACCTCAGAATTATATCAATGGTACTCCGACTTTCAGATAAAAGTCATCACTGCATTATGATTACATACGTAAAATGAATGAAAGGCAGTTATCCTGATCCCAGTTGTAATGTGTGTGCTGAGATCTTACTATTGAAACTTACCAAGTAACGTCCAATATGGCGATTGCGCTCTAGTGACTCATCATTTCCAGAACAAATTGAATATGCACGTGACATAAGCTATAACAGACAGAGTAGAATATGGATTCTACAATCAACTTATACCATTTCATCAAATAACTAATGCTTTCAATGCAAGAAAGTAATAGTAGTTCATACAGTCAAACCTGTTATAACGGTCACCTCTATACAGCGGCCACCTGTCTATAATGGTCACTCTTTCAATGTCTAAAATAGTATTTTCTATTGAATCAAACCTGTATATAAAGGCCACCTGTCTATAGTGGTCAATTTATCTACCTCTCTTAGCTGGCCGTTATATACAGGTTTCACTGTACATATATTTGCACTTAAATTCAGGGTAAAAGATAATTTGCTATGTACATGTATTGATCTTGTCAGGGGTATTTACATAATATTGTACATTTTGTTAGAATCAAACTAAAGGTAGTGACATGAAGTATAATTTAGTTGAAGTAGTTAAATTTTACTTTAAAATGACATTCGTTAAAATCAAATCAAAGTTATGTCATGGAGAATTTTTTTTAATTATTATCATTATTATCATTTTTTAATTTAAAGGATAAAACTGATAGTGTAGATATTATATATGAAAGCTAGATTTAGTTTCATCATAAAATAATAATAAAGCGGGAAATTTAAACTATGAAATGTATGATACTCAATAGAGCCAATGTTCATCGTCATTTTTCTTGGCAATTATGACATATATGACAGTATTCCAGGACAGTCTAAAATATGAAGATAATGAGATGCGTTGGAGCCACACTCTTTGCATATACAACTTGATGATGGTTGATGGTATGATTTATCAAGGCAAAGTTTATGATGGAAACCATGAATTGACACGCGGGTGATGACATGACGATTTTGTTGATTTCTAAACTTCCACCAGGTGATGTTAGCCATTGGTGAAAGCAACGCACCTTTTCCAATCCAATTTTGGGTTTTGAGAGATTGCTTTTCAACACTTATATTAAGTTCATTTGGACAAAATGGAAAACGACTTGACAGTTGGTTTGTAAATGTTGTTGTCTCACAAAGTAAACGCAGAAGGGAGTTTGAAGACGATGATGGTAATCGCAGGGCTTTTTTCATAAATCTTGATTTAATACTGTTATTTAATACTTGGTTTTATTTATCTGGAGAGATTTGAAATATGGAGCAATGATTTGAAAACCATAAGAGATAATTGGTGCAATCTTCATGTTGAATATTTCAAGGGCAACTTGAAAGGACAAAAGAGGTAGATGTTGTAGAAGATTTATTGATATTGAAGCTTTCTGATTTTTCATTTGAATATGTTTATGAAATGATAGAGATGTTTGAAGAGTTACCCCTAGGTAGGTATATTCTTTGACATATTCTATTTGTTTATTATTATATTGTGAATTATCATTTCGGCAAATGTATCCTCCTTTACGAAATTTTAAGGCTTTTGTTTTGTTCAAATTTATTTCTAATTGATTTGTGACTGACCATTTCTCAAGAGTATGCAAAGCAGCTTGAATAACAAGAATATCATTTGAGACAATACAAGGTTGCCAGCAAAAAATAATGACAAAAGGTTTGAATGTTCTGATAATGACAATGCCAGATCAGCAATGTAGAGAATAAATAACGTTGGTGATAAACAATCACCTTGAGCAACACCATTGTGCTGTACAATTTGTTCAGCATACTGTAAGCCATCGTCTAAGTGGATAATGCTGTATGTGGGAAGATTTCTAGCGAATTGCAGTAGTAGTAGTAGTAGTAGTAGTAGTAGTAGTAGTAGTAGTAGTAGTAGTAGTAGTAGTAGTAGTAGTAGTAGTAGTAGTAGTAGTAGTAGTAGTAGTAGTAGTAGTAGTAGTAGTAGTAGTAGTAGTAGTAGTAGTAGTAGTAGTAGTAGTAGTAGTAGTAGTAGTAGTAGTAGTAGTAGTAGTAGTAGTAGTAGTAGTCGCTTATATTGCATTACTAAAGTGAATGGATTCTATAAATTCTTTGTTTAAATTCTAGCCTGGTTAAAGAGTGAGCAAACTATATAAAACGTTGTCTTACCCTGGCAAGAGCACCTTTTCCAAATTGACCTTTGGCTAAATTTGAGCTGACATCTTCGAAGTTGACAAAAAAGGATTTAGCCAAGAGATCTTTTTCATATTTTCTGCGTCTAATGTGTATAAAAAAATTATTATTATCAATAAGTTACAACACAAGTTTAATAAGAATTCTTCAACAGATTTGCTCAAATTGAAAAATGAAGCGTTACATACAAATAATAGGTAAAGACTGAAGACTGAGGTGATTCTATAAGAGATTACCAAAATATATTTAAAGGCTATCTAATAGCATAAGCCTAGTGTCTATCAAGAAATGTGCCTTGTATCATTTGATTGATTTATACTGTAGTCCAATTGTGTACGTTTTAATCTTCTACAAAATTATGTAATCTACGGTATTTACAAACATTGTTTTCATTGTCAATTTGTCAGAAGAGATTACCTGTATAACATGACACTTGATATGATGAGTGCAATGACAAGAAAACCAGACACAGATGCACTAACAGCAACCATGACTGAATTATCATCATTCTCTTCTCCGATGTGAATATTGGCTGCAAAATAAACATACATAAAGTCAAACTTATTATAAGAGTCATTTCTATACAGTGACTATCTGTCTATAGTGGTCACTCTTGCGATGTCTAAATTAGTGGTGAATGGGTTATTGGTTGTGTAACATGCAAAATAAAAACACAGAATGAAAGACAATTATAGGCTACATCGCTGTTTCAAGGTAAACCTAAAATTTAAATAACAATAACTGCATTAATTTGCTAGAGAACTATTGTACCACTTATATTACAGACGTTCTTGTATATGTCTTTCTTTATTCGACAATATCTATTTTGTTGTGGGATTCTCTTTGCTTGGTTTATGAGTTGAAATTGAATTTTAAATTGTGAATTCATGAATTGAAAATTCGCCGTCGAATGAGATTCCGACATTTGTTTTATTTTAAAAAAGGGTTACCACATGCTTGCAAATGTTTGTATTCATATTTACTAAACTCGAAAATGTTGGGAGACACTCGGGAAGCTAAAAATCAGTAATAAGTAATCCATAATAAGATCAGTACTGTGATGTGTCTAATGGATGGTACTATCCAATAATGAAAGATGCCTACAACTTTTCAGGGATACACATAAAAATTCCGGGCCACGGATTATTGCCATTTGTCAAACATGGTCCTGCAAAAATGTGCTTGTTCGACTAGGAAAATATTTGTTCAAAGATATCTGCAACCAACAATTTTATCTAAAGGTAGCAGGAAAATCTTGTGTGCCTTGTAAATTCCGAAGGGCCCTGGGGCGATTGCCCTGCTCATTACTGCCACCCTTTCAGCGGCTTTGCACTCTATCATTTTTAGAGAGCCAGAAGAATGTGTTAAAATCTAAGAAATTGTTGTGAAGCAGAAAGCATGTCAGTCGAACCCACAATCTCTGAATGTCCAGTCCAGTGTTATAAAGTTGAGCTACGCGATCACCAGATTGGTCTTCACAACAACTGCAAGTCACTCATTGTTAAGACACTGTAAACTTGTACAGTTACATAGACCGCCGCTAGTTCTGCCGTGCCACATGAGTTGATTTACTAAATGAATAGTGATAACTTTCCAACAGAATGAGTTAAATTTCTCATAATTGCTGATCTCAGGAAACACCCTGAATCTATAGAGTTATTGGATGCTGGCTTTGATTATCAAGACGCAAAAATTAGTGAGTCACAACTTTTTCAAGTGGAATTCTGACATTAAATTTGTCATAAGCTAATAAGGTGTACACATTGATGTTCAGATTAAGTCAAGATTAAGTTGACCCTGAGAGTGTTAGAACTGCATCCCATCAAATTTGGAGTCTGAATATCTGCCATCTGAGCTAGCCCTTGTTGATTATAAAATTATATTGAACACTCACACTTACGGCAGTTGGGAGAGCCAGGCACACACGGAATACGATCTTTCGGAGGATTAACAACATCTCCTGGCCATTTAATGGTATCATTATCAGCAAAAATTGTCAATTTATCAGTCACACGATTGTACGAGGTGATCAGGACAGATTTGCCAAATTGATAATTACGCAACTCATGGATAGATATTCTGTCGCCCTTCCAATCAATTCCAACAAAACCAGATGGACCTAATACAGAAACACACAGCACTGTATCATCAAACAAATTGATCACAATAATAATTTGTAAACCTTCATAGAGCAGCTTTCATAAAGTCCCATCCATTCAACAAAGTTCAAACGGCGCTAATCTTGCTATACAGTAGTCAGTATCCATGTTAGGTATTAAAAATAAGGTTGGCTCATAAAAAATAAAAACTCAAATACCTTAACTTGTTATACACAAAGTGTTTTGATTACTATGCTAAGTTTTTACGGCAAATGGATTTAGGCCTAAGTAGTTTTTGATAAATAGGTGTATGGTGGCCCATCGTTGCCATAGCGTTTTTTTTTTGAAAAAATAATTACGCCATGGCCCATTGTTGCCATAGCAAAAAAAAATTTACCACGTGGCCCATTGTTGCCATAGTATAATATTTTTAAATGATGGCCCATCGTTGCCATAGTAAATGGTTTTACTTTTTCATAAACTAAATGTTTATTATTAAGTTATTTTTGTATTTAAAACGCTGTGCCATGTTGTGCATGTTTTGTCTTTGATTCCTTCTGTTGTAGTTAGCTCTGTCAAATGCTGACATTGAGATTGAGCACTATTTCATATCTTTAATGTAATGTAATATGGTTACAATATAACTAAGAAACATGGGAATGTGTAGTACAAGTTAAACAGAAGTATAGTAATTACATTTGACTATGGCTATGATATGGTTTGTTTGGCTATGGGCAATTCCATGAAAATGTCCTTTCGAACTTGAAAATTAAAATTCGTTTTCCAGCCAATTCAATTATGCAGATGTATTCTTTATTACTTCAAATACATGAATATAAAAAAAAACTTATATATTTGAATATTTTTGGGAATGAAATTTGGTTTTTAAGATCAGCGCGTCGAAAAATAATTACGAAAAACGCGCCATTGGCGAGGAGAATTTTTCTTTCTGACTGCGTGCAGTTTAAACAATACTTTTAAAATAACACATAAACATACGTTATAAACCAATATTAATATGTTTGTAAAACATTTCACTCGAAAAATTAAAGAATTATGAAATTATAGGCCTTTATTCAACCTCCTGAAACTCCATCACGAAAAAAATGACGAAAGTTAATATTATGTTTCGCACGGTCATTCTTTAAAAAAATTGTTTTGTCAGTGTTTGAAGATTTGATTTGTACGCATGCCTGCGGCAATATTTCACGATAAAAACCGGGCAACGACACACAAAAAGTAATTTCAATGACGAAACTCCATCACGAAAATCTGTTGTGTTTTGAAACTCATTCATTCGTATAATTTTCACGATGAGGAACAACGCGCAAGAGGCGGAGCAAAAGGTGTTTAATTACAGCGGCGTCTCTGAACTACGATTTCAACAAGTCAAAACAAAACTAAACTAAACAATGGTAATGTGTTTTCGCTGCAAACTTTGACTATTATTTAGTTCATTTTCCACTTGAAATTATATATGATATCTTTCATTTCTCTTGCTTGTTTACTATTTCTATTATTTGATTTAAAATTAATCATTTACGGCATAATATTTGAATAAAAGTGTTTTTATTCACGCGGAGGTGTCAATTTCGAAATCAAATATTCACTCGCGCTGAGCGATACACAGGGCAATGACACTTCGGATCGTTCCAATTTCAAAGTTTACATGCCAAATCAGATATTATTCAAATCATAGTCCATTATATTGCTTCGTATTTTATTTAAAAATAGAGGAAGAAGACTACAGGAACACTACAAAAGACTATTTTAAGTTTGTAATTTAAAACATTCCATCAAGGCTAACAGCAATGAAACTCCATCACAAGCGAAATTCACAGAAGAAACTCCATCACGAAACGCGTGAAACTCCATCACGACGAATAATCATTAATTCTGAATTATTTAAAAGTTTTAATCACTTTTCAATTGTTGGGACTCACTTTATATACCACTAAGCTATACAATCATCGTTTATTCAGTAAAATTCCAGCCCGAACTTCACAGGAATTTGAAAAATCAAACTTACGATTGAAAAATGGAATTTCTTCAGGAAACTCCATCACGAAGGTAAATTGCAAAAATATTGATAAATAAAAACATTTTTGATTTAGAATGATTATAATTATGTAAACATAATATATATTATATGTCTAATCATTTGAAAGTCTATCTGAAACAAGCGCTTCCACATAAATAATGCAAAAAACCTCTGTAAATTGAAACTCCATCACGATGGAATTGCCCCTATACAATGTAAATGATGTATACACTTACGATCACTAATTATCGGGAGTCAAAGAATAATATGTAATTATAATTCTCGGGAGAGTTCTGAATTCATCGTCATCAATCATCATTATCTTACATTCGCAAATTCACGTTTGGATTTGGATATGTCCAACCTAAATATTTCAATAGTCTAGTTACAATTAATCAATTACATTGTTTCACAGGAAATAATAATTCACATATACTTATGTCTTTTCAACAGGTCTAGGTCTAGCTATGACAGACTGTTAAAACAGTAGGGTGGAACTCCAGGCTCGAAAGGTTGTCAATATATCAATTTTAAGATAATAAGTTGAGTTGTTAAAGAAAAATTGTTGTAGCTAGCTACGTTGAGCGCTGGCATAGCAAAAACTTTCCATTCATTTATTTGATTCATTTATTTGTTCAAAAGCACGCTGACCGAGAACCGCCATATACCAGCATGCATTGTGGCATTGCCTATACAACTATAGCATAACTAGAAAATAGAACCAATATTCTGAGCAACAATGTGGATTCTAGCCTATACAATATTGAGAGCTTAGCGGGTTAACAGCCATTAACTGTATGGCCTCTACACCCACAGCTAGTTTGCCCTAAAGTATAGACGCGCAACTAAAAATGAAACATGGTCGACATAAATATCAATTTCAAAGATGTGTGTTTTCCGCTTGGCCTACCTCTTGGGCTATCGGTTTCAATTTTATTAATAATATTGTTGATAATTTTAATATCCCACCTGTTGAAATAGTTGCAAGTATTTAAATAGGTATGGATATCTGCAGATTCTATCAAAAATTTATAGACGCTAATTGACTATTTGATGCTAATCTAACAAAAAATGTTGACTGTCTATTAGCTATTCTCCCAACTTTCAATGGAATTCTGGGCCTTTATGCTGTTTCTGTCTCATTTTTCGAGGTTGTTTGCAACATTGTAGAATATATTATTATTGGCTATATTGTAATATATATATAAATATTGCTATATCCAATGGCTATAAAATAAGATTTCGGAAAATAAAATTTTATGAAAAAGTAAAACAATTTACTATGGCAACGATGGGCCATCATTTAAAAATATTATACTATGGCAACAATGGGCCACGTGGTAAAATTTTTTTTGCTATGGCAACGATGGGCCATCATTTAAAAATATTAGACTATGCCAACGATGGGCCACGTGGTAAAATTTTTTTTTACTATGGCAACAATGGGCCATGGCATAAAAATTTTTTCAAAAAAAAACGCTATGGCAACGATGGGCCACCATATAGGTGTTTGAAAAATCTTGAAAATGGAAATTCAAGGTTAAATTACGTCATAATGTCTTTTCTAATCACGACAAGTGAGCGCAATAAGATCACCACAACTATCGATCATTCGTCCATAACAACAACACGATTTTCTAACATTTCGTTGTTATGAACGAATGAGCTACCGTGATCTTATCGCGCTCACTAGTCACTTAACTTTCGATATTTGAAACGGTCACTGTTTCAAATGTTTAATTCTCAAAAAATGCTTGACGGTAGGCTATATCGAAAAAAACTTGGCAAAGTAATCAAGGCACTAATAGTACAACAAGTTAGTACAAACAAATAATACAATATTTTTTACCTATTGGTTTTTGTCTAAAAAAAGAACTTAAAAAGCGAAAAAAAATGCTTTCTCAACAATTTAGTAACTGTAGGCCTACTTTGTGGAAATAACTAAGCCTAACTAAAACCAGCAACGCATGTGACTCAATCATTGGTAGTATCTATCAAATAGATGATGTTGATACCAATAACAGAAACAGCATCAACACAATGATTGAGTTATCTTTTATCATTGCAATATCAAAAAAACGTACCAACAAAAGTTGCGTTAAAAACATGCTTCATCAATTGCTGTGTGTCATTTTTCTTGAAGCCAGCTGCTAGTGTCTTATTGAGAGCTTGTGCATACAAATAGATGGCATCATACAGAAAAGCTGAACTTTGATCAACCTAAAATTATCAGGGAGAATGAAATGAGTAACCAATGAGCCTATATGGCAGTGCCTGACAAAAGATTTTGAAGATTTTTTATTCTGACCGAGGTCAAAGTTATTTGTCAAAGCCGTAGCCGTTCTGTTATTTTCAACATTTTTTCCTGGACCTTCTATTGGGACTTTGGGTATAAATAAATAAAAAAGATTCCATTTTCTTTGAGCTTGACTTCTGGAATCCAGATTTCAGTAAAATGGTAAAATTGTAGCAATTGTAACAATGTAACTCAAGAGTCCTTTTGATCGTTTGAGTTTATTTCAAATGCTGAAAAGCCTTGAATGTGACAACAACTGATCAGCAAAGAAATACTATTGATGGTTTGTTTGCCAGTAAAAACACATATGGTAACAGCCTATTTTTCACTTATTAATGGTTGTAAATACATATTACGTAATGATAAACAACTTTTGAAATATTTTGAAGAAATGAATTAATATGACAACTTGCAAGACCTGCGTTTTTATATGAGTAAATTGATTGCAGTTGCACAAAAGATTTGTAAACTTCTTGGGGAGTATTGTGTCTGTGCTTCTTTTTTGGCTCATGTTGTAGGTGTTTTTTAACACTGATTTGGTTCATTTTCATACTAAATTCAGCTGGGTCAGTAAATAAAAAAAAATTAATTTGCTTTGTTTATTAAAATTAGGTGTTGCTACAATGCTAACATATTGAAATGATGATAACGATATGCACTTGTATTGAGTTTTGCAACATAACTATCAACCAATCACAATCAATAGACCTTAGGGATTTTAATTTTGGATTTCACAAACACAATTACACATTGATTTAATATGATCATAAGCCGCGTCAGAACTCTGTTATGAACATGAAAATGGGGCCATAACCCTCATTTCATAGGGACCATTACATAGCTATCTCACCTGCTCTTCTTGCTTCAATGTATAGCCAAATGGGGATTCTGGCATCCTCTGTCTTACATTCGCACTGAAATTTCCATAATCTGCACCTGTACTTTGAGGACTTGCGACACTCATATCAAGAAAACCATGAAAAACAGTAGAGAAATTCCGTCCTAACATCCAGTCTGCACCATCCCATGACTCTTTTAATTGGAGATCAAATGTAATAAACACATGCTCACCATCCATCATACCAATCTCATGAGCCATTGCAAGATATTTTGCAGTTTCAAGTGAATAACCAAGAATAACAATAACTAGTAAACAATTGTAAAATGGCATCAGAATTGATGATACATAACATTAAAGTGATTGGTCTAACCAATGGAGTGATTTAATCTACTGTGCAGCCAGTTTGAAGAGGGAATACGCTAAAAGATGAAGATCGCATACATAGTAGATTTCACAGTGTCTGTAACTTGCGTGCTGCATTCTTTTTCAGGAAATACATTTACGGTTTTTAGCATCTTGATGTTATGAAGACGTTCTTGCTTGGCTAAATTTGGAAGTCACTGGACATCATGCTGCAGTTGACGGGTACTTTATTCCAGACCGAGAACCAGACTTAATTAATTTATTAAGAGATAAAATTGAAGCCGTAAATAAGCATTTTCTGTGAATTGTTGAACAAGTCTGGAGTAAAATCCCCATCAATTGTCCCATGACAGCCACTACTAAATTTAGTCAAGCGAGAACCAGACGTCATCACGTCTTCACGTCATCCAGAGCGCAGCGTATCGGACCTCTCATTCGTTGACGATATTGCTATCTTAACAAATAGCATATCTGAAGCACAACAGCTTCTTGATGAAGTTGAACGGGTTGGTAAAACGGTAGGCTTGACAATTAACACGACTAAGACGAAATTTATTGCTTTAGGCATAAAACAGGGACATCTTGCTACATCTAATGGTGACATAGAACGTGTAGATTCGTTCAAGTACCTAGGTTCTGTACTTCCATCTTCTTCAGATGATTTAACACAACGTAGAGGCCAGGCTTAGGCAGCCATTAGAGGTCTGAATAAATTCTGGGTGTCCGATGTCAACACTGACGTTAAGTTAAGACTGTTCAGACACACGATAGAACCTGTTCTATTATATGCTTCTGAAACGTGGGTTCTATCAACCTCACTATTGACCCGACTTGACTCAGCTTATGACGCCATGCTTCGGCATGCTTTAGGAGTACATTGGCCCAACTTACTGTCTACTGCTAAACTTAGGAAACTTTCCCCTTCTGCCTCTGCTATTGCTCACCAACGTCAGATGTCTTTTTTAGGTCACATCGAAAGATCAAAGACGTATGCCCCTCAACCGCTGCATGACATCCTTCATTGGCAACCGAAGGAGATGCTTCGACGGGGCTATGGTAGAGTAGTATCTTTTCATAATGTTTTGTATCGTGAATTGTGTTATTTAAAAGTTTCTTTGTCAGCTATGTCTGACCGTGTTTTGTGGCGTTCTTTATGTAGCAAATATGTAAGGCGTAAGAGGGACGGCACATTCCTATAATGTGACTGTCTATACTACTACTAAGCGAGAACATATTCATAACATCGTGATGCTAAAAATTGTAAGCAGAGGTTGTAGTCAAAAAGGTGATAAATTATGATGTTTTTCCTGAAAAAAAATGCAGCACGCACGCAAGTTACAGACACCGTAGGTTTCAGGTTGTTTAGCACGGTGGAGTAATTTTCAATCTATGCAACAATTTTTTTTTGGTTAAAATTATCTACAAACGGGAAAATAGAATATATTTTAGGCTAACTTATAATCAATATTACTTGACGATATGAATTAACGATATGTTGAATTCAAATCCTTGATCTTTGAAGAAATGATATCTTTAACGTTCTGTACATTTTACCTCAAGGCTATGTTTTTCATGTAGCGAAAACACTATTAAGACAACTACGCAGCTTTTTAGACATAGGCCTAATAAATTTTATTAGCTAACGATTTCCTACTTACTTCTAGCATGCTTTGATGCTCTTAGTAGAAATTCTTCATGGTCATCTTCATTCTCTTGAAAGGTGATATATTCTGCAACATTAATACCATACTCTGGTAATTGTTCTTGCATATGTTCACCAAGCAACCGCCACGCATCAACACCCTCAACAATGACTGAACATAGCCTCCATCTAAAGCGCTTAATCAGTTTAACAAAATTCCTAGTGATTGGTCCAGGATCTGTTCTTGCAAAAGATTCTGTCCTAGCAAATGTTGGATATTCCTCTTTGTCAGATAAGTCACTAGCAGAGCAGCTATAACTGATCATAGGCATATTATAAAACGTTGCTAGATGGCCGGCAGGAAGACATCCATCTGAGCAGTAAGGTCCAATGAAAGCATCCACACCAGATTGAAGAAGATCAGATGTGGAACCAACACCATCTTTACCATTGCATTTACTATCCCGCCAAATGAAATCTAAATGATGATCAGGTAATATGTACTGATCATTATTAATGTCGTCAACAGCAATGAGACTAGCTGATGCTAGCAATCTTCCTACAGGCCATGATCCCTCCCATGGTAGCATCAAACCAAATGTGATATTTTCTTTTGGCAGTGAACATTTTGAAATTGAGATCAACGATAGCATCAAGGTTAGGATAAAGACCACCATTGTGTGTTTGACCTTGGATAGTTCAATAGTCTTTGTTGGTTCGTATCATCTTTGGCATTGTTGATGAAATATTTGCTAAGAATAAAATATGTTACTTGATCAAACAAAATCGTAAAAAATTAAGCAAGAGCAGGAGGATTCCACAAAAGTGGGGATCGTGTAAAGTTCAACAAGCCTAAATCCAGAAGGGTAAAGCAAATCAAAGGGAATTGAGATTTTATGATAAATATTGCCCAAATTTGAACAACAATAAATTGAGGAAAAACTGTAGAAATGTCCTAGGATTCCAGAATTGTAAACCTCTTTCAGATCTAGAAAAGAAATATGCCAGGAATAAACCAAAAACTTTTACTTATTTGTCCCTGAAAAACCCCGGCAGAACCAAATGACAAACTGCCTTCAGAATGATCGTTTCAATGTACAGCTCATTAGATGTAGAGCAATATTTTATCAAGTTCTGTGGTCCAAAATGAGAGATATAAGTCTCAACGTCAAAAGTTTTAAGTACCGGTAATGGATTTTTTTATTTCAAGTGTTTATGCGGTTTCCACATCTTTACTACTTTGGCTAGACAAAGGTATTTTTAAGCCCCATGACTATATAGAGAAAGAGCGCAGAGACAAGCTGCAGCGATAATCCTGTCTAGGCTTAGCCGTAAAGATGTGTTACCGCTTGAAAAAAAGTTCAAAATCGATTTTTTTGTACTTTAGAGACATATAACTCTTTTGTTGGAAGTTCTCAAATAATGAGTCAAAATATATCTTCATCTTGAGCTAAACTTGACAACGACATTGTACAACGAAAACGTTTTTGTATCAAGGTGCCCTTTAAGTAGGGTCTGCCCCCGTCGTGGGCACGTCTGATTTACGGAAAACGGAAAAAAACTTGCGGAAAAATATAAAACGAGATCCATTGTATTCTGCCTTCCTGTGAACGAGTGTACCGTGTGGAAATACATCGTTTTGAGCGATGGATTTAGGTGTAGTGAATATAGCAACAACTATTTTGCGATGATGTTTTGAGTTTAGAGTTTGGACATTCGACATAAGACATTTGGAAATTATCGATATTATTGATATCTGGTTAATTTACTCCTCCAGTCTTTTACGCGGTTATTATCATCGATTGATGGAGCTGTTTGATTGATTGATTTACTGTATTCTGTACTTGTGTCACTGTCATTTTCGTTAGTTAATTTCATACAGGCCTTCGCCCACCTAACATTGGGACATTGCTAAATGTAATTTATTGCATGATTGTCGATTTCTATGGTTGAATTCACCAAAAACAAAGATTAAATTTTAGTTCCGATTTCATCTCATTACCAATCTCTTAACAATTGGGCTAAGCAATGGCAAGATAAAGACGGTATCCTTCGTCAACGGATACAAATGGTAACTGCAATAATTCTTCGCCATATATATATATATGGACATCGAATCGATAGCTTTGTTAAAACTCTGATTGTGAAGGTAAAATAGATTAAACTCCAATGTTTAGTTTGTCAAACTATTGTCAGATACTTGCAAACACTGTTCAGATCGTCATTCGAATTGAATTAAAAACATTTACAATTTCTTATTCTTTTCTATCTATGATGATTTCATGAATAAAAAATAACAGATGTCAAGACAAAATAATCACAATCCAGGGCAAAATTGCAAAATGTTATTTTCACTGCATCTAAATCCACCGCTCACGATATATTCCCATGCGGTACACTCGTTTAATGAAAAGCAGAATACAATGGACCTCGTTTTATATTTTTCCGTTTTTGGATTTCATATTTTTTATGTTTTGAAATCCATGCGACTTGCTTCAAAGTAAGTCAAATTTTAAGATCAATTCTTCAAAACTATGAAGCATTATAAATTTAATCCCAGAAGGTTTACAATCGAACAACACAGTTCCCGGAAGATCAAAACTTTTGTGAAGCCCTGACGGTAACCGTACATATTTTATTCGGAGTCAGTCTGAACTTGGACGGAATTAGGTCGAAAATTGATCTAAAATTTTGTAATTTTGGTCGAAATTTAGACAGAAATGCGTTGAACTTCGGCCGGAAATTAGTCGAAAAAGGGTCATTGTAGTGTCCACAGAACTTCGTCTTTCCGACCGACTCTGAAACAACGTAATGTGTTTAGCGGGAATGATACAAGTGGTTTAGTTTAGTTTAATATAGTATCTGAATAACGTACTTTGGCCTACTGCAAAACGACAACAAAAAATTTGGCCAACCATTGAATGAGAAGACCACAACAGCACAGAAATAAGTTTCACAATTAGTGTTTACTTATTTGAATTTGTATGAGCAATTAATTGACTCTGTGTCCCGCAGTACAATGAATTTGATATTGCCCTGGCGCTTAGTCTTCTTTCTACGCGTTTCTTTCGTCTACTACTGTATATGATGTGTCTAGGCTATACCAGTCTATACCTATACATACCTCTTTCTTTGGGGGAGGGCCAAATCATATCAATAATTACAATCCGAGGAAAAACTTTCAAAACAAATCAAGAGATATCGAAGTAGTATATATTATATTACAAAATGAGACCTTAAAATTGAAATCCCCTTAAAATGGCTAGCTGTGACACAGTGCCAAACTGTCAGTCAGCCGACAACTCGACAAGTAGGCTGACCTTATAGCAATGTGCATAATAACTTGAGAGGCATAATTAAAATTACAAATAGAACCATTTAATTTACCTTGAAATAATTAACAATAGGCCTACAGTGGTTGGTTGTTTACCTTTACCACAACATCGCTCTTATCCTTTTAAATATCACCTCTGTGACCTCTTAACACCAATTCCACAGTAAGCAATTTCAATTTAACTCGTGAGACAAAGTTTATTACTCTATCCGCGAAAACAAACTGGTCAAAAGTGGTGTCGCATGGTGTATTCAATTCCGCCATTGTCATCAGACAGTACTAATATGGATGAATGCACATTATTGCGATTTCAATAAGAGAAGACAAGTTGTGTTGAAAGCACAGGTTGAAGGCCAATGTAATTGACGTCATTGTTGTTATAGCGACAAGTGAAAGCTCGCACACGGAAACACCCCTGCCCAGTACTCAGAGCAGAGGCTGTAGCCATTCTGAGCAATTTACTTATTTTTGACCAATTTGTCTTGGAAATTATCCACTCAAACATGACTGTTGCCCAAAACAAACGTGATTTTCCATTTGATTGTATCGATTTTATTTGACTTCATGTTCGTCAATGAAGGCTAATGTTACAACCTGACGGTCAGATGAACTACAGATACTACATTTTGGATGATCTTCCTCCCTATAAGTAGGGTTGCGTGAATGCTTGGTGATATCATGTTGATGTTTTGTAAACTTTGAATTCATACAACAACAACGCAGCATCAAATCTCTTCTGTTATCATAGATTATATCATGGTTCTATTATAGACAAACAATACATACTGGATTACAGGGATTTGTCTGATGTACGCAAAGGGAAGCACAGAGCTCTATCGTCACTAGTTTCAAGGGGACTAGTTCACCCTTCATATTTCACCCCCATTGAGACGTTTGCTCTGGTTTGCTGCAAAGAAAGCTGCACATTTCTGTTATTTCTGTCTCCTTTACGCTATGACGTTTTTTCAGTCACTTCAAAATCGGTAAAACTATGTGATTTTGTCCCGTTATTGTCCACAAATTCTCCTTTCACACCCCCTTCCAAAAATAGCGACAGCACTGGGAAATCTAATTTATTTGTAAATAGTATAGGGCAGAATTCCTAGCTTTCTTTGCATCGAATAGGGCATTATAGGGCATGGGCATGCAAAACAATTTTTCAATAGTAACGTTTAAAGCATGTCAAAATCGCCTAATTACCGGAAATTAACTTTTCTGAGACTGTGTTTTTTGAACCTAAGAAGAAATAATTCCTTCTTTGCAAAACTGCTGTTGCTACTTTCGCACAGGAAAACTGATTTTATATCTTTTGAACAAAATATGAGTGGAAAATGATACAAAATTTCCCGTTTCAATGATGTCGAATTCTCACTTCGAGGGATTATTTTTGACAGCGTTTCAAAGGGTAATTCTCTGTAAATTGGAAACTTAGTAGAACAATAGCAGAGAACGGTCTGCTGTACTACTATAAGTAGCCCCTAAGTTTGCGAGCAGGCTAGGTGATTCTCGGTTCATGTTTTATAGAAACCCCCGCTAGTTTATACCTGTATACATAATAATGTGAAATTAAATGTGTGAAACATACCCGCATACAGTATATTTGAATTACGGAGGGTTATACGATATGATATTTAAAACTACGCATAAAAATTGTTATATATAGATCTTCCGATTTATTTTCGTTTGATAGTAACTATAACAAATACAAGATGCTTGGTAAGTTCTAAAATCTAAAATTGGAAGCATCTACTATATGTAGGCAGTTAATTATCGCCTACCAATTATTTCTAATTCGTTTACTAACCGTGTTATATACCATGGGTGTGAAACTTCTTACCCGAGCAAGTCATTAGCTCAAGCTCATTAGGCTGTATATAAGAGGAAATTCGGTTTTCCTCTACTTGATTGTCGAAACTAATCTCAAATTTTCTTATTGAGTATTGACAAATATATCAGCCATCTATTTTAATCTATCTATATTTCTCTTCTCTTTCTATTGACTGCCTTCATTATATGATATTATCTATCCCATTCAAGGAAAGTCAATCCAGCCACTAGGCGCACACATAGGAAAAAAGTATCTAGGCAGGCGTCGTTTAAATACGAAGGGCAACATACGTACGTCTTTCTCTTCAATCTATTACAAATGATGTATAGCGCCTTAAGCCAAACGGTTTCCGTATTGAACATGCCACAGATAAATTACATCATTTCTGAATTAAATTTCTATAAACTCTATATAAAACTTACAGCTGCTTAAAGACCGTCGCTATCAGTTGCTTTATCATTTTTTTAGTAATGGATGGAATCTTTCATTATAAGACCGTCACATCCATACAATGTTTATGATTGATTATAAGGGGACAATTCATTACTGTCTTTACAGGTTTGAGCGGCATGTTGCTGTCTAATCATAATTTTTTTTTCTGAAATATAGAGATCCTTTCAATATTTTTATCACATATAAGCACGAAGTTAGCCAACTGAAGCTTATTAAACTAAACTAAAAAAAATAATGTTATACAGCTGTGCAACCCTGGCAGGCTAATATCATTACTTTCTTATTTACAGTTACCCATTTAATATCGCCGACTTTTCAAACGGCCCACTTCTATCAGTCTCAACCATTCACCTCGGTTATTATAATATAACCTCTGTCCTCTATATATATCGTTGGTTGTCGACTTGCTTTAAGTCTCACTTCTGTGTTATGTCGATCTTGATGGATTGAAATACCATTGCAAAGTGATGCATCTCGCTTTCCAATCATGAAAATGAGGCAGAAAAAAGCAGTACTAAGTAATAAGTATATTCCAGTCAACTTATGTGGTACGTTTTGCAACAGGGCGTGGATCGGAACAAAACTAGAAATACGAAAAAGTTTGAAAAATTTAAAGTTAATACAGTTTCAAAGACAGTTTCAACGTCTCAATAATTTCAATGGGTCGTGACAGTTTCTTTCCAAAATGCCCGTTCCATGTGCATGTATTTGGTGGTTTCAGCCATAGTCACTAGAATGCCATAGTCAGCAGACGAAGACACGTGTTACATATAATATTATAGGCTTGCTTGAAGGTATTGAACATTGAATATCACCTGAGAAATTAATGTTGTCAAGCTCATTCGCAGAAGGCAAAGCTACGCTATGCAAATACTATTAAAGGAAATCTTCACTTTGACCATGTTAGGACTTACCACAAGATAAAACGAACTATAAGGGGATGATTTATTATTTAGCAGAGCTTATCTCTCAATTTTATAAATTACGAGTCTTATGCATGATGAATTTAGGAATTATATTTTTCAATTGCTTGAAATCAGTTTGTGGGCTGCATAGTATCTCCTGATTTATCTTCGACGATTCTAGAACACGTACAGCAAATACCTGATTTCAATCCGATTTTTGTGCTCGTAATCAACTTGCTGCTTTATTATCCCTTTTATACGTGTCGGTCCTTATAGATATATAGCTAACTGAGACAGATGCAACCAATCTCACCATCCTATGAGAAACTAATACCCTGTTTATTGTGTCACATTCTTCAACGTAACACTCTATCATTTTGTTATTGATTTACTAAAATACAAAATCGATTAAATATAATATATAATATATAATAATAATAATAATAATAATAATAATAATAATAATAATAATAATAATAATAATAATAATAATAATAATAATAATAATAATAATAATAATAATAATAATAATAATAATAATAATAATAATAATAATAATAATAATAATAATAAGAATAAGAATAATAATAATAATAATAATAATAATAATAATAATAATAATAATAATAATAATAATAATAATAATAATAATAATAATAAGAATAAGAATAAGAATAAGAATAAGAATAAGAATAAGAATAAGAATAAGAATAAGAATAAGAATAAGAATAAGAATAAGAATAAGAATAAGAATAAGAATAAGAATAAGAATAAGAATAAGAATAAGAATAAGAATAAGAATAAGAATAAGAATAAGAATAAGAATAAGAATAAGAATAAGAATAAGAATAAGAATAAGAATAAGAATAAGAATAAGAATAAGAATAACAATAACAATAACAATAACAATAACAATAACAATAACAATAACAATAACAATAACAATAACAATAACAATAACAATAACAATAACAATAACAATAACAATAACAATAACAATAACAATAACAATAACAATAACAATAACAATAACAATAACAATAACAATAACAATAACAATAACAATAACAATAACAATAACAATAACAATAACAATAACAATAACAATAACAATAACAATAACAATAACAATAACAATAACAATAACAATAACAATAACAATAACAATAACAATAACAATAACAATAACAATAACAATAACAATAACAATAACAATAACAATAACAATAACAATAACAATAACAATAACAATAACAATAACAATAACAATAACAATAACAATAACAATAACAATAACAATAACAATAACAATAACAATAACAATAACAATAACAATAACAATAACAATAACAATAACAATAACAATAACAATAACAATAACAATAACAATAACAATAACAATAACAATAACAATAACAATAACAATAACAATAACAATAACAATAACAATAACAATAACAATAACAATAACAATAACAATAACAATAACAATAACAATAACAATAACAATAACAATAATAATAATAATAATAATAATAATAATAATAATAATAATAATAATAATAATAATAATAATAATAATAATAATAATAACAATTATAATAATAATAATAATAATAATAATAATAATAATAATAATAATAATAATAATAATAATAATAATAATAATAATAATAATAATAATAATAATAATAATAATAATAATAATAATAATAATAATAATAATAATAATAATAATAATAATAATAATAATACTAATAATAATAATAATAATAATAATAATAATAATAATAATAATAATAATAATAATAATAATAATAATAATAATAATAATAATAATAATAATAATAATAATAATAATAATAATAATAATAATAATAATAATAATAATAATAATAATAATATTTGAAAGGGGTACTAGTTCATTGATTGGTAGGGTCTTCACTGTCCAGTTGGCGTAGGTTCTTCTAATTACATCAAAGGGTTTATGTGGGGGTGTTAGGGATTTCTAATAGTCGAGAAAATGAAGATTCTCAAAAGGTATATCAACAGGGCTATGCTATGAATCGAGTGTAAATAGGTTTCAGTAAAAAAGGAATGGCATATCTTCTAATAGAGGGTATATCTGTACTACAGTATAACTTTTCTAGTGTGTCGACCAATGATATAGGCGCAAACAGAGAGCAAATGTTTTCTTTGACAAATCAAAATATATATAACAATTGTGTTGTTAGGTGTAGTGCATTATATTTGTATGTTGTGTTATCATCATATGATCATTAACTTATTATGATGCTCATTTATCTCGTATTAATTATAGACTACAGATATAGCATGTAACCTCAGTCATAGGTCTCTCAAGATCATCACATATTTTCAGAGTATGTCTTGTAAACAATCAGGGTGTCTGAATATCACTGTCCCGCTCAATTCACTTAGTTTATGTGTTAATGACTTGATGGCCATATGGCTCTATTTGTCTTTAACTTTATGTAGGTTTTAGAATTGGGTTTATCTTTCTATACTCAAGATTACGGCCAGATGACACTGCTGTTAGGTTGATTGATTCTGTATTAATTTATGCTGTTATAGTATTTAATGTTATATAGTTACATTGAATTTGTGCTTCTTTTATATTTGACGACCTGGTCTTCGGTGGGTCTAAACAGCGGAAGCACGGAAGTCATTGTTTGAAACCTGATTAAACCTGGTCCTTTTGGTTTACTGTATTATTTATTTAGACATTATTTATTCATCTTATGGCTTCTATATGCTTCACTCAATATGTATAAATTATAGTTTATATCAACGTTTGTTGTTGCTTCATTTATTGTAGACTTGTGTATTATTTGTCTTACATCGATTTATATCGCTATATAGTTGTATTATTTTCTTATTCTCATCCTTCAGTGGCTAATTGTTTAGAAGTTGTTTCTTTGAAAATTTACGAATTTAGTTTTTATACAGTAGTTATTATTTGTGAACGTTAGGCAATATCCAAACAGTCCTGATTCTGCATTTCGTTGGGAGAGGAATTTCGAAATAATGAATATTTTGATTCATATGATACTTTAGCGCTTGATGCTGGGCAAGGCAAATGAACACGGTGCGCATCTAGACGCGTTTCGTTCATTTCAGGACTCATCAGTAGAATTAGCGCAGCCGACGGGGGAATGTCAGAGACATGAGGTGGGTCAAGGCAGCATCGAAACAGCAAGAGGATATAAAACCTTAGTTGCGCTCAATTGATTGAAATTAGCGAAATGTTATCAGTTTATGTTGGTGTAGTAGTCAGAAAATTGTAGAGATGTGATAAAGCAATTTCGAGAGACAGTGGAAGACAGTCAACACAACACAACTATTTCACTGCAATCGAACGATAAAACCCTCAAGAAAAAACAAACGAGCAGAGCCGACTTAATTGCTCTTTATTGTATTGATCTCGGCCGCAACACTGCAGATCAACTTCAACAGATTTCATGGCAAATGGGCCTTGATTGTCAATGCACAGCAATGCGTCGCAGCTACTCACAATGCAATTCCCTCTGGAGCTGGACCATTCCTTATGTGGTACCTTCTTTGATGTTTTAGATAAAACCAAGGCTGAGTTGACCTTGGGGGATTTGAGCCACAGTTATGAAGTGCCAAAAGTATGAAGTGCCAAAAGGCTCACTACTATATGAAGTGGCAAAAGGCTCACTACTACTTCTTGTTCGGCGCGGTACTTGTTTATGAGATCGCGTTACTTGTTCGGAGATCCCGTTACTTCTTTCAGAATTCGCGCTACTTGTTTGGAGATCCCGTTACTTGTTTTTGAGATCGCCCTACATGTTCGGACATCCCGTCACTTGTTTAGAGATCCCGTCACTTGTGAAATTTTAAGATAATTATAGCCGTGACAAGTGCGGTTGACCGTGATTATTTTCAAAATCTGAATCTAAGGTCATGTTTGTACGTTTGTTGCACATTTCAATAACGAATAATGTATTATTATTTAGTATAATCTAATAATTTATAAATGACAGTCGACAATTTCTAATACTACATTATTGTATTTAGATTCGATGGAATGAAAGTTTGAATGACTTTCGAATTTACTCAGTATCTGCATACAAGTCTTACAATTATAAAAACTTGTCTTATAACTTTAGTGAATAATACTCCGAAACGACACAAAAACTTCAAGTTAACAAAATGATTGAAAGGAGAGTTTGTACAGGAAATGGAAAATATTCTAGATTGAGTGATTGTCATATACCAGTTAATTAATATAAGTCTCATAACGAGTACAAATATTTTAAGGACAACATAGCTACAACAGTACACTGCACGTAGTTGATTCTTACTTCCCGTATATTACCCCCATATATAGAAATTTAAAATTAAAATTATTCATATCAATGGCAAACGAAAAGAATAAATAATTCTATTCAATTTGGACATTTTGATCAATTGATTTCTTTTTTCTATACAGCAACGCCATATGAAACTAATTTGGCTCTATACTAGTAGACATAATATTTCATCGCAATAAAATTAGTATATACTAGTACAGTAGCATATTACATTTAGATTATTGTTTGTGAGTATACGTATTCGATTCGACAATTGTCAGTCAGTCCTAATTAAATGTAAATGCAATCAGTGAAAACAGAAACAGCTAAACGTATCATGCTAAATAATCGATAAACGCACGGACGCGATGACGCGACGCGATCGCATACAAGTACCGCGCACAAGTAGTAGTGAGCCTTTTCGCCACACGTGCCAAAAGGCTCACTGCTACTTCTTGCTTGGGATCGGCACTTGTTTAACGAGATCGCGTTACTTGTCTGACGTTCCCGTCACTTATTTCGGAGATCGCGTTACTTGTCTGGAGTTCCCGTCACTTATTTTGGAGATCGCGCTACTATCATCAGAGAGTCATAGTTATAGTTTTTGTCAAATCATTTTATACTGTTATAATTTTAAACTCTACACACTGTATATTTTATTAAATAGTGTAGTCTAGTGAAAGTTCATGTTTATTATTAATACATTTAAACATACAAATCAAAATCATATCATATCTTAACAATTATTTTATGTGTATTCCTAATCAGTCCTGTGAAATAAAGTGATATAAAACTTATCAGGATAATTTGGAAATACATCCCAAATAAACATAGTGGAAATATAATGAAGTTTTGATTTTATCTTTATCTTTGACTTATATTAATTAACTGGTATATGACAATCACTCAATCTAGAATATTTTCCATTTCCTGTACAAACTCTCCTTTCAATCATTTTGTTAACTTAAAGTTTTTGTGTCGTTTCGGAGTATTATTCACTAAAGTTATAAGACAAGTTTTTATAATTGTAAGACTTGTATGCAGATACTGAGTAAATTCGAAAGTCATTCAAACTTTCATTCCATCGAATCTAAATACAATATTGTAGTTTTAGAAATTGTCGACTGTCATTTATAAATTATTAGATTATACTAAATAATAATACATCATTCGTTATTGAAATATGCAACAAACGTACAAACATGACCTTTAATGAATTATAACCATTAAACAAAAATGATTACACAAGCTATTGTAAATTAATATTTTTGGTACATTATTCCCCGTGTTATATTTTTACCAAAGCCTTACGATCTGCGATCTAGATTCAGATTTTGAGAAAAATCACGGTCAACCGCACTTGTCACGGCTATAATTATCTTAAAATTTCACAAGTGACGGGATGTCCGAACATGTAGGGCGATCTCAAAAACAAGTAACGGGATCTCCAAACAAGTAGCGCGAATTCTGAAAGAAGTAACGGGATTCTGTTGTAGATGGCCAACACGCACCCCTCAAAACTTTCCTTTTAAAAGCAGCTCGTCCTCCATGGATAAACTCTGAGATTGAAAAAGCAATTCGTCTGCGAGACACATATTCCAAAGATCAAGGCACACCAAAATCAAAACTCATTTTTGCCAAACAACGGAATGCTGTAACGACTCTAAAGAGGAATGCAATGAAGAATTTTCTCTCACAAACATCAAAAAGTTCACCAAAATTTTTCCACCAAACCCTCCAGAGACTTACAGGAATAGGAAAGAAATCCAGCACCTCAGTCAAACGCCTACTAGACAACGGAAAGCTAATATCAGACAGTGCGGAAATCGCAGATACATTTGTCAACTACTTCAGCAATATCATTCCTCCTTCCAAACAATGGAGTAAAACCGATCTCAATAACCACTTAAGTATGCGATTGATATCCAAACAGAGGAACGCATCAAGTTTCACCTTCAGATATGCCAATGACGAAGAAGTATGGAACATCATCAACTCAATTGACAATCACAAATCTTCAGGGCCTGATCAACTATCATCTGCTCTCCTCAAAAAAATCCTACCTAGTCTTTCTATTCCGATCACAGACCTCTACAACCATCTGATCACTGTTGGTGAAATCCCAATATACTGGAAAATATGGCTTAGTCACTCCAATCTTCAAACGAGATGACCCTACTAAGAAAGAAAACTATCGCCCTGTCACCATACTATCCCACCTCTCAAAATCTTTTGAGAAAGTCCTTTCAAAGCAGCTACAAGATCATTTCAACAAGATACTACCATGTGATATGTTTGGTTTCCTCAAAGGTCATTGTCCAGAAACTGGTGGAATAAAGCTTGTCAATGATTGTCAGACAGCAAAAGAAAATAAATTACACACAGTACTGGTTTCTTTAGACCTCTCAAAGGCATTCGACATGGTAGATCATAAAATTTTGCTAAAGAAACTGGAAGCATACAATCTCTGCCCATCTAGCCTGAAACTTATGGCGAGTTACCTCACTGAGCGCACCCAAGCAGCAAAAATATGTGGTTCAACATCAAGAAAATTTCCAGTTACCCGAGGGGTACCTCAAGGTTCCATCTTGTCACCCCTTTTATTCAACATCTACGTTGCTGATCTATCTTGGCTCGACATCAATGCTTCATTACTAAGATATGCTGATGACACTACTGTCTACTACTCATCGAAGTCAAAAGCCTATGCCGTTGAGACGTTGAACAAGGACCTTGAAAACGTAACAAATTGGTTTCATGAAAATTGCCTTCATCTCAACCCAAAAAAATCACAAGCAATATTGATCCAGTCTCACTCATCTACCGGTCTTATCACACCACAAGTTAAAATAAAATCTAACCTCATTGAGTGGTCCAATTCCATTAAACTCCTTGGAATAATCATTGACAAGCACATAAGCATGAAAGAACACGCCCAGAGCTGCATGAAAAAGTTTAACCTATGTTTACATCGGCTCCGTCAAATCAGAGGCACACTTAACTTTTCTATGTCCATTAACTAATACAAAACATACCTCAGGCCACATCTTGAATACTGCAGCACCTTATTCACTGTATTGTCATTCACTAACCAACAGAAGCTGAAAAATTTACAGATATCAGCTATAAGGCAGCTCAACTCCAGTGCCAGCACAAAAACAATTGATCAAAACATCAAAAACAACAAATTATTGGACAGCCTATTAGTTAGGCGAACAGCACGCATATTAATCATTGTTCATCAAGCTATAACAACATCAACACCCAAGCTAATCAGCAATCTATTTAAGACAGTCAAAAGCAAGTATTCTCTTCGAGGGCCATTTAGAATTCAGACACAAAAATATAAGACCGAAGAAAAAAGAAAATCATTTGTTGCAACCGGAACAAGGTTATGGCGATCCACGCCAGATCCAATAAAAGAACTGAAAGGAAAAGGACTCAACAAATCAATCCTGGAAACCACTAGAGCGGATTGTACGCTATAACGTCGAAAAGTTTAACGTCGAAAAAATTTTTTCGACGTTAAATTTTCGACATAAATCCCAAAATGTACGTTTTTCCACGTGCATCTACGATATTTTGCCGCGCGGCAAAAATTGTCGCCGCAATTTTGCACGAAATGACGTAGATACAAGAAGGAGCCGGCACGATTTGCCGCGGAAGTAAAATAATTACCGCAATTTTACACGAAACGAAAACCTAAAATATCGACAGCGTGCACCTAAAACAGAGGCGTGGACGTAAAAGTTTTTAAATGTTAAGAGCGTGCACCTATCTCATGGGCGTGCCCTTTATTTTTTTTTAAATATGAATAATATTACTGGCGTGCATCTATCGTATGGGCGTGCACTTATAACTTGAATTTAAATATGAAGAATATCACCGGCGTGTACTTATAGTAGGGGCGTGCACATAAAACTAAATAAGAATATTACCGGAGTGCACTTATCGTATGAGCGTGCACTTATAATTTGAATTTAAATATGAAGAATATTACCGGCGTGCACCCTATCGTATCGTCTAAATATAAAGAATAGTACCAGCGTGCACGTATAGGAGGGCGTGCATTTAAAACTTGAATTTAAATATGAAGATTATTACCGGCGTGCACCTATAGCAGGGCGTGCACTTAAAACTTGAATTTTACCGGCGTGCACCTATAGCAGGGCGTGCACTTAAAACTTGAATTTAAATATGAAGATTATTACCGGCGTGCACCTATAGCAGGGCGTGCACATAAAACTAAATATAAAGAATATTACCGGCGTGCACCTATAGGAGGGCGTGCACTTAAAACTTAAATTTAAATCTGAAGAATATTACCGGCGTGCACATCAAACTAAATATAAAGAATATTACCAGCGTGCACCTATAGCAGGGCGTGCACTTAAAACTTGAATTTAAATATGAAGATTATTACCGGCGTGCACCTATAGCAGGGCGTGCACATAAAACTAAATATAAAGAATATTACCGGCGTGCACCTATAGGAGGGCGTGCACTTAAAACTTAAATTTAAATCTGAAGAATATTACCGGCGTGCACATCAAACTAAATATAAAGAATATTACCAGCGTGCACCTATAGCAGGGCGTGCACTTAAAACTTGAATTTAACTATGAAGATTATTACCGGCGTGCACCTATAGCAGGGCGTGCACATAAAACTAAATATAAAGACTATTACCGGCGTGCACTTAAAACTTAAATTTAAATCTGAAGAATGTTACCGGCGTGCACATAAAACTAAATATAAAGAATATTACCGGCGTGCACCTATTTGTATGTATGTATTTTATTTGTCAACAATGGTGACAGGCAAATACAGGGAAACTTGTAGGAGGGCGTGCACTTAAAACTTAAATTTAAATCTGAAGAATGTTACCGGCGTGCACATCAAACTAAATATAAAGAATATTACCAGCGTGCACCTATAGCAGGGCGTGCATTTAAAACTTGAATTTAAATATGAAGATTATTACCGGCGTGCACCTATAGCAGGGCGTGCATATAAAACTAAATATATAGAAGAGTACCGGCGTGCACATATAGCAGGGCGCGCACTTAAAAAACTTTTTTACATATGGATATTACTGGCGTGTACCTATCGCATGGTGGTGCAATCAAAATTTTAATTAAATATGAAGACTATTAAACCAACGTGCACCTATATAGCAGGGGCGTGCACTTGCCAACTTTTAACTATATTACATTTGAATTTATCTTATTTACACGTACACTAACTTTGTTCGCTTTGTTATGACAGATTCCCCACTGTTAAACAGACACAATCCCGGTGGCAAAAGGATACTGCGGAAATACACTACATTTTTGAGAAATAGTCAAACCATGGTCAAACGTAATAGTGAAACAAAGAACTACGTGATAAAACGATGGATTAAATTGTTCACCCCGATAAACGATTACGATGAGAAAAATTGGATTGCAAAATTCAGATTTTAGTCTCCTTTTCAAATTTGTTGAGAGTTTTGAGAAATCAACTTTGAATTGGAAAAATAAAAAATTACGGTATTTTGTTGGATTTTAGGAACTTTTTAGGAGCATTTTCAAGTTTTGTTCTTTGAAGAGGCTGGAATTACACCTCTGTCAAGTTGGCCCCCCCAATTACCGTGTTACACCCCCCCAAAAAAAATATATATCTAATAACTTATAGTATTAACCTAATACGAGGGTGTATTATTTTATTACAATTCCATCTTAAATTTATTTCAAAGCAACAAAAAACTACAAGAAGTGATGTTGAAAAAATTTGGGTATTATTCATTATACCATCGTCAGTTCAAATACATTTACAATTTTACATTCACGGAAGATATTATCAGAAGACATTTACATTCCCACAATAAAACTATGGATGAATCACAACATTTATTTTCAGTAGAGAAAAATGTAGCAATAAATTCGACTGTGTAGTACATGAAATGTTAATTATCCTTGATAAAAAACCTCACAATGCACTCAGAGTGACTCTATCCGTTCCCGACTCCTTTTGTAAAGTACTGCATAAATATAGCACATTTGTAATTGACTAGGTTCCTTCCTTTTTCATTGTTTAATTTCTAGCAGTATTATAACAATTACAATGTGTTAAGTTTATAAATCCATTATAGCCTATAAGTAATTTGTAAATTAAAATTTATTCTTTTGAACTGACGATGGTATAATAAATAATCTATTTGTAGTTTTTTGTTGCTATCTTTCACTCTGAACTGTTTCACGAAGAAACTTTTGATCAATCTCAAATTTAGTTTTCGAAATTAAACTTATCAAGTAACAACGCGACATTCCGTATACTTTTAATTTTGAAGGGCTTTTTCATCAAGCTATTGATTTTCGACATGAAACATATCGGGACACAACGCGATTTTCATCACTAACAATAACACATGAATCTGATTCATTACAAACTATACTTAAATAATTATAATTGATAGTTAAAACTACATAAGAAGGTGTATATATATGGTATCTTTCTACAGTGTCCAATACTTTTCATTTTAAAGGGTTTTTTAATCAAGTTATTCATTTTCGACATTAAACCTATCGGGACACAACGCGATTTTCATCACTAACAAAACAATAACACATGAATTTGATTCATTACAAACTATACTTAAATAACTATAATTGATAGTTAAAACTACATAAGAAGGTGTATCTATATGGTATCTTTCTACAGTGTCCAATACTTTTCATTTTAAAGGGTTTTTTAATCAAGTTATTCATTTTCGACATTAAACCTGTCGGGGCAGAATGCGATTCTCATCACTAACAATAACACGTGAATTTGATTCATTACAAACTATACTTAAATAACTATAATTGATAGTTAAAACTACATAAGAAGGTGTATATATATGGTATCTTTCTACAGTGTCCAATACTTTTCATTTTAAAGGGTTTTTTAATCAAGTTATTCATTTTCGACATTAAACCTATCGGGACACAACGCGATTTTCATCACTAACAAAACAATAACACATGAATTTGATTCATTACAAACTATACTTAAATAACTATAATTGATAGTTAAAACTACATAAGAAGGTGTATCTATATGTTACCTTTCTACGGTGTCCAATACTTTTCATTTTAAAGGGTTTTTTAATCAAGTTATTCATTTTCGACATTAAACCTGTCGGTGCAGAACGCGATTCTCATCACTAACAATAACACATGAATTTGATTCATTACAAACTATACTTAAATAACTATAATTGATAGTTAAAACTACATAAGAAGGTGTATCTATATGGTATATTTCTACAGTGTCCAATACTTTTCATTTTAAAGGGTTTTTTAATCAAGTTATTCATTTTCGACATTAAACCTATCGGGACACAACGCGATTTTCATCACTAACAAAACAATAACACATGAATTTGATTCATTACAAACTATACTTAAATAACTATAATTGATAGTTAAAACTACATAAGAAGGTGTATCTATATGTTACCTTTCTATGGTGTCCAATACTTTTCATTTTAAAGGGTTTTTTAATCAAGTTATTCATTTTCGACATTAAACCTGTCGGGGCAGAACGCGATTCTCATCACTAACAATAACACATGAATTTGATTCATTACAAACTATACTTAAATAACTATAATTGATAGTTAAAACTACATAAGAAGGTGTATCTATATGGTATCTTTCTACAGTGTCCAATACTTTTCATTTTAAAGGGTTTTTTAATCAAGTTATTCATTTTCGACATTAAACCTATCGGGACACAACGCGATTTTCATCAATAACAAAACAATAACACATGAATTTGATTCATTACAAACTATACTTAAATAACTATAATTGATAGTTAAAACTACATAAGAAGGTGTATCTATATGGTATCTTTTTACAGTGTCCAATAATTTTCATTTTAAAGGGTTTTTTAATCAAGTTATTCATTTTCGACATTAAACCTATCGGGACACAACGCGATTTTCACATAACGCGATTTTCATCACTAACAATAACACATGAATTTGATTCATTTCAAACTCTACTTAAATAACTATAATTGATAGTTAAAACAACATAAGAAGGTGTATCTATATGGTATCTTTTTACAGTGTCCAATACTTTTCATTTTAAAAGGTTTTTTAATCAAGTTATTCATTTTCGACATTAAACCTATCGGGACACAACGCGATTTTCATCACTAACAATAACACATGAATTTGATTCATTACAAACTATACTTAAATAACTATAATTGATAGTTAAAACTACATAAGAAGGTGTATCTATACGTTACCTTTCTACAGTGTCCAATACTTTTCATTTTAAAGGGTTTTTTAATCAAGTTATTCATTTTCGACATTAAACCTATCGGGACACAACGCGATTTTCATCACAAACAATAACACATGAATTTGATTCATTACAAACTATACTTAGATAACTATAATTGATAGTTAAAACTACATAAGAAGGTGTATCTATACGTTACCTTTCTACAGTGTCCAATACTTTTCATTTTAAAGGGTTTTTTAATCAAGTTATTCATTTTCGACATTAAACCTATCGGGACACAACGCGATTTTCATCACTAACAATAACACATGGATTTGATTCATTACAAACTATACTTAAATAACTATAATTGATAGTTAAAACTACATAAGAAGGTGTATCTATATGGTATCTTTTTACAGTGTCCAATACTTTTCATTTTAAAAGGTTTTTTAATCAAGTTATTCATTTTCGACATTAAACCTATCGGGACACAACGCGATTTTCATCACTAACAATAACACATGAATTTGATTCATTACAAACTATACTTAAATAACTATAATTGATAGTTAAAACTACATAAGAAGGTGTATCTATACGTTACCTTTCTACAGTGTCCAATACTTTTCATTTTAAAGGGTTTTTTAATCAAGTTATTCATTTTCGACATTAAACCTGTCGGGGCAGAACGCGATTCTCATCACTAACAATAACACATGAATTTGATTCATTACAAACTATACTTAAATAACTATAATTGATAGTTAAAACTACATAAGAAGGTGTATCTATATGGTATATTTCTACAGTGTCCAATACTTTTCATTTTAAAGGGTTTTTTAATCAAGTTATTCATTTTCGACATTAAACCTATCGGGACACAACGCGATTTTCATCACTAACAAAACAATAACACATGAATTTGATTCATTACAAACTATACTTAAATAACTATAATTGATAGTTAAAACTACATAAGAAGGTGTATCTATATGTTACCTTTCTATGGTGTCCAATACTTTTCATTTTAAAGGGTTTTTTAATCAAGTTATTCATTTTCGACATTAAACCTGTCGGGGCAGAACGCGATTCTCATCACTAACAATAACACATGAATTTGATTCATTACAAACTATACTTAAATAACTATAATTGATAGTTAAAACTACATAAGAAGGTGTATCTATATGGTATCTTTCTACAGTGTCCAATACTTTTCATTTTAAAGGGTTTTTTAATCAAGTTATTCATTTTCGACATTAAACCTATCGGGACACAACGCGATTTTCATCAATAACAAAACAATAACACATGAATTTGATTCATTACAAACTATACTTAAATAACTATAATTGATAGTTAAAACTACATAAGAAGGTGTATCTATATGGTATCTTTTTACAGTGTCCAATAATTTTCATTTTAAAGGGTTTTTTAATCAAGTTATTCATTTTCGACATTAAACCTATCGGGACACAACGCGATTTTCACATAACGCGATTTTCATCACTAACAATAACACATGAATTTGATTCATTTCAAACTCTACTTAAATAACTATAATTGATAGTTAAAACTACATAAGAAGGTGTATCTATATGGTATCTTTTTACAGTGTCCAATACTTTTCATTTTAAAAGGTTTTTTAATCAAGTTATTCATTTTCGACATTAAACCTATCGGGACACAACGCGATTTTCATCACTAACAATAACACATGAATTTGATTCATTACAAACTATACTTAAATAACTATAATTGATAGTTAAAACTACATAAGAAGGTGTATCTATACGTTACCTTTCTACAGTGTCCAATACTTTTCATTTTAAAGGGTTTTTTAATCAAGTTATTCATTTTCGACATTAAACCTATCGGGACACAACGCGATTTTCATCACTAACAAAACAATAACACATGAATTTGATTCATTACAAACTATACTTAAATAACTATAATTGATAGTTAAAACTACATAAGAAGGTGTATCTATATGTTACCTTTCTACGGTGTCCAATACTTTTCATTTTAAAGGGTTTTTTAATCAAGTTATTCATTTTCGACATTAAACCTGTCGGTGCAGAACGCGATTCTCATCACTAACAATAACACATGAATTTGATTCATTACAAACTATACTTAAATAACTATAATTGATAGTTAAAACTACATAAGAAGGTGTATCTATATGGTATATTTCTACAGTGTCCAATACTTTTCATTTTAAAGGGTTTTTTAATCAAGTTATTCATTTTCGACATTAAACCTATCGGGACACAACGCGATTTTCATCACTAACAAAACAATAACACATGAATTTGATTCATTACAAACTATACTTAAATAACTATAATTGATAGTTAAAACTACATAAGAAGGTGTATCTATATGTTACCTTTCTATGGTGTCCAATACTTTTCATTTTAAAGGGTTTTTTAATCAAGTTATTCATTTTCGACATTAAACCTGTCGGGGCAGAACGCGATTCTCATCACTAACAATAACACATGAATTTGATTCATTACAAACTATACTTAAATAACTATAATTGATAGTTAAAACTACATAAGAAGGTGTATCTATATGGTATCTTTCTACAGTGTCCAATACTTTTCATTTTAAAGGGTTTTTTAATCAAGTTATTCATTTTCGACATTAAACCTATCGGGACACAACGCGATTTTCATCAATAACAAAACAATAACACATGAATTTGATTCATTACAAACTATACTTAAATAACTATAATTGATAGTTAAAACTACATAAGAAGGTGTATCTATATGGTATCTTTTTACAGTGTCCAATAATTTTCATTTTAAAGGGTTTTTTAATCAAGTTATTCATTTTCGACATTAAACCTATCGGGACACAACGCGATTTTCACATAACGCGATTTTCATCACTAACAATAACACATGAATTTGATTCATTTCAAACTCTACTTAAATAACTATAATTGATAGTTAAAACAACATAAGAAGGTGTATCTATATGGTATCTTTTTACAGTGTCCAATACTTTTCATTTTAAAAGGTTTTTTAATCAAGTTATTCATTTTCGACATTAAACCTATCGGGACACAACGCGATTTTCATCACTAACAATAACACATGAATTTGATTCATTACAAACTATACTTAAATAACTATAATTGATAGTTAAAACTACATAAGAAGGTGTATCTATACGTTACCTTTCTACAGTGTCCAATACTTTTCATTTTAAAGGGTTTTTTAATCAAGTTATTCATTTTCGACATTAAACCTATCGGGACACAACGCGATTTTCATCACAAACAATAACACATGAATTTGATTCATTACAAACTATACTTAGATAACTATAATTGATAGTTAAAACTACATAAGAAGGTGTATCTATACGTTACCTTTCTACAGTGTCCAATACTTTTCATTTTAAAGGGTTTTTTAATCAAGTTATTCATTTTCGACATTAAACCTATCGGGACACAACGCGATTTTCATCACTAACAATAACACATGAATTTGATTCATTACAAACTATACTTAAATAACTATAATTGATAGTTAAAACTACATAAGAAGGTGTATCTATATGGTATCTTTTTACAGTGTCCAATACTTTTCATTTTAAAAGGTTTTTTAATCAAGTTATTCATTTTCGACATTAAACCTATCGGGACACAACGCGATTTTCATCACTAACAATAACACATGAATTTGATTCATTACAAACTATACTTAAATAACTATAATTGATAGTTAAAACTACATAAGAAGGTGTATCTATACGTTACCTTTCTACAGTGTCCAATACTTTTCATTTTAAAGGGTTTTTTAATCAAGTTATTCATTTTCGACATTAAACCTGTCGGGGCAGAACGCGATTCTCATCACTAACAATAACACATGAATTTGATTCATTACAAACTATACTTAAATAACTATAATTGATAGTTAAAACTACATAAGAAGGTGTATCTATATGGTATATTTCTACAGTGTCCAATACTTTTCATTTTAAAGGGTTTTTTAATCAAGTTATTCATTTTCGACATTAAACCTATCGGGACACAACGCGATTTTCATCACTAACAAAACAATAACACATGAATTTGATTCATTACAAACTATACTTAAATAACTATAATTGATAGTTAAAACTACATAAGAAGGTGTATCTATATGTTACCTTTCTATGGTGTCCAATACTTTTCATTTTAAAGGGTTTTTTAATCAAGTTATTCATTTTCGACATTAAACCTGTCGGGGCAGAACGCGATTCTCATCACTAACAATAACACATGAATTTGATTCATTACAAACTATACTTAAATAACTATAATTGATAGTTAAAACTACATAAGAAGGTGTATCTATATGGTATCTTTCTACAGTGTCCAATACTTTTCATTTTAAAGGGTTTTTTAATCAAGTTATTCATTTTCGACATTAAACCTATCGGGACACAACGCGATTTTCATCAATAACAAAACAATAACACATGAATTTGATTCATTACAAACTATACTTAAATAACTATAATTGATAGTTAAAACTACATAAGAAGGTGTATCTATATGGTATCTTTTTACAGTGTCCAATAATTTTCATTTTAAAGGGTTTTTTAATCAAGTTATTCATTTTCGACATTAAACCTATCGGGACACAACGCGATTTTCACATAACGCGATTTTCATCACTAACAATAACACATGAATTTGATTCATTTCAAACTCTACTTAAATAACTATAATTGATAGTTAAAACTACATAAGAAGGTGTATCTATATGGTATCTTTTTACAGTGTCCAATACTTTTCATTTTAAAAGGTTTTTTAATCAAGTTATTCATTTTCGACATTAAACCTATCGGGACACAACGCGATTTTCATCACTAACAATAACACATGAATTTGATTCATTACAAACTATACTTAAATAACTATAATTGATAGTTAAAACTACATAAGAAGGTGTATCTATACGTTACCTTTCTACAGTGTCCAATACTTTTCATTTTAAAGGGTTTTTTAATCAAGTTATTCATTTTCGACATTAAACCTATCGGGACACAACGCGATTTTCATCACAAACAATAACACATGAATTTGATTCATTACAAACTATACTTAGATAACTATAATTGATAGTTAAAACTACATAAGAAGGTGTATCTATACGTTACCTTTCTACAGTGTCCAATACTTTTCATTTTAAAGGGTTTTTTAATCAAGTTATTCATTTTCGACATTAAACCTATCGGGACACAACGCGATTTTCATCACTAACAATAACACATGAATTTGATTCATTACAAACTATACTTAAATAACTATAATTGATAGTTAAAACTACATAAGAAGGTGTATCTATATGGTATCTTTTTACAGTGTCCAATACTTTTCATTTTAAAAGGTTTTTTAATCAAGTTATTCATTTTCGACATTAAACCTATCGGGACACAACGCGATTTTCATCACTAACAATAACACATGAATTTGATTCATTACAAACTATACTTAAATAACTATAATTGATAGTTAAAACTACATAAGAAGGTGTATCTATACGTTACCTTTCTACAGTGTCCAATACTTTTCATTTTAAAGGGTTTTTTAATCAAGTTATTCATTTTCGACATTAAACCTATCGGGACACAACGCGATTTTCATCACAAACAATAACACATGAATTTGATTCATTACAAACTATACTTAGATAACTATAATTGATAGTTAAAACTACATAAGAAGGTGTATCTATACGTTACCTTTCTACAGTGTCCAATACTTTTCATTTTAAAGGGTTTTTTAATCAAGTTATTCATTTTCGACATTAAACCTATCGGGACACAACGCGATTTTCATCACTAACAATAACACATGAATTTGATTCATTACAAACTATACTTAAATAACTATAATTGATAGTTAAAACTACATAAGAAGGTGTATCTATATGTTACCTTTCTACAGTGTCCAATACTTTTCATTTTAAAGGGTTTTTTAATCATGTTATTCATTTTCGACATTAAACCTATCGGGACACAGCGCGATTTTCACATAACGCGATTTTCATCACTAACAATAACACATGAATTTGATTCATTACAAACTCTACTTAAATAACTATAATTGATAGTTAAAACTACATAAGAAGGTGTATCTATATGGTATCTTTTTACAGTGTCCAATGCTTTTCATTTTAAAGAGTTTTTTAATCAAGTTATTCATTTTCGACATTAAACCTATCGGGACACAACGCGATTTTCATCACTAACAATAACACATAAATTTGATTCATTACAAACTATACTTAAATAACTATAATTGATAGTTAAAACTACATAAGAAGGTGTATATATATGGTATCTTTCTACAGTGTCCAATACTTTTCATTTTAAAGGGTTTTTTAATCAAGTTATTCATTTTCGACATTAAACCTATCGGGACACAACGCGATTTTCATCACTAACAAAACAATAACACATGAATTTGATTCATTACAAACTATACTTAAATAACTATAATTGATAGTTAAAACTACATAAGAAGGTGTATCTATATGTTACCTTTCTACGGTGTCCAATACTTTTCATTTTAAAGGGTTTTTTAATCAAGTTATTCATTTTCGACATTAAACCTATCAGGACACAACGCGATTTTCATCACTAACAATAACACATGAATTTGATTCATTACAAACTATACTTAAATAACTATAATTGATAGTTAAAACTACATAAGAAGGTGTATCTATATGTTACCTTTCTACAGTGTCCAATACTTTTCATTTTAAAGGGTTTTTTAATCAAGTTATTCATTTTCGACATTAAACCTATCGGGACACAACGCGATTTTCATCACAAACAATAACACATG
This sequence comes from Haliclystus octoradiatus, assembly GCA_916610825.1. Taxonomy (NCBI): domain Eukaryota; kingdom Metazoa; phylum Cnidaria; class Staurozoa; order Stauromedusae; family Haliclystidae; genus Haliclystus; species Haliclystus octoradiatus. Next base: position 10,533,185 of record OU744446.1, read on the forward strand.
AATTTGATTCATTACAAACTATACTTAAATAACTATAATTGATAGTTAAAACTACATAAGAAGGTGTATCTATACGTTACCTTTCTACAGTGTCCAATACTTTTCATTTTAAAGGGTTTTTTAATCAAGTTATTCATTTTCGACATTAAACCTATCGGGACACAACGCGATTTTCATCACTAACAATAACACATGAATTTGATTCATTACAAACTATACTTAAATAGCTATAATTGATAGTTAAAACTACATAAGAAGGTGTATCTATATGTTACCTTTCTACAGTGTCCAATACTTTTCATTTTAAAGGGTTTTTTAATCATGTTATTCATTTTCGACATTAAACCTATCGGGACACAGCGCGATTTTCACATAACGCGATTTTCATCACTAACAATAACACATGAATTTGATTCATTACAAACTCTACTTAAATAACTATAATTGATAGTTAAAACTACATAAGAAGGTGTATCTATATGGTATCTTTTTACAGTGTCCAATGCTTTTCATTTTAAAGAGTTTTTTAATCAAGTTATTCATTTTCGACATTAAACCTATCGGGACACAACGCGATTTTCATCACTAACAATAACACATGAATTTGATTCATTACAAACTATACTTAAATAACTATAATTGATAGTTAAAACTACATAAGAAGGTGTATCTATACGTTACCTTTCTACAGTGTCCAATACTTTTCATTTTAAAGGGTTTTTTAATCAAGTTATTCATTTTCGACATTAAACCTATCAGGACACAACGCGATTTTCATCACTAACAATAACACATGAATTTGATTCATTACAAACTATACTTAAATAACTATAATTGATAGTTAAAACTACATAAAAAGGTGTATCTATATGTTACCTTTCTACAGTGTCCAATACTTTTCATTTTAAAGGGTTTTTTAATCAATTTATTCATTTTCGACATTAAACCTATCGGGACACAACGCGATTTTCATCACTAACAATAACACATGAATTTGATTCATTACAAACTATACTTAAATAGCTATAATTGATAGTTAAAACTACATAAGAAGGTGTATCTATATGTTACCTTTCTACAGTGTCCAATACTTTTCATTTTAAAGGGTTTTTTAATCATGTTATTCATTTTCGACATTAAACCTATCGGGACACAGCGCGATTTTCACATAACGCGATTTTCATCACTAACAATAACACATGAATTTGATTCATTACAAACTCTACTTAAATAACTATAATTGATAGTTAAAACTACATAAGAAGGTGTATCTATATGGTATCTTTTTACAGTGTCCAATGCTTTTCATTTTAAAGAGTTTTTTAATCAAGTTATTCATTTTCGACATTAAACCTATCGGGACACAACGCGATTTTCATCACTAACAATAACACATGAATTTGATTCATTACAAACTATACTTAAATAACTATAATTGATAGTTAAAACTACATAAGAAGGTGTATCTATACGTTACCTTTCTACAGTGTCCAATACTTTTCATTTTAAAGGGTTTTTTAATCAAGTTATTCATTTTCGACATTAAACCTATCAGGACACAACGCGATTTTCATCACTAACAATAACACATGAATTTGATTCATTACAAACTATACTTAAATAACTATAATTGATAGTTAAAACTACATAAAAAGGTGTATCTATATGTTACCTTTCTACAGTGTCCAATACTTTTCATTTTAAAGGGTTTTTTAATCAAGTTATTCATTTTCGACATTAAACCTATCGGGACACAGCGCGATTTTCACATAACGCGATTTTCATCACTAACAATAACACATGAATTTGATTCATTACAAACTCTACTTAAATAACTATAATTGATAGTTAAAACTACATAAGAAGGTGTATCTATATGGTATCTTTTTACAGTGTCCAGTACTTTTCATTTTAAAGAGTTTTTTAATCAAGTTATTCATTTTCGACATTAAACATATCGGGACACAACGCGATTTTCATCACTAACAATAACACATGAATTTGATTCATTACAAACTATACTTAAATAACTATAATTGATAGTTAAAACTACATAAGAAGGTGTATCTATATGTTACCTTTCTACAGTGTCCAATACTTTTCATTTTAAAGGGTTTTTTATTCAAGTTATTCATTTTCGCTGAGAAAAAAAGGGATTGGATAAAGTCACAAGTCGTGCGGTTTGTCTAACAGACTTTAGAGTTGGCTGATTACGCGACGCTATCTTTGAGGTGACCTAGCTCCGAGAGGTCACACAACAAAAATTTCTGACAAGGCTGAGCCATGAACAAACATATACACTCCCGAATTACGTAAAAAGATGCAATTTGTGATTACAGGAGCAGAATAAAATCTACTGCAACGCTCAGTCGAAATAATTTCTCGTAGCGTCATTAAGCGCGATGAATCTGATATATATGATGGTATATGCGATAAAAAACACAATAATTGGTGCAACAGTTTCGATTTAATCTAAAATCATCTTCAGGCAATGTAAAAAGAGAGAGTTAAAAAGTTACATGAATATTTATATAAAAATCTAATTAATTTGTCTATTGTCTTGTGTGACATGCGCGATGCTGTCATGTCGGCCAATCAAGTCGGCAATTTTTTCAACAACGACCAGAGGAAATACAGAAAGTTGGTAATCAATCTGATAGAATATTTTTCATTGATGAATGGATTTTGGATTATTTGTTTTTGGTTGTAATAATTATTTCATTGTATCTGTCTTAAAGTATATCCGTACTTGGTTTTTCTGTTTGTCAATTTGTACTAAACTATTGCTATTCCATATTCATAGTTACGCTAAATCTAACTGTTGTTATCTTGTGTGACATGCGCGATGCTGTCATGTCGACCACTCAGGTCGGCAATATATTAAACAACGACCGGAAGAAATACAGAAAATGGAAGAATAATACCAAAGAGCATTTTGCCGCTGTTAAACTATTTTTGATTGTAACTGTTATTTCACCGTGTTTGTATCGTATATATTCGTAATCTTATGCTAAAATATCTCTCCTGTAATTATTGTTTGCCATTGTTAAAAAGTATAATACCGTTCCGATAAATTCAATAGACAAATTAATTAGATTTTTATATAAATATTCATGTAATTTTTTAACTCTATTCATTCATTTATTTGCCAAAAAATGACAGGCAAGAACAAAGGAGAGTTTGCACCCTCACTAACATGTGGCCTAAGTAATATATATAATACATGAATAAGAAGATAATTAATGTGTGATAAATTGATTGTATATAAGTAATTAATTTAAAGATATTGTTGCAATGATTAACTGATTAACCATAGCCAAAAATTTTGCAATGTGATAACGTGTTTACTTTTTCGAGTGATGCCTTGAACTCTTTGACATTCTTAGAATTAACTGCAAAGTCCGGTAGTGAGTTCCACCATGGTATCACTCTGTTGTTAAACATAAATTTCGTAATATTGGTCCTACACATTTGCGTTGAATATAGTTTGTAAGGATGACCACGCATTGTATATTTGTTTACAAGATATTTACAATTTATCGAATCAAGAGATAAATCAACTAAGTCATGCGTGATTTTATAAATCATGATTAAATCAGCTTTAACCCTCCTCGACTCTAATGATTCTAGCTTGAGGAGCTTTAGGCGATCACAGTAATCAATAAATTTGAGGTTGGCAACGTTACATATGAATCTTGTAAAAAATCGCTGAATTTTTTCTAGCAATACGATATCTTTTGCTAAGCAAGGGTTCCAAACTGGGGAACAAGTCTCTAGAATAGGTCTTACATAGACTTTGAATGCATTTAATAATAAGGGATCTTTTGATGTAAATGATTTCATAATTAAGTAAGAACGTCAATCTTTTTACATTACATTACATTTACTTTTTACATGATTTTAGATTAAATCGAAACTGTTGCGCCAATTATTGTGTGTTTTTTATCGCATATACCATCATGAAATTCATGTCAAGTAAACCTTTACCAAGAATCTGATATAGATTGCGGATAAACACAAATGTCAGGCGGTGCGAGTGTTCCTTTGTGACTAGTCTAGTGATACATATTAGTTACGTATTCTGTGTGACCGCAGTACTTCTTCAAATCTTAATTAGACACGTGCCCTTCGAAATAGCTTTATCCTACGCTATATAAATAAGTTATAACTATTTTTAACTCTATCTGAAATTTGTTCTTGAGTAAATATTTCTACAAGATATCCTTTTCTTGATCTAAATGTGAATGTAAACTGACTCGATTTGCACAGGCATGCACAGACGACTTTTCTTTCGAAATAGTTGGTACTGCAAAGTATTAATTGTACTTTTTCGGATTTCTTTAAGTATTACTAAATTATTAAATAGACATTTTTCAATTATCATTTCAAAGTTTAAGTTGAAATTGATGTTTGTCTAGTAATTCTTTAACCATGTAATCGTATAGTTTATACGACTGTAGACAGATATATTATACTCAATAGTCTAACAAAGTGTTCATCATTTATTCACCAAGCATTCAATTATTATAAAAGCATCGAAAATTCTTCAGTACATTACACTCTAAAATTCTATAAAATATCGGAAAATAGTACAACAATGATATGAGGGCTTGGACGTTCTTATACAAGTTTACAGCCGTATACCAGAACTACGGTTATGCATATTCTATCATTTTTCGGTTTTGCGTTATATCTTCATTGCATAAATTGTTATCCTCTCTACCAACGTTATCTGATTAACAAAATTAGGGTTTTGCAATGTGAAGTCTCGTTCCTGATTATACATACGCCACCAAATTGTATTACCAGTCTAGTATTCATTCCTTTCGCTAGAAAGTAGAACATGTTAGCATCATTCATATCACAATCTGTAGTTTATAGGATGTGGTAATGTACAGTGCAGAAGCTATACTTTGCAAAAAATACCTTTCTACAGAGACGATAAATCAGATGAGCAGATTTCGTTTCTGTGAAAAGAGGACTATAAAATTAACGGTTATGGTGTTCTTATAGCGTTTCCCGCCATACGTTATGATTTTTACCCTCAAAAGAATACTCCATTATCAGTTCAGACTCATGCTTACAACAATAAATTCTACTTATCTAGCTATTGTGGTCACCAGAGAATCTTTTGATATGTGTTAAATATGTGTGAGAATGATATGTTAAAATATAATCTGTATAACACGTGCTACGAATGAAACATTTTCTGATTTTTATTTTCTTCAAATTCGTAAACTTCAAAATCATTAAATCATCTGGAATTTTGCTACTCTTGAGTTTATATGTTCTTCCTTACCTCAGTTTTGTGAGAGAGAAAAATAGATTGCTGTTACAGAGCTACGCCATCTCAAACGCAACATCGCGTGACTAATTCGATCTAACTATTAGAAAAACCGCACGACTTGTGACTTTGTCGTCATAAAGCTAGATCCAATCCCTTTTTTTTCTCAGCGACATTTGGGTCAAAACACCACTTTGAAGGCATTTTTCACCAAGAAATAATTTCCAGATCGAAAAAAAAATTACGCCATTGTTTTTTTCACGTCGAGTTCTACTACATATGTAAAGATAGTCTGGGGGTATATTCCCACTTTAACAGCACAATTAAAAAAATCGCAGAAAAAAAACGCAGAAAAATAAAATGGCAATAAAACCGCTTTTCGACATTAAACATCCATTTTTGCGGTTTATTTTTTTCGACGTTAAATTTTCGACGTTAAACTTTTCGACATAAAACTTTTCGACGTAATAGCCAATCGTGAGAACACAAACTGTTCTCCCGTAAAAATGCTTGCAAACCTTTGAAATTACTACTTCATTACAAATTTCGACGGAAAAATAGAACGGAAAATCGCTGAAAGGGAATAATAATGCAAACAAAACACTCCGGTTTCAAACCATGCGGTATAATTCCAAGAAAATCACTTCCTATCACGTGACATTTTGGGCAGTTTTTAAAGATCTGCGACATTTGGTTCGTCTGTGTAACCCCAAATACGAATTTAATGCTATTTTGTGTCGCACCTATAATTCGAATTGAGTTCGGTGCGTCCATATTACCCCCAGCCTAATAGACACCGGCTAGATGTGACACAGTGCCAAACTGCCAGTCAGCCGAAAAATAGGTTGTTTGCATAATAACTTGAGAGGCCAAATTAGAATTACAAATAGAACCATTTAATTTACCTTGAAATAATTAACTATAGTATATACAGTGGTTGATTGTTTACCTTGCCACAACATCACTCTTTATCTTTCAAATATCATTTCCTAACAGTTAGCACAATTCCACAGTAAGCAATTTCAATTTAACTCGTGAGACAAAGTTTATAACTCTATCCGCGAAAACAAACTGGTCAAAAGTGGTATCGCATGGTGTATTCAATTCCGCCATTGTCAACAGATAGTGCTAATGTGGATGAATGCACATTATTGTGACAAGAGATGAAACAGGATTGAAACTGAAGCAATGTAATCACATGATCGTCATTGTTGTTATAGCGACAAGGGAAAGGTCGCACACGGGAACACCCCTGCCAATGTGGTACTACCAGAGCCATCTATTTACATCTATTACGGCATCCCTTCTTTACGGCCTACCCTTATCCGAATATCACAGATTGCAAAAAGTACTTAATGCTGCTGCCCGTATTGTGTCTAATAAAGCCAAATTTGATCACATCACACCAGTTATGATAGAGCTCCATTGGCTACCTGTCAAAGAACGTATTACATTTAAAATTGCTCTCATAGTGTATAAAGCTTTACATGGAAATGCACCAACGTACATCAAACAACTTTTAGTAGAGCAAAAAAGCCTTACCTCCAAATATCAGCTCAGATCTGCTTGTAGCAATTTATTGACCATTCCTAGAACACAATGCAAGACATACGGAGACCGTGCCTTTGCAGTAGCAGGACCAACAGTGTGGAACTCTCTCCCTGGATATATCAGAAATGCTCAAAATTTGGACAACTTCAAGCGGAATTTAAAAACACACTTATTCAATATTGCATATTTTACACGATAAGGACTTTTAAATAATATAATATTGAGTTTAAATTTTTAACTTTTTAATTTTTAAACATTGAACATTTTAAAGATAAACATTTTAACATTGAACATTTTGAACAAAAACATTTTAACATTTTAAATTTTACTAGGTATTTGCATGATTCTTTTTATAATTTATCGAAACCTTAATACTCTTGTAAAGCGCTTTAGAATATATTCCTTATAGTTTAAGCGCTATATAAAACTAAATTTATTATTATTATTATTATTATTATTGTATTTTATATGGCTCTGGGTAGTGGGTACTACTACTCACTGCAACTATTGCAACTCCCCCCAGAGGCTCTGCCCTGAGAATAGCTCAGGGAGGTTGTAATAGTTGTAGGTAATCCATTCTGAGAAATTTACTTATTTTGATCAATTTTTCGTGGAAATTATCCTTTATCCACTCAAAGAAGATTGTTGCCAAGAATAAACGGGATTTTCCATTTGATTTGTATCGACTTCTCCGTCGACTTCATGTTCGTCAATTTCACAATCTGACGGTTAGATAACCTGAGATGAACTATTTTGATAGTGATATTTTGTAAACTTTGAACATAGTTGCTTTGAACAACAACAATGCAGCATCAAATCTCTTCTATTGTCATGGATTATATCATCTATTATATTATATGTTTCTATTATATCCAAACAACACATGCCAGGATTTCCGGGCGGGATTTGTTGTACGTAAAGGGAAGCACAGTTATCGTCACTAGTTTCAAGACACGATACACACCACCATGCAGCCACGTCGAATACGCAAATGTAGATTTGAAGTAAGTTTTTGCATTCAGAAAGGGAATAAATTCACCTATAACAAGCATTTATATGAAGTTCCGTGTGCGCGATCAAGCTTTCATTTGTTCGACTGCAACCATGCTGCAACTAGGGTAAACACACACATTCGATTTAGCAGGATTTGATAATTTTCAATAGCCACATTTCAAGCATATCAAAATCGCCTAATTCCCGTTAGTAGATTTCATTATTGTTCATTTTTCTAATATCGTGTTTTTTGAACCTACAAGGAGAAATAATTCCTTCTTTACGAAACGACTGTTGCTACTTTCGCACAGAAAAACTGGTTCTAATGATGTCGAATTCTCACTAAAGCTGTAAAGGGTAATTCTCTGTGAATTGGAAACTTAGTGTAATCGAATAATGTATGAACTGTAGATTGAAACACTCATGATAAATTGAGGCTAGCCTCATTTGTGTGTATAGAAAAAACGCCCACGTGCGTATCGTATGGTCAGAGTGTGTGTAGTCTTGATGAGAGCAAGACCTACTCTCAACAAGAAAGAGACCAGGAATAAATATCATGTAAAATGTTTTTACTGCGGAAAACCTGGGCACATCGCCAAAGACTGTTATTTGTTGATGTCACGAGATAAACCACAAGGACGCAACAGTACTGACAAAAGTGAGATAGCACGTGATGGAAAATGCTACAATTGTGGTCAGGATGGCCATTTAGCCATCGGATGTCTTAACTCACCGACGGAAAACTATCACGGGGTTGCGGCACATGTGGAACCGGCTGTAACCCCGAGAAAATGAATGGTTTGTTAACAGTTTATGTGACGGTAGCCGGTTCTCAATACCGGGGAATTTTGGACACTGGAAGTACGATGACATTGGTGTCTGAAAATGTGAAGATAAATAGTATATCTGCTGTCCAACGAAACATTTCCATTTTAAATAATTCAACGGTTAGAACTATAGGTTATAGTCATTTGAAAATTTCTAACACTGAACGGTTAATACAATGTTATGTTGTCAATTCATTAATATCAGGCATTGACATCATTTTAGGTGTTGATGCTATTAAGCTTTTCGGTGGTTTAAATTTGACGTCGACTGGTAAGTATCAGCTCGGTGCTCAAGCTGTTCCCACTGTGTTAGGTTGTAATATAAGTACAAGTGTAAATACCGCAATTGAGCCTAATAAATGTAGCAATATTATATCACGCGAGATAAAAATAGAGGACAAAAACTTTGAAGCAAATTTCGATGGAACGGCATGGGTCGTTAAATGGAAATGGGTGGATGGCAAGCCGCCTGAATTTATGAAAAACTGTGTGAGCTGTTATAATATGGACGGCAGCATGTTGGAAGAATTCAATATCAAAATAAGAGAGTAGATCGAAAAAGGTTATTTGTTGCCATACGATGAGACAGTCCATGGAAAGCCAAAAGCGCTGATACCTCTTTTCGCAGTTCAGCAAAAAAGCAAAAGCAAGGTGCGGCCAATTTTGGACTTCAGAGAATTGAACCAAATTGTAGACATTTATTCTGGGGCTAGTGATGTTTGCTCACATAAATTACGTACTTGGCGAAAAGAGGGAAGAAACTGTGCAATATTAGACGTAAAAGACGCCTATTTGCAGCTGAAAGTAGATCCAAGTTTGTGGCCATATCAAACTGTTATATAACTGTGCTTTTTTTTCAGAGCTTAGCTTTTTTTCATGGCGGCAAGACGTGGCAGATAATGACTCCATTTACAGTGATACTTCAGTAGAATAATAGGGGTATAATAACTAGCAATTATAACTAAATCTTACAAGTTTCTAAAGGATTTAAAAAATATAAGAAACATGGATGGTACAGTAAAAACTAGTGAAGAAATGTTAGCTTCATTGGAAAGTTCAGTAACAAGTGACATTTATACTAAACCAAAGAAAGACGGAAAAACTATGGAAAACATGAACTTTAGCACAACAGCTTATGATACATGGAAATCGATGCTTCTTTCTTATTACAGAAGCAAAGGATTAACAACAACGCAAGAGTTAAAATCAAGGAACACAGTTACTCTTCAGATATACGAAGATAAACACATGAAAACGAAATACCTCAACTTTGACATGAACAGTTTCAATGGCAATGTAACTGTAACTTGGAGCAGAGGTATGGCACTGTTTAAATCAACCCCATTCAATGAGCTCAGAAAGCTAGTTGACGAAAGTGTTGCTACTGCATTAGAACTTGATAAGAACAGTGCGAAAAGCGTTTCCAATATTTCTTCAAGAGCAGAAAACTTCATCGATGAAGACGCCATCTTGAATGGCACCATGTGTCCAAATTGTCAAAAAGAGGCTACCACAGAAGAAGATCCGATTTGTTGCCATGGCTGCAAAATCGGGATTCATAGACTGTGCTTCAAAGATACGGATGGAGAAGGAATTAACATGGAAGAAATTGAAATAATCAGAAGATTCGTTGGAATAAAAATAATGTGCAATAATTGCATCAATAGAGAGCAAGCAGAATCTGACGAGGTGATCAACTCTAATTCAAACACGCAAAAGATTATTAATAAAATTGATGAGATTAAGGTTTTGTTTTCAGCCAAGTCAAACAATTCAACTGACAAAAATATAATTATATATGAAGATGACTTAAACGAGACAGGAACTTCTATTAATATGGATACTACATATGCTGACATTGTGAAAATCCATAGTCAACAAAAGCTTCATGAAAAGGCAATCCAACATTCCAATGAAAAAGAGAAACGTAAGCATAATTTAGTAATACATGGACTGGCAATGAATTTCAATTTTAATAGTGATTCTGAATTGGTTGCAAATATGGCATATGACTTTCTTGAAGAAGATATTGGCATTGAATTTAGTCAACGAATTGGCAAAAATACCTCATCAACGCGTCCCCAACCTCTCTTAGTAAAATTCTCCAATATGAAGAGTAAGCTTGCAGTATTAAAAAAAGGAAAGCTTTTTCAATCGCATGATGACTTCAAAAATGTTTTTGTCACACCAGATTACACGATAGATGAGCAGAAAATCCTCTCTAACTTAAGAAGCGAGTGCAAAAAACGGAATGAGAATTGTAGCATCCAAGCAGAGAAATGGGTTATCAGAGATTTCAAACTCACACAAATAAAGAACATAAAAAAATACACCAAACCATTGGGATGACTACCAAATCAAAAAGATTACATAGAAACCGAACAAATCCAGATACTATCAAAATGCATTGCATCAAGCAGGCCTACATCCACCTTTGACACAGGCAACATATCTGAAAACAACGCCCGACCTTCAGAGGAATCACCCCAATTCCCATCAAGTAGCCATGACACAGGACCAATACTAGGTAAATACTTAAAATGCTGTTGCATTAATGCACGATCATTGATGAATAAATTACCCGACTTTGACTGTTTTCTTTCGTCAAATTATTATGACATTATCGCTGTTACTGAGACCTAGTTGAAACCTGCTATTCCTGATTCTTTAATTGTGGGACAAAGGCTTAATTATACCTTACTAAGGAAAGACAGACCTACTCCATCTGCAGGAGGCGGAGCTGCTATACTATTAAACAAAGATATTGATTTTACTGTGGTTACTATTCCTGACACATTTGAGTTGTTAGAAGCTATTGCTGTAGACCTTGACTTTTGTGGATTTGGTTACCGTTTTGTTAGCGTTTACAACCCTCCGTCATCGTCAATATCTACTGCCTGCGTTCAGACATTATGCTCATTTATAGACTTTTGCAGTACAACTACAAACTTACCGTTAATCTTGACAGGGGATTTTAACTTCCCACATATTGATTGGTCTATTCCACAATCAATTGGATCGGAAGCAACTTCAATTTTTCTTGATGGTATTGTACGAAATGGTCTAGATCAGTTTGTCCAATCACCAACAAGAAATGAACAAATTCTCGATTTAGTTTTGTGCTCACAGCCTTCCACTATTTTTGGTACAACGGTCACGGAGTCTTTAACCTCCCGCTGTGATCATCAAATCGTTGAATTTAACTTAGTGAATGACTTTGTCCATCAAACACCCAACAATGGGTTTGCCTACTCTCAGACAAATGTTCCAGATAAAATTCGCAGGAATTTCCGTAAAGCTGACTATGAATCGATTAATGAACATTTTTCACATGTCAATTGGTTGGATATTTTACATAAAAGTAATGATGATGTTGAAACTTATTGGAATTATATTTGTGAAGTCATCGATACTTGTATTATAGACCATGTACCCATATACAATGAATCAAGACGTCGGAGATGTAAATACCCCAAGAATATCAGATTATTGGCAAAAAAGAAGAAATCTGCTTACAAATTGTCCAAACTATCTATACCTAACAAAACACATTATATTCAATTATGCAAGGAATATGAGAGTGTTGTAAAAAAATTTCATGTAGACCAAGAAAATACAATCATAAAAGACCCTTCTCCAGCTAAATTCTTTTCATTTGTTTATGGAAAGCTACAAACAAAACCATCTATTCCTGCTATCTTCAAAGACAATTCAACATTTACTACTGATGACCAAGAAAAAGCTACAATAATAAATGAGTATTTTTCCAGTGTATTTACAAAAGATAATGGCAAAATACCTGATATCCCACCTTCAGTACAGGAAAATATATCATTAAACACTATTGAATTTTCGTGTGAAAGAGTACGATCTGTATTGTCTAGCTTGCCTACAAAAACTTCACGTTCACCTGATTCATACCCAGCTTTATTTTTCAAATCTACTGCAAACGAGCTTGCTATCCCTTTATCATTTCTCTTCGAACTCTCTATGAGGACTGGCACATTACCTGATATTTGGAAACACGCCTTAATCCGTCCCATATTCAAGAAAGGTGATTCATCTCTAAAGAATAATTATCGACCAATATCCTTGACGTGCATTTGCTGCAAAGTTATGGAGAGGGTTATTGTCGACCAAATGTTATCATTTCTACACGAGAACAACATTATTTCAGATCGTCAGTATGGTTTTTTAAAAAAGCGCTCCACCTGCTGTCAACTTTTATCAACCTTGAATGAATGGTACAACGCAATCAATGCCAAAGCTCGCGTCGATGCCGTATACATAGATTTTGCCAAAGCATTTGATACCGTTACGCATACAAAGCTTATAGCAAAACTAAATTCCTATGGCATAAACCATGAACTATTATCCTGGATAAAATCCTTTCTTTCTGGTCGTTTACAAAGTGTCGTTATTGGAGAATTCACATCTAATTCTTTACCTGTTACAAGTGGAGTCCCCCAGGGGTCGGTCCTTGGACCATTGTTATTTTTACTATATATAAATGACATTTGTGACTGTCTAGAAAGTGGTTGTGAAGTACGTTTGTTTGCTGATGATGCAAAGTTTTTTGTTTGTCGGCACGATTCGATTTCAGCCAGTTCTCTTACTACAACCTTAACTCGTTTTGACAAGTGGGCTCAAGATTGGCAACTTAGAATTGCACACACAAAATGTATGACGATATCCTTTGGAAATTTAAATATAATGGAACATTCGTTTTACCTTGCAGACCACACCCTACAACGTACATCCAAAATGCGCGATCTTGGACTTATTCTAACGTCAGACTTGAAGTTTTCAAGCCATTATTCATCTATAGTAGCAAAAGCAAACACTAGAGCATACTTGATTTTAAAATGTATTAAATCCAATTGTCCAAAAAATCTCATGAATGCATTCAGCACATATGTACGACCATTGCTTGAAGCTGATACTCCACTATGGAGTCCGTCACTAATCAAGGACATTGATCTTGTTGAAAAGGTACAACGCCGCTTCACGAAGATTGTGTGTCAGCGCTCTAATATTAAATTTAGTGGTTATCATCATCGATTACAACTGCTTAACATCGATTCTCTAGAATCCAGGAGAATAAAAACTGATTTGCACATGTTATTCAAAATTGTAAATAAAATAGTTGACATTCCAACCACTCTATGTGAGTTCAGAAACATCGATCGTCAACTTAGAGGTCACAGTAAGCAGGTAGTACCTCGTCCTGTACCTGTAAATAATACCGTAGCTAATTCTTTCTTTTTTCGTGTTATTCCTTTATGGAACTCCCTTCCGGAAAATGTTATTTTAACATCGTCACTTATAAGTTTTAAAAATAATCTGGACATTTTAGATTTCTCAAATAATTGTAAACATAGCTATTAGGCTGCATGTAAGTGAAAATTTTTTTTACACAATTTTTTCCTTTGTTTGCCTGTATATATCATTGATAATATACAAATATACATCAAATCAAATCAAGGTGCGGCCAATTTTGGACTTCAGAGAATTGAACCAAATTGTAGACATTTATTCTAAGGCTAGTGATGTTTGCTCACATAAATTACGTACTTGGCGAAAAGAGGGAAGAAACTGTGCAATATTAGACGTAAAAGACGCCTATTTGCAGCTGAAAGTAGATCCAAGTTTGTGGCCATATCAAACTGTTATATTTGAAGGGACGCGTTATTGCTTGACGCGGCTCGGTTTCGGATTGAATGTTGCACCACTCATTATGTCAACTTTGCTGCGCAAGGTTTTGGACATGGATCCGGATATCAACCAAGGTTGTGACGCATACGTGGACGATATTCATGTGAACGAAGACGTTGTCCGAGTGGATTATGTTAAAGAGCATTTGGCTACTTACGCATTACAAGCAAAGGAACCGGAGAGGTTATCAAACGGAGAACCGGTACGAGTTTTGGGTTTAAATGTAGAGCGAGTGAACAACGCATTATATTGGTCTCGAGCTAATGCTTTGAATATTGAAGTTGAAAATGTAGATCATTTAACAAAGAGAGAGCTTTATTCGCTTTGTGGTCGACTTATCGGGATACACCCGGTGTGTGGTTGGTTACGGGTACACGTCAGCTACTTATAGCGCTTATGTACGGAGACAAATTGGGATGAGCAGTTGAGTGACACTATCAAAAGTCACGTCAAAGATGTAGTTAAACGTGTTTTACTTGCCGATCCGGCACGTGGTCGATGGGACGTGGACGAAATTACGAATGCATCTGTTTGGTGTGATGCGAGTAATCTTGCGTATGGTGTGGTCATTCAAGTGGACGGTGAGACTATTGAAGACGGGTCATGGCTACGGCAAGACAACAAGCACATAAATTTAGCAGAATTGGATGCAGCACTTCGTGGATTAAATTTAGCTGTGGAATGGGGTTTATCAAAGTTTAAACTACTAACAGATTCTGTATCAGTGTGTAATTGGCTAAATGATGCTCTATCTGGCAAGCAAAGACTAAATACTAAAGCCTCTGGTGAATTACTAATCAGAAGACGATTAGAGTTATTTAGATCGATTCATGTGTTGAAGAGTACAATTTGCAAATCACTGTGTTACTAGTACGATCAGACGAAAACATAGCTGATAAATTGACGAGAGTGCCGGTTACTTGGCTAAAAGGTGTTACGACTATTGATGGAGTATGTGGTGTTGTTAATACTAATTGTAATAGTAGTAGTAATGGCACGACTCTGCCAGAACTTCACAATTTGTCCCATCGTGGAACACACCAATTAAAATGGCTGGCTAATCAGATAGGATTACATCCATCACCAGAAGATGTTCAGAATGTTGTGACAAACTGTCAAGATTGCAAGTCTATTGACCCATCGCCAGTAAGATGGGAAAAAGGCAAACTCAGTGTTGAGAAAAATTGGGAAAGATTATGCATAGATGTGACGAAGTATGAAAATGAAAAATACTTGAGTATAATTGACTGTGGTACGAGCCGCTTTACAATCTGGCGTCGTATTGCTAACGAGGGAGAGAATCAAATTTACGCACAGTTGAAGTCAATATTTTCAGAACATGGACCACCGAGCGAAATATTATTAGATAACTATAGCACATTTGCCTCAAGAAAGATTAAAATGTTATGTAAATTGTGGAATGTCAAATTGATTCCGAGAGCTGTGTATCTACCTCAAGGGACAGGGATAGTAGAACGCAACCATAGAACAATCAAAACTATAGCCGCTAGAAGCAAGTGTTCTATATTAGATGCTAATTATTGGTATAACAACGTACCGTCTGAACGGATGACGGATCCGCCGGCATGGCAAAAATTTGGTTACAAACCTCGGTTGCGTATTATTGAACCAGTTACATCAGATGAAGAGTTTATCAAATCTTACTTTCCCAATGACAAGGTGTGGGTAAAGCCAAAAGACAATGTCAGATGTACGGAAAAGTGGCTTCCAGGTATTGTTCTACAACAAGTTTCTGTGCAGAAAGTTAGGGTACTAATTAAGGGACATCTTTCATTAAGGCATGTAAGCCATTCACGTAATCGTATAAGTGATTCACCAAGCAATGATAACTTGAATGACAATCCAAATGAAGCAAACAATGATGATTTATTATTAACAGATGACAGTGAGTCATCATCCGATAATGATACGGATAATGAAACCAATAGTGATAATGATAGCGACAGTGAAAATCGTATTGACGAAGCAGTTGAAGTTGGTCCTCGTATTCGTCGTGCTCCAGCGTGGCTAAACGATTATTACTTGGTTGAAAATTTGTAAATCTGGGGGAAGTGTAATCGAATAATTATATGTATGAACTGTAGATTGAAACACTCATGATAAATTGAGGCTAGCCTCATTTGTGTGTATAGAAAAAACGCCCACGTGCGTATCGTATGGTCAGAGTGTGTGTAGTCTTGATGAGAGCAAGACCTAGAGAAATATATGTTGTTTTATTAACTGATTGAGTCGTCGTTGTTCAACTTGTCGTTGATCTTATACTTAGTAGAACAACAGTAGAGGCCACAGTCTACTATAAGTACTGAGTTTGCGAGCGGGTTAGGGGATCATTTCTGGGTTCTTGTGTTATAGAAACCCCCCATAGCTTATACCTATAGACATAACGTGAACCTGTGAACCATTCCCGCACATACTGGGTTATTCAGTATGGTATTTAAAACTTGTATAAAAATTGTATATAGATCTTCTGATTTATTTTCGTTTGATAGTAACTAACAAATACAAGGTGCTTGGTAAGTTCTAAAATCGAATAGACTAGAGTAGAATAGTGTAGTGGATTGTTTTATGCCTATTGTTTCTCATTATGTATTTCCTTTGTTAAATGTAAAGCTTCCGTTTGTAATCACGTATACCTTGTAATGTAAATCACTGTATGTAATATATCAACCCTCTTCTCGTCTGCCCTTCGTGGCGACAACACCTATAATAGCAAAGCTGGTCCACCTTCATAGAGGCTCTGTTTATCAACGGTCATATTAACCCTCATTCATCCTCTCCCTGTTTGGTGGCCAGCTACAGTTATTATTACATCAAATATATATCTAATCAACGTCTATGTACGCGTGTGGTAATTTATCAATACATCGACTCATTCCACCCGCTACATATTGGTGACCCCGACGTGATCTGAAGAACGCAGCCGAATATTACGCGTCGTAAACCCTGCCTAGCATATGGTTATATTTGGTAACATTTTAGTTGAGATTCGCCCTGGGTGAGTGTTATTAAAACGAAAAAAGAAGAAAATGTTAATGCACTTACGCCGTCACAAGCCAAGTTCTGGCAGGAACCACGAAAATTATTAGGGCTTAATCCCAGCTTAACCCGACAAGAAATTAAAGATTGCCAGACTTGAGCACAAAGTATCTCAGCGTAAAAAAAAATATCAAGTTATATACCAATATACTATATACATCCAAAACAAGACAAAAAAAAGATATATACAACAAGATATTTACAAAGATTTACTACATATAAACAAGAATTCGTCACTACGCATAATAATCATCAAGTCGCAGAAACAAAGAAAGCAAGAACAATTACATAAGTATAACTATTAAATTAAACACACCTCAAAAAACAAATTTTATTTCTTTTATCATATAATTATATATTTTATTCATTCATTTGTCCTGTATATATTATTTCATATCTTTCACTCACAGGCGGGACTCCGTCTCCGTGGGGGGAAGTTATGTAGTGGATTGTTTTATGCCAATTGTTTCTCATTATGTATTTCCTTTGTTAAATGTAAAGCTTCCGTTTGTAATCACGTATACCATGTAATGTAAATCACTGTATGTAAAATATCAACCCTCTTCTCGTCTGCCCTTCGTGGCGACAACACCTATAATAGCAAAGCTGGTCCACCTTCATAGAGGCTCTGTTTATCAACGGTCATATTAACCCTCATTCATCCTCTCCCTGTTGGTGGCCAGCTACAGTTATTATTACATCAAATCTATATCTAATCAACGTCTATGTACGCGTGTGGTAATTTATCAATACATCGACTCATTCCACCCGCTACAATAGAATGGAATCGAATGGAATCGAATCGAATAGAATAGAATGGAATCGAATCGAATAGAATAGAATCGAATGGAATCGAATGGAATCGAATGGAATCGAATGGAATAGAATAGAATAGAATAGAATAGAATAGAATAGAATAGAATAGAATAGAATAGAATAGAGTAGAGTAGAATAGAATAGAATAGAATAGAATAAAATAGAATAGAATAGAATAGAATAGAATAGAATAAAATAGAATAGAATAGAATGGAATGGAATAGAATAGAATAGAATAGAATGGAATCGAATGGAATGGAATCGAATGGAATAGAATAGAATAGAATAGAATAGAATAGAATAGAATAGAATAGAATAGAATAGAATAGAATAGAATAGAATAGAATAGAATGGAATCGAATGGAATGGAATCGAATGGAATAGAATAGAATAGAATAGAATGGAATCGAATGGAATGGAATCGAATGGAATAGAATAGAATAGAATAGAATAGAATAGAATAGAATAGAATAGAATAGAATAGAGTAGAATAGAATAGAATAGAATAGAATAAAATAGAATAGAATAGAATAGAATAGAATAAAATAGAATAGAATAGAATGGAATAGAATTTAATAGAATAGAATAGAATGGAATGGAATGGAATAGAATAGAATAGAATAGAATGGAATCGAATCGAATGGAATAGAATAGAATAGAATAGAATAGAATAGAATAGAATGGAATAGAATAGAATGGAAAATAATAGAATAGAATAGAATAGAATAGAGTAGAATAGAATGGAATGGAATAGAATAGAATAGAATGGAATAGAATAGAATAAAATAGAATAGAATGGAATGGACTAGGATAGAATAGAATGGAATGGAATAGAATAGAATGGAATGGAATAGAATAGAATGGAATAGAATAGATTTGTCAAATATTAATAGATTGGAATACCATTGGAAAGTGATGGCCCTCGCTTTCCAATCATGAAAATGAGGCAGAAAAAAGCAGGAATAAGTATATTCCAATCAACTTAATATGTGGATACGTTTTGCAACAGGGCGTGGACCGGAACAAAACTAGAAATGCGAAAAAGTTTGAACTAATACAGTTCCAAAGACAGTTTCAACGTCTCAATAGTTTGAATGGGTCGTGACACTTTCTAACCAAAATGCCCATTCCGTGTGCATGTATGTGGTGGTTTTTACAGAATATTTTAGGCTTGAAGGTATTTAACAAAGTGCTATCTGAGTATTACCTGAGAAATTAATGTTATCTATAGCTCGTTCGCAGAAGAGAAGGCTACACTGCAAATTCTATTAAATACATTATCACGTAGGCCATCTTAGGACTTTACAAGATAAAACTATAAGGGAACGATTTATTACTTAGCAGAGCTTATCTCTCAATTTTATAAATTACGAGTCTTATGCATGATGAATTTAGGAATTATATTTTTCAATTGCTTGAAATCAGTTTGTGGGCTGTATAGTATCTCCTGATTTATCTTCGACGATTCTAGAACACGTACAGCAAATACCTGATTTCAATCCGATTTTTGTGCTCGTAATCAACTTGCTGCTTTATTATCCCTTTTATACGTGTCGGTCCTTATAGATATATAGCTAACTGAGACAGATGCAACCAATCTCACCATCCTATGAAAAACTAATACCCTGTTTATTGTGTCACATTCTTCAAAGCAACACTCTACAATTTTGTTATTGATTTACTAAAATACAAAATCGATTAAATACAAAAGTTACAATGAGCGTTAAAATAGTAAATTACATGAGTTTATCTATGACTGAATGAGAATCATGGAATATAATGTATGACCCTCTAATGGCCACATGTATTGCATTAATCCCTCAATATCATCTGTACGAAGTGCCTGTCGTCGGCACCTGATTGGATGTGCTTTAGAACACGTGATTACACGTGGTAAAACAGTCCATGATTAAACCTCTGTGTGAGTCCTGGATAAAAAGTCTTGTGATGTAGGACATCCAAAAGATACGTTATTACCAGAGAGTGCCGTCTGTAAGAATTCTGAGTCATGAAGGCGTAATGAAGATATGCATCCTTCGAAACAGTTTCGGGTCTGTCCTGGCTTCAAGATATTATCTAGGATAATGCAAAGATGGAACGGTGTTACCGATAATACCTAACATCATATAGCTTCTACAATAAATAATAGACCGGTAATTGTAAATAGAATAAATCCCACATACCTGGTATACCACCGACATACAACGAGCCACGAATGACTGCGCTGCGGGACACAATTCCAGAAGATGATAGACCATCTACTGTGATTGATACAGTAGTGCCAGTCTTTTTAATTGCTAAGTTGTGCCATTTTTGATCACACAATAGGAAAGAGTTATTTGCCGATGGATCCACCCATTGAACAACATCAGCCAACGCATTAAGGTGCGGTTTATAGTAAAAGTATATCTGTATAACATAGAAAGATATTAGATGCAAACATAACAATGACAACATGTTACTATAGCAACCATGTCACATAACACAATGACGTCACTTACAATCCCGTCAATCATTTCCACCATCATGTATGATGATAAAATAGAATCTCCATCTAAAAGAAAGAGATCATCATTATGATTAACAGTAAACCACGTGACATTGATTCGTTTGGCTGAAAGTTAATGATAGCTCACTCACCAGCACCCAAGGGTGTTTCGTTGGTAAACAGATAGAAAAATAGTGCTGACCGTTTGTTGGTTCTGAAGTTCAATTTAAATTCAAAGTTCTCGTTAAGAGCAAAGTCATTGCCTAAATTAATAAAAAATTGTAAACTGTGAATTACGAATTACAAACATGATATTCCCATTCCTATCTAAACACGATATGATAAACGGCATATAACTCCAAACACGGACAAGTAGTTGGATTTTATTTCAACAAATCATGAGCAAGCAGCAAACATTCAAAGTATTAATATACTTCTTTGAAACACTCTGGATCAGGGCATTGGAGGGGGTGATAATAATATTACATTTACAGTCATTCATAATTGAAAGTCACCCCTTAAGCACATGGGCATATTTATTGGGAGACTTCAACATATTTGCATACACATTATATTACAAATGATTAACATGCTGTGCACTGACGTGGAATCGAGCCCCGGCCTCCGTATATATGTGTGTGTTTTCATTAGGGGCTCGTTTGACTTAGAGTCTTCACATTCACCATTATCTTACATTGATATTAGACAATATATTAGAAGTTGAATTCATTTAAGAGGACTTACCATAATGGACCCAAGATGACATATTAAAATGTACGCCAGGCTCTGCATTGGAATAGCACGCTTTTGTTCCAGTTGTTCTACCCCCAATGTGTGGTTCAGCAAAGTTAACAGTGAACGTAGCAAACGAAGATGACACTTCAAACTTACGAAGACATCCATTATAACCAATATTTCTATTCTTAAAATGAGGAGCAATGACATCACTTGGCAACCCACCGACATACAGCGGCGTTCCAATGATGATCTCTCTGGCAGGACCATCATGCCTTCCGTTGTGATACTCTTTGGATGTTGGTAATAACAATGCACCAAATTGAAAGATACGTAACATATAAACCTATCATGGAAACCAATACACAAGTAATTAGTAAGCACATAACCAACCACATGCGGCCCAGGTGTAGTGGCTAGGGCGTTGGACCACGGCCCGCAGCGTTTCGGGTTCAATCCCTGGCCGGAGCACAATAGGTTACCGTCAGGAAAGGCATCCGGCTATTAAACGCAAACAAGCTTCAAAATACTAACAAATTAACCAACCACCCCGGTGAAAAAAAGCTGCAAGCTTCCCGGTTTGTGGAAAAATAATAATAAAAAACTAATGATAACTGAATTCGAGTACTCTGATTGGTTGATGAGCGCTAATATCCAAAGCATTACTGTATATACTTACCTTGTGCCACAGTCCATCTGTCGAATAATCATTAACAGTGCTAATTGAGACGTGCCCAGAATCGCCTGATTTAAATTCATAAATGATTTTTCCTCTGTAGCTTTCTAATGAAATGTATTGCGTTGGATTAGTTTTATCGTCAGCAACGTAAAATATAATCCCATCTTGCATGACAGACTTGAATTCCAATGTGACTACAAAGCTAACAAATGCATGCAAGCAAGAAGAAAATCAACGGAATGCAATTCTATATAATTATAATTTGAGAACAAGAGAAAAGTAGAAAAATGCAGCATAAGTTTTACCTCGTTTTGAAGAATGCCTTTTGGGCCTCGTTTAAATTAAATCCGATCCAGCTCTGCTGCCCAAGCCAAGGGAACTCTCCAAAACGAACAATACTTCGATCATTTGACAGAACTAATTCAGGAAACGTAGCAGTGCAAGAAGGAGGAGGTAGAGGGGCTGATTGACCAGGGGAGACTCCAGCATGGGAAACTCCACGGGTAGTACCCCGGAAAAAGTTCTGCGGACTGAAAAAACAGAAATGTAACTGTGGCCTTTAAAAACAAATGCTTAGAATTTGAATAATACGTATCAAATTATTGGAATTGGTCCAAAGAATGATCTTGCATTCCAATTAATTCACTTACATGTTGTTAATGACAAACGCATAGACGTCAATCTCAAGTGACTTTGTAGTTGGAGCATTGAACGATTGTAAGCTCATGCCAGTCGGTAAGCCTCCAAAGTATAAAGGATCACTGACAGCAAAAGCACGTCTGAAATCACCAAACCAACCATAATGGATCTCAGCACCATCGACACGAACACGATAACTATAGAAATAAAATTAACTTGAATATGTCGATAAACACATTAAGAAACACCGCGATAATCTTGTCTACGACTCACAATAAAATAGCTACATACTTGTTATTTATGAACTCCAATGAGATATTATGCCATCTACCATCACTTAGAGTAAGATTGTTTGACATGAACGGTGATACAGCAGCAAAATTATTCCCATGAAGCGACACAAAGAGATTACCACTGGCAAGAGCAATGTAGAAGTATGACCGCACCCTTTCTTGTTGGTAATAGACATTCTGAACGAAGAAAATATTAATAAACAATATGATACAAGTGAAAAATATCCGAGCCTTGTGAGATGGAGGGTCACGTGAACAATGTGTAATTGACATATAAGACTGAAAAAGTAACTAAATTCACTATACGTTGTCACTATATTTTTTCTTTCTTACATGTAATCTTAGGTTTGTCAGTCATGTGAAAATTGTTTTTATTGTTCTCAGTTTATGTAAACGTATTTCTGGATAAATAAATAATGATGACATGGGTAATCATTGCAATCATTACAATGACCGTCTTCTTAAGCTCAACTTAGAAACTCTCGAGATGCGGTGAACTGGTGGATCTTCCAAAGGATGAATTATTTTCATGCGATAACAATAAATATAACATTAGTGGACATTCCCACAAACTTAAAGCTAAAGCAATACAGCATGTTAACGCATCATTTTATACGTTCACAAACCGGGTCATTCCGGTGTGGAACTCTTTACCCGAGGAAGTGGCTAGCGCAACCTCACTTGGTGTTTTCAATTTAGTTTCAATAGCGTATCATTAGCACAATTTTTAAAATTTATTTAGACTGTATGTAACTGTAATTAATTTGCCTGTCAAATTCCAATTGACAAATTTATCATTCATTCATTCATAATGATAACATGGGTAATCATTGCTTTCATCGGTTCCACCATTGTTATGAATCGATCGATATTCGATTGTCATACTTACATTGTCAGAGCTGTAGAGAAGCAAGCCATTCAGTTGCTTAGTTTTGAAAGTCAGCAGTAACGATGTTACCGTAGTAATTCCAGTAGCGTCGTAAGCAGCATATGAGTCAACACCTTCCCACCATACACTTCCATAGAAACGAATACCATTGACAATCTATTTCCAGAAAATCAAACATTTACATTAATTTGGATGTATTATCATACTTAATTCAAAAAATTGAAAAAAGAATGTATCATTTCATTTGACGCACCCGATCAGGTATCATATCGTAATAGCTGACTCCAAATTCTGTTGTTTTCAAACTGCCATTGAAATTGCGGGCAATGAGCTGACCAGTTAAAAAGTCACTCAAGAAAAGATTGCGCATATCACCAGAGAATATGCCTCTTACCAAAGCACGCTTCGTTCTAAACAAAGAACGATAGAACGTATATAACAATGTAACACAAATAAAAGAATATTTTAAACTGAATAGAATATGAAAAAACCCACCCGCCAGAGAGAGGAGCACCAAATATCATCTGACTACCAGACGGTATTGTAATTGTGCCAACATAGATTGTAACTGTTTCTTTGGCGGACGATGAAGTTGATCCAATCAGGCTAACTGATAACGAGGCATTAGTATTAGAGCGTAGCACATTTAATTCATACCAACGGCCATTATTATAAGTAGCTCTGTTAAACCAATCAAGACGAATAATCATTAATAAAGGGTTTAAATATAGATTTATAATATTTAAACAGTAATCATCTACAGTATTAAACGAACCTGGTTGTCATAAGAGCGACGTCATTGCCAAGCGTTGTTGAGAATTGAAATACTACTTTACCATCTTTTATGTACACGCCATACGCAAAGTCACTGTTCTGGTCAAGAACACCGAAGAGAACAACGTTGTTCTGGAATGTTCTGAATTCCACCCGAGCTTCAGAGTACAAGGCATTTATCAGAAAAGTTCCAATGCCATGGCGTAGATATCCATTTCCGAAGAAGCTGATCCACGTTCCATCAGACTGTTTTCTATAACCATACCGTACAGCAGCATACTGATGGAAACCGCGATAGGATTCCGGTCGCAGTAGATTGTAGGTAATACCATTAGCCATTAGATTGTCGTAGTATCCGCCTAGCTCCCCGTACATCGCAGTCAAAGCATCCTAACACAAAGACAAGCCAACATTTTAGTTGTAGACCTACATGTCAAAATCAACAATACATTATATTATATTATCGTAAACTATACGATTGACATACCATTTCCCCGCCGCGAAAACCGGATAAGTAAATGCGACTAGATGCTGATAGTGGCATTGTTCCCATGGACACAGAGTTCTTAGGATCATGGTAGGCTATTGCGTAATCATTGATGTCATCTCGAACAACCAGGTAGATTCGTTGGCCATATCTGTGCAGAAGTAATTGATATAATAAGTTAGTTGTAGTTGTAATTTAATTAATTAATTTATTTTATTTTACTTTATTTTATTTATTTTATTTAATGTAATGTAAGTTGTAGTTGTAATTGTTTGTAGTTTAATCAGTCCTTTGAAAAAAAGTTTGATGTAAACTTTAAGGTTTTCTGAATAAATTATGATGATGATGATTTTGCAAATTTATCGCAAAATTATTTGCACTTTCATTCGCCATCTTCCAAATAGGGTTAAACAATCAAAATAACACAGATGTAGTCTTCAGAAAGAATCTATTTAGTTTTCTTTTCTGTTTTAGCGGACGAGAGATAAGTTTGATGTAGAAGACCTGAAGTTTCCTCACATAGATTTGTCTTAACAGGATGACCCATAGTGCCATGCGATATATTCTTACCTAGCAAAGGCAATGTTGTACCATTTCTGTCTTTGGATGAAAAGATTACTGTTTAGTGTTGTCTTTACGCCATCCAGATCAAAAACAGCGTTGATTCGACCATTTTTCAAGTACAAACCAATACTATTAGTCTGTCAGTGAAATCAAAACAAACATATTGAGTATACCAGTCAAGAAAGAGAAATAATGACATTTTTATAATATCGATATATGATCTCACCAGCTGACCAGGCTCGGACAACAAATATACAATGATTCCATCAGTATCGTTCGTCTTGAAATCCATTTGTAGAGCGGTGTAGAGCTGGGGTGATGGAGAGCCTGCCACGCCCAGTAAAGAGTAGATTGCGGATTGGTTGAATCCAAACATAACAGCCAATGGAATGTTAGATGAGAGTGACTCTAAAAGTTTTGCCTTTAATTCCATTTCAATCAATTTGGCATCTACAGTATTTCCTGTTAAAGTGAGATTGTTTACAACGCCAGCAGCTTTAATGACGTTACCAGCTTGCAACGGTACCGCAGACTCACTCATACCAACTAAAAAAAAAATGAAATGGATTATAAAATCATGCGCAATATAAGCGTAATTAATTAATGTATTCGATCGAAGTAATCCTACTAACCCATTCTTGCAGCATCGCTGAATGTCGCAGTAGCATTGTTGGCTTTGGCTACAACTGATTCGTATTTTTCCGTTAAATCATCTACAATACCGCGCAATGAACTAGCTTCTCGCAGAACACCACTGGCTGCTTCGTTCGCTTGGGTTAAGAGTATCTGAATAGCTTGGAGGGATGCTTTGATAACAGGAGCTGGATACAATGAGATAAAAAAGCAATTAATAAATGGAATAGCATATGATTTCCGTGTGATATTCAAAAGGGATGTAGCGTACCTGGGGTTGCCGTAGCAACAAATTGCGCTGTTCTGATTTTAAGAATGGGGAATAGTCGGCTGATCTCAGCCCAATGGGGTAAACTTGCTAAGAATGTCTCGTTTGCAGTGTTGACTAGTTCATCGATACTTGCTGTAAATCAAATTAATATCAATTTCAAGCATATTGGATATAAAACAGAGACAAGTAACCAAACGAAAGATACAAACGTACATGTAAATTGAATGAGGGAAGACACTTGACTGACACCTCCTCCTGGAAATTTCGCCTCTTGCCTAATCCAATCAATCGATTGACCCCTTTCACGACGTATCCCCAGTAGAGCAAATGACCCTCTGTTGCCATAGTAAAATGGAGCAGACCCACCAAACTCAATTAATTCTGCAATGAGTGATGCCTCGTATTGTGACGCAATCGTCCCTTCACCTTGTTTGACGATGGCAACGATTTTCCCAACTGATAAAAATGAAAGCATTACATTGATGGTTATCACAAAAAGAGAAAATCTGAAGTGGAATTGTCTCTCACTGTTATATAAAATAGCTACCTGGTATTTGCCGCAAGAACTGAACTAGTTCTCCTCCTTGTAATAAATCAAGATCAGTGCGAAAGACAGCACTGTTCTCCATTCTCCCACTTTTATAATCGAATACAGCAATAATGTGACCGTTCTGATTGGGTGCAAATTCTATTCCATCAACTTGGATACTTGAGCGAGGAGGGTTTTGTATGCCAGCACTGTCGTAAGTTTCAGAGCGCAAGTAGAACGTACATGCTGAAGGAGAAATGAAAGTGTGATAGCATTAGACGGGAATAATGGCCTATTGGGACATGATGTTCTAATTAAATATAATGGTTGTCCTACATGGATACGTGATGTTTCTTCGTCTTGTTTCTGCTAAGAAGGCGTCGGCTTGTTGTTGGCCTGCCATTGTTCTTGTTTGGAGATTTGTAAGTGTGACCGCATTAATCTATACATGAGATAATCGATTTATTAATACAAGTTTTATAAGCGCAATCATCGAAATGAATAGAATGTTACGTAATAGCGAACCATCATGACGATCTCGTTAATTGAGTTATTGGCACTGTATGCTGCTGCCAAAGAGCTATTGATGAGCATGTAGATTTCACGATGACGATTGACGGCGTTAACAGCTGAAGATGCATAACGTCGTGCTTGAGCAAAATTACTAAAAAAGTAACAAAATCATTCATGATATTCTCATCGTAATTATTTGGTATGCAAATTAGATAATTGAAGTTCTACATAAATTATATCAATGCGATTCTCACTCTGCTAAAAGTTGTGCCTCCGCGTTCAAAAGAGTGGCCTTGTTTTCAGCAGACGTAGCACTCTGTTCAGCTTGCGAAAGTAAGTTAACCAACTCAGTTAGAAGGCTGGTTATAAGTCGCTGTAAATCGGTTAAAGTGTTTTCACCAACCATAAAATTACCACTCCATCGCTGGTCATGGTACTAATAGTAGGTAAGGAGATATATACATACATATTATCATTATTTTATTCACAGAAAAAGCATTCATTGATCAGCTATAGATTGGTAACAACAAACCTGCAATTTTAAAGGCTCAAACAATGTAACGGCGTCTGTAAAGATCTGAGGATATGTCCCAAGATCAAGTACAAGTTCTCCCATGAAATCATCTGCATCTAATGGATCTCTGTCGTACATTTGGAATACAATTTTAGTTGACGATACCTGACTCGGAGGTAAGGAAAAAACGTACACATCAAGGAATGACCATTGTGGATTCAAGGTACCTATAACAAAATCAATATATGGATCACGAAATGCCCGGATGGTAAACGAACACAATTGATAGTTGATAATTATAAGACACTAGTAAACCATAGTTTATAGAGAAACTATGAGTAAACCTTGTATAACTGGTGTTGTGACGTATCCAATTCCATTCCAGTCTGGACGCAAAGAGATTCGAACGTAAGGATCAGCCAATGAAGTTGGAAAATCTCTTGCCGCTAGACCACGCCCTTGTAACACTTGAACACGAATAATATTACTAAGCATATCGTATTTAAGAATATTTAGTTGAATGTCACCAGAGATTGCCACAGTGTGGATTGTATTAGACTAGTGAATAAAAAGTGGGAGAAATTCTAGTATACGATAAAGTGATTCTTCTATATCTTTAAGCCAGCTGAAAATGCAGTCTGCTTATGTTTTCCTACCTCAAACATGCCACTTGCAATAGCAAATATCTCATTGGTTTCACTTAAAAGTTGTTCTACCATGGTATGTTGTTGTTCTGTGTCATTAATGTATTGTTGCTGCTGTTGGATCAAGCCCTGTATAAACAAAGCAAGGAAACTTACTCGATGTATACATTATACAAAATATACATTTGAGTATTTATTGTCTGATGATCGTTTAATAACGCGAAACTTGGAGTTACAACCAAAAAATGTGTCTTTCTTGACCTTCTCATTATGATTATTATTCACGTTCTATTATTCACTAGCATTGAGCACTATTCAATTGCCAATATTAAGTTCTGATATTTTAAAAATTATTACTATATACCAAGATATTTAACAAATACTGTAAGTATTAGGTATTCTCAATCCTCGATGAAAGCGACCGCTGACAGTTCGACTTATAGCAAAATGTGCAAAATTATGTTATTGTAAATTAACTAATTATTTAATCTTGGTATTTTAAAAAATTATATTGTATTTTATTTTTTTATAATGAGCACTTTGAAAAATGTCTGTGTAGGCTTAAAGGGTTTACCTCAATAAATGATGATGATGATGATGATGGTGTCTCAACATACCCTCGTTTCGTTAACAATCTTCATGACAGCCTCTCCTTTCGAGTACACTGTTTGTAGATCCATAAGAAATTGTGGTAAATCCTGCTGCCATTCAATCTCCCATGTTGCAAACGATGCATTGGCATTATTAACTGTTGATAAGAACGATTCAGCAGATTTCTGTTGAAAATCAACCTACGAGAAAGAAATACAAAGTATGGTTATTTTATTAACCTTAAATATTAAAAGGATAATGTGTTTGTATTTTCATGTACATACGAGTTCCCTTTGAATAGAAATATTCTGATATAATGAATTGGATTCATTGAGATCACGTAGGATTAAGAATTCCTCTGATGAGAAATTCACGTCTGTGAGATTCCGCGAGAGAAAGAATGCATCATTAACAACAAAAGTTGCACGAGAGTTGAGAGAGACAAGCTCGGTAAAAACAGCCGTTGTCACATCTCTGGCATCTAATGAAAAAATATAAATAAACACGTAAGTAGTTTCGAATGCCTACGTTGTCGAATACTTTAGCAGTTACTGATAAAAGACACGGTGAATATTTGCTGGTAATATTCAAGACAAAGTCGTCATTGTCATTGTCTTTATTTATAGAAGGTGAGCTGTTAACCTGTAAGAATTACCTCCAAAAGGGCCCTCAAAACTCTTCTAAGAGAACATGGACAGGAAATATTTTTCATTTAGAACAAAAATATTGATTATCCGTCGTGCCCAGCCATCATATTGATTTGGAAATCTAAATCCGTTTACATCACTATTGATTGAAAATTTATATTGCTCAAATCTCATTATTGAGCTGTTGCTCGAATACTAAAAGTATTATGAAGCAATAATGACTAGTTACCCATGCTCTTGTTATAAGATGAACGCGCATCCAGGTCGACTTGCTTGATTCTTTCCCATGTCGCCGAGGCAACAGGATCCAGAGCGAGTGACGAAGCTTCCAACTCTGCTATCTATAAAACATGAAAATAGAAGAATATCAAATTAAACAGTAAGAGGTTGTTATTGAAATCAATCCTCAAATATCGGATCAAAAAAATGCTGTTGATCATATAGTTTCTATATTAGTTATATTAGTAGCACACCTAGTTTCGTAATTTAAAAAAAACTATTACCATTTCGTAATTTATGACTTTTGGGATACCGACCTGATTTAGCAATGCTGAATGCCGACGATTGAGAGGAAAGAATTTCAAATTAGTTAAATAATCGTAATCTATTCTTCCTTGTAGAAGTCGTTGTTCAAATAGGACAGATGCAACCTGTTAGGATAGAAAGAAAAAAGAGAAAGATTGATCGCTGATTGGTTTAGTGAATGTTTCTATCACCTACGTTTTCTAGTTACATGATTTACTAACGAGAGAATCCTGGTAACGAGTGTTGATGTCGATCAATTGATTCTCTAGCTGTGATAGGTTAGCCGCTTGTGTGACGTCGATCTGAGATAGCTTCATCAGCTGAGAGACGACATCGACTCTTTCTTGAAGCCGCCTCGTACACAAAGGACATTCTGTTGTAAAGAATAAAAACCAGAATATCAGATATTTTCATGATCCTATTCTACAAATAGCCACCTACACACAAGAATTAAAACACACAGTTCGTCATCTTCTGCCATTGGACGGCATGTGAAAGAGCATCTGAAAACAATGGACGATGTTATTAATCAATTTAGCGTTCTGAGACACTGCGATTCAAACTGGGATTGCCTGATTTATTGTAACTATACGCCATGTAGTTGAGGTTAAAATCCAGACCTTTTTGGGGGTTCGAAGTACGTTCTACGTATATTTGTTATGTCACAATTGCCTCCTTCGAATGTACATCAGATGCCACGAGGCATTAGTGCACGGTAATACCTTGAATCACGTGATCTTGGTCAGCCTCTTCTCCACGACAGAGGGTGAGTTTCGTGATTCTGTAAGAGTGTAGTCATTATTGCATGTGCTAGCTGCTTACTAGCAGGTCGATAACGCACGTAAGAATTCGCATTTCAATTAAACGCAACGCAAGAATGTCGAGACGTGCACGAAACAGTCGCGATTCGAATGCTTCCCACCCGCCCTCTCCATTGCGATCCTTGCTGATTACACTTTAGATAAGTTAGTAGGTATTTAGTCTCATTTAGGCTAGTATTTATTCAACACTATAGTGACTGCTATTAGCCGGAATCATGTAAGTCTATGTTTGATTTAATATTTCTGTGTAGTATGTAGAATGTCTCAATGTCAACCTTTATTTCAACAGGGTAGTTTTAATTTCTCCACTGAATATCAGTGTGACGGTGCTTGGTTCCAGTGGTGGAGACAGGTCATCACGAGTTTAGCTGCCTAACGAACGAATGAGGAACTCTCACCAACCAAGCACCAATCCCAAAACCCCACCAAAGGGTGAGGATTTTAATGAAATGCTGTTTATTAAGGACCTGAAACCGAACTTAAATTCCCAAGCGGTAAAATCCACTCAGTATTGTTTTAAATGTCAAACGTAAAATTCTTAGCATGCAAGCTATAAACTCTATTTAATTTTAAACCTATATATTATGTACAATTTAAAAATTTTATTCTCTTGAAAATGGCTAGAGATAAATAATAAAATCGAGAAACTGTTGCCATTGACTTTTTCCTTAAAATGTTTTAAGAAGTAGCTACTGAACAAACCTATAATACTTAGGTAATTCTATGTAGCAATACTTACGTTCACATCCAGTGGAAGTGAAATTAACAAATTGCCTTGCACAAACATCACACGCCCTTCCACCGATACCAGTCTTACATGGACATTGACCAGTAGCATCGTTTGTGCATGTCAGAAATTGAATGGTGCCGATTGCATTACAGTCACATGCTGCAGTATAAAAAGAATTGGAATCAAAATGTGACCTCAAATAAAAATTGAGAAACTAAACGATTCAGATAATTGCTTACGTTGACATTCAAACGAGGGCAGGCCATAGAAACCATTTCGACATTGGTTACACTTCAAGCCAACAACCCCCTGCTTACAAGAACATTGTCCTACGTTATTACATTCCAAGCCATTAGATCCAAGGGGGTTGCAATTACACGCGAAACAACCTGTGCTTGACAGACCAAAGTAATTGATCTAAAAACAGGAGATATGAAGTAGATATCATATAATGTGTTCAAAATGATCCTTAACATTCGCATCTGATCACTACAAACCTGGCATGTATCACATCTTTGTCCGATGACTCCTGGTTTGCAAAAACATTGACCTGTCAACTGATCGCATGAGCCATTGTGGGCGCCAAGAGAATTGCAATTGCATGCTGAAAATAAAATTATGGCAAGGCAAGATTATCGGGACTGATTATAAAGACGCTAGAACATTCCAGGATTTCGATAGAAAATAGAGAGGTTTAGATTCGGCACGATGTTGAAGTTTACCTCTTGTGGGGACTGGGAAAAACTCGTCTTCGTTGTCTGCTTTAATTAAGGCTGTTTAGATTGACCCAACGACAAGACATGCTTATCTTAAACAGTTTTAAATATTAAAAGTTATATTCATGGGTATTAAACTCAAGAATGGTGAATACTTTACGTGCTACAATTTTTATCAGTAAGTTTATACTTATTAATTTTGTAATAAAAGTGAGCAATAAAATTTGAGGACGACGTTGTTTGAGCTTTCGACATCAGTTTATGTAATATTCAGAAATTTAATTAAAAAAATTTTTTTTAACATTTTCAAACCCATGCATTTTTGGATCATTTTTCTTTTTAAATACATTTCTGAAGATGACATAAGCTATGTCGAAAGCTCAAACAACGTCTATTTTATCGCTCACTTATTGCTGCAATTTTTGTAATAATAAATTGTTTCGCTTAACGATGAAGTAAATACGTAAGAAAAAACCAAAACTGATGATTCGAATGCCGCATGCAGAGATTTGTGTAAGAGTTTCATGAGTGTTGGTGTTGTTTCTCATCACGTCAGACCTTTATCAAGTCGCACATTCCCTTAAATTCCGGCCCCTCCCATCAACTTGCTTCAAAGAGTTTTCCCCGTGGTTGGGAGAGTATCTAATGATCTATATGGTTCCAACATCAGCTGGATATATATGTAACATGTATGTATATGTATGCATAATTGCAACTGTGGTATTGACACAATCAAAAATAGAGTACAAAAAACAAGTCGACTCCCGAAAAACAGCAATTTAAGTATTTATCAGTGATCTAAATTATCGAAATTATCCAAATGTATTTTGACAGTAGAGGGAATGTCCAATACAATAACAATTTGGTTACTAGTCTCACCTTGACATGTCCTGTTGAGTGCATTGCCATAGAAACCAACCTGACAACGTTCGCAATGATCACCGTCAGTGTTGAATTGGCATTGCAGACAAACACCAGACGAAAGACATTGATTGCTGTTATCGTTGCACTGGCAAGCGTCACAGAAACGACCAACGGTATTGGGTGGACACTTACATATCCCAGTCAAGGGATCACACACTTTATTAGGGCCCTTGCAACCGCAATCTGTTGGAGTGAAAGAGTTGAACAAGTTAAAAATAAAAAAGTGAACGATTACAAGCATTCACAGTGCCGTCAAACTTTGCCTATAGTATATTCCCTCTCTTCGTGTCCCATATAAAGTTGGCTTTTAATTCCCATTCCACAGACAACCTCTTATTTCAATATCTCACTAACATTCCCCCTCGGTCGCTGACTTAATTTCATCTGTATCATATCAGCTGCAGGTGTAGGTCTCTCATATTCTATTGTGCAGCAAACAAACGTGCTTACCGAGGCAGCCAAGTGCTGAGAATCCATAATAGCCAGGCAGACAGCGGGTACATCCTCGCTCACCAATGCCAGGTTTGCATTGACATTGGCCGCCATATTTGTTGCATGTCAAATCAATTGAGCCAATCGGATTGCATTGACAAGCTGATTAATTCAATGAGATTGATATAATTATTATCAAAGACAAAAATCGTATAGGATGGCATAAAAGTTACATTAAATTATCAAGTAGTACTTACGTAGAGCACCGTCGTTGAAAGCTACAGTGATGCTATAGACACTGGCAAGGCAAAATGATTCATCTGCTGTTCCAATTCTATATTAAACGATAACACATTGATTAGTTTAGAAATAAACATTTTAGGCGTGGCATATGATACTATTTATAGAGAAAGGAACATATACCTCATGTCATTGGCTTCCACACTGCATGTTAGTAAGAATCTTTGACGTTCAGAAATGCTCAAAACCAAAGCCGTTAAAAAGTCACGTGGAATAGCAATGATTCGCTCCTTAAATGGAGCAATAACAGAAAGAGAGAATTATTACTTTGCAATTGTAGTACAGCACAATAAAAGTTACGAGCGTAATATCCAACGGCTTAAACTCATTTATAAATCATGAATATAGTATCATGATGAAGAACCAAGAAAACGTTGGTTAAGCCTCAACTAACTTTCTAATGTTAGAGAAGTGAGATTTGCTGAGACTTTGATTGAAATAGTTTCTAAGCTAATTTAACACTGCCCGTAAATCCTGTATTTTTTGTTATTTATTATAATACTTTCTTTATTTTAAATTAAATAAATAACTTGATAATTAAAATCATGCATTTAATTAAAATGATATCACTTAATGTATATCACGTTAGAAGTACGTTCTGGAAATTCTTAGTGTACATGTTATCTTAACATATAAAAGAGAGTTGCTTCAAGCGTATGTACCCTAATAACTCTCCGAATTCCACAACAAAATATATGAAAGTAGTATCATTCGAATCCCCGTACTTTGATCTGTGTTTTTATAACCCTTTTGTTTTTATTTTAGTTTTTTACCCTTCGTATCGATACAATATGTGTACTTTCATTTGCGGTCTTTGCGGAACTACGCCATCATTGCTGTTGTTCGAGAGGGATCTCCCCATGAATCTTCCCAATTCGGCCCTTAAACCAAGCAACGTGTGCGTTTATTTTGCGATCATCGGGCAGTTTATTACTGTCTAAACCTTCTGATGATCGCAAAATAAACGCGTGAAACTCCGAGTAACGGAAAAGGCTTTTGCCTCATCCTTGTGTCTATTCTATATTATGCTCTGTCCTAACAAACGTTGAGCACTCTCATATACATTTGTTTACCTCATATATTATATTTCAAACACAAAAAGAGTTAAATGACTACGTACCACTTCAAGAGTTGATTGGGCCAAATCACTATTGACAGCAACTGTGTAACTACCCTCAGTGAGAACAAAGTCAGAAACAGAGCCAACTTTAAATATATCAAAACATAATGTTGAGCAGACAAGAAGCGATAATGCTGGTCGAGTGGTGAAAACATCAGTTGAAGATAGCTTTCGTTGGAGTCTTAGATCTAGATTGACGCGTGCTTGAGTTTTCAAAGAATAAGCCAGTACAAGGCGATATGATGCTGTTCTTGGTATGAACAATGTAGTTGTTAAATTAGCCTATGAAGATCAATTTAAAAACAATGAAGGATGGCAGTATATGTTAAAAAAATTTATCAATATTATATACTCGAGTGTGATTAACTATGGTAAACTCGCAATTACCTTTGCGATCGAATAAGGATCTCTCGATGCAAATATGTAGTGAAGTGTAGGGTAGTAGTAATTGATAAGAACGCTAAAATCACAAATAAAAACCCATTAGTGGTGCAGTGATTTTTATTTTACGAATGATGTATGGGCATGCATGCGCAAAATCAACTTACTCGCGACATGTCCTGCCGGTGATAAACTTTCGACAGTCGCATTGGCCAGTGAGCTTGTCGCATGTGAATTGAGAATAGGCACCTCCAACATCACAGTCACACCCTGCAGTAACATAATATCATGATTAGCACACAAAAATAACCGATAATCGTCACTTTGACTGCATTTTTGAAGAGTGAAATGATCACGCAAATATGCATACGAATAGAAAGTTTTTCTCTTTATAACGTAAGGAACTGTTTCTGGAAATATCGAGAGGTTCTGAAGTGAACGTGAAGGCGATGATATTCAA
Organism: Haliclystus octoradiatus; assembly: GCA_916610825.1. Classification (NCBI taxonomy): domain Eukaryota; kingdom Metazoa; phylum Cnidaria; class Staurozoa; order Stauromedusae; family Haliclystidae; genus Haliclystus; species Haliclystus octoradiatus. The sequence continues at coordinate 10,569,727 of OU744446.1, forward strand.
TCGTACGATTCGTGTAGAATTTTATGTGAGCTGAATTGATACAAGCAGACTGTTATTAGTCAATTAGCAATTATACATTTCGGAAAATACGAGCAGCAGTCCCAGTCGTCTCCGGCTGATACAATCCCTACTTCTAGAATAGAAAACGTTCGATCGCTTATGAATATGCCCGATGTATCCAGTTTCTTTTTAATAAGAAATAGAAACAACTTATCTACAGTATACTATTTTGCAGAGATCTGATTCGATCAATCGGCATCTAGTGTCTACACGGATGATTACCCAGTTGGAACATCACTGAATAAAGACACGTGACTTACATCGACATCCATTAGGATCATTCGCTAGTAGACCGTAATATCCATCACGGCACTGGCTGCAATCACGTAACTTTACATTGACTTTGCATTGACATTGACCGTAGAAGTCCTACGTTAAAAAAGATTAATATACAGTACAAACATTTGGCCCAAACACAATATACCGTGATCACGATGCATAAGATAACACAAACCTTTTCGCATAGCTGAGATCTCCCTTCTGTTCCAATCACATTACAAGCACATGCTAAAATAAATAAACATCATACAGTTAATAAATACAAGAGTTGATGATAGAAAAATGTTACTTGTGATGAGAAATCAAATGTGACGTACGCAGGCATCCATCGTCAGTGTTAGCTTGTATTCTGTAGTAGCCATCAATGCAAGTATCACACCGCTGACCTGTCACTCTGGTTTTACAGAAACAATCACCAGCAGACTGGATACGAAAATAGAAAATTACAACATTAAACGAAATTTACAAAATATATTACTGCAGTATTAGTCTTATTGAGTCTTAACAAATAGGTATAAACTCTTTTAAGGCCTTCGAAGTAAATGAACAAGGTGCAAACGGCAATATATTATATTTTATAAGCAGATTGAAAACACATTGAAGAAATGAGAGAGTGTATAAAAAATAATTTAGTATTGTACGACGAATTTTAATCACACGATGACGGCTTCGCTATTTTTCCTCTCGACAGTTGACTTCCTATAGATTCTAGGATACAGGATAGTGGGGAAGATAAACTTTGAAATTATTTCAGGTGGAATGCTCCCTGGTCCCTTGTATTACGATGGGCCTTCTACCCCTATATATTTCATCTCACGCAGTCCCCAATGATTGCATAAATGTAAATTATGTCTCACCTTGCCAGGATAGAGAACTGCTGCATTACTATCACGAATACAATCAAGAAAAATCCTATCAGGTAATTCAATAGATCCTTCACGCATACAATTGCAAGCTAAAATAATGATATCAATGTAAAGATTAATAAATATATTTATACCATAAATAAAAATTTTCATATACAATATGATTGATAATATACCTAGACATGCGTTGACTGAAGTGAGGTCAGTGTTAGCTGGTCTGTAATGCAATTGTGTACATCTATGACAGTTAATTCCCTCCGTGTTGTGCTGAAATAAAAGTTTGAAGATAAGTACAGACAGTTGCTTAAAATCCCCCCTCTGCTACAGATGAAAAGCGGGACATTAAGCGAGGTAGGATCATGAGAGTTTGTATGGAGAATGGAAAATAGAAATCAATTTTATATGGGGATAGTAAGCAAGGTGGGACATTAAAAGAGGGGATATTAACCAAGTTCGACTGTAATTATTAATGGATATACAGTATATAAAATCCGACAGTGACGTTTCCGGCTGTAATGCTATTCTGACAATAACAGTAAACAAAAAAGACCGATAATGATTACAGTAATTTACGCTCAAACTTTGTTAAATATTTATCACTAATAACGGATTCTGCCTAAGCCGGTAAAATAGTTTGTCTCCCTAGCATCATATCGATATTGCCGGATTCAACTGTAGAAACAAATAAATGTTAAACTGCATATATCCATATAACTCCCAGGACGGTATACCTGGCAGTTCTGACACACACCACCACCCGAGTAGTTTCCATGGGTATCCAAGCTAAGACGTTGTTCTGCTACTGTGCTGTTATAAACGCAAACGTTACTGTGGCTAAAGCAGTTACATCCTACGGAAAAAATTAAATTTATCATGAATTACACAGAAAAGGGCATGGGCATCAGTGAAAAACAATGATGATGTCATATAGCATGATGATATTTACTTTGACAGGCAGTTGTGTTATCTGGAAGCCAAGAAACAATATTTCCATTTCGCCATGGTAACTGATTGTATCCAGGACAACATTGATCGCAATATGCCCCGCATGTATTATCCATGCATGCACATTGCCGGAGACCACTGACAGCGTCAACGGGACAGACTGAGCCGTTACCATGACCATTACAGTTACATTTCGCATTCAATTCAACTTCTTTGACAGAATAATGATGCTGTTAACAGACAAATAGATAAGATTTCAATATCATAATAGTATATGATCACAACATTAATTAAAGGAGTCAAAGATAAAATCACAACGATCGCAATAATAATATCACAACAATATGTATATATATATTTGTTACGGGGTTCACTCTGAATTCATACCCCTTTAATATTTTGTAAACTATCTGAATTGCCTATAATTTAAAGAAGTGGGTATCAAAGTGCTTGAATGTGCTTGATGAATTGTGTGAATGGTCAATTCCTCCAAAGTCATCTAGGAGAGCTTCCTATTCTGACTATGTCGATGTTGATCCGTCGAAATAGCTCAAATCCTCGGCATGTGATATTCTAATATATACGAGAAAATACCTGAATAAAGTTACTATCGCTAATTGGTTGACGATTATCGTTTTTTGGTAACAAACGCTTCACCAATATAGTCTGCGAACTTGTGAATGCAATATGTTCGAAATCAATCAAATAATAACACTGATAGCAAATCTTGTTATATACATTCGCTACGTGTTTTGTTTGATTTCACTTTCATTTTGTCTCGATGTGTTTTGGATATTATTTTTAGAAAGCATGTGTTCTGTTTGAGAAATAAAATCAGGCTTACACCTTCTTAACTTATAACTTATCAAAAATTAATTGAGCGATTTATAAGTGCATGTAATTCTAAAATGTTCTTTTTAAAGTCTAATAGGTTTGGTTTTTCACAAAATACCCATCACCTGCATATTTCGTCGGGGACAACCTTATAGGTATACTCAGTTAATGTATCTCAACAAGAGGTCTTCGTGAAAATAAGCTTCATTGTTATAATTCTTACATTACTAAACGAGCAACTGCAAGATAGGATCAACTAGTTTTATCATCACCACTCAAGAAAGATAAACACTATACATACCCAACGTGTATCCAAATAATCAAACTTTCGATAAAGATCGCGAAATTCTATGTGAAGATGAGTAATATTAAGCCATTGCTATAATAACAGAACATTTAATTAATTATAAATCCCTGCAGATGAAGTATAAAGATCCTTAATATTATGCAGCAACATAAATATACCTGTAATAAAATTGAATCGTAGAAATTAGAGCCATCTCCCCTTCGCTCCCCATTTAAATCGATTTCAACCTGAAAATATTAAAATAAAAGAAATATTTCATTGAATTGTACATATATACAATCAAATGACTGTAGAGTGATATAAAGACTGGGTTAGGGGAGGGGGTCTCTTACTATCTCTCCATATTCCAGCATCAACGTTGAATATTCTGTGCAAATGACTCTGTCGATCACATCGGGATATGGTCGAACTTCATTAGCAGGGATACCAAAGACAGTTGTGCATTCAGCACGGTCAGTTACCATGTAATGCCACGGGACGTATGTCCGACCAAAGTCAATTGATTTATACAGCGTTATCTGACCAGGGCGACGGTAATCTCCAAATTTGAAAGTAACGGTTGTTAAAAACAATGGCTATGGAAATAAATAACAAAATTTATTTAAATAACCAGTTTAACCGCGTCGTAATAATCATCGGTTATGTGATGCATTGGAACAGTCAAATGAGCAAACCACGTACCTGTTTGAAATCGAACGTAATGTACGCTTTGTCAACGTTGTTAATAGATTGCCAGAATGTTGTATCATTCCCATCCGTCATAAAATCCGGTGGATGAGCGTAGAGCGGATTACGTGCATCACATATAGATAATTGACGCAAACGAGGAGATACTTCACCTTGTCTTGTGTTGTAGAATTGCTCCATTGGTGTCCCGCAAGTAATGTTAGCAGATACTATAGAGGTGAGTGCAGCGTTAAACCCATGAGTGTTGTTATTAGCAATAATACAATTAACCCATCCTACAAGGCAGAGTTGAAGAAGAATAGCACTGAAAAGCGCCAGGGGACAGACCGACATGCTGACCGCTATGCTTTTAAGTGCTATCGAAGACAGTGCTGAACATGCACATTTAAAGGCAACAACAAAACTTATGAAAGAAGCGTCTTGCCATGACAAGTGCAGGGAGCAGCAGATCTCAGCCCCACGCTACAAACAACACACGCGCAACAATCAACAGAATAGTCAATACATCAATAGGCGGGACCTGCGATAAAATACGCATGCGCATAACAGGTGCAAGTGCATGTCCTGTACTGAAGTCATTGCAAGCAAGTGTAGGCAAGTGCAGGCAGCCATTACAGGAAGATCATATAAAATATTCAGATAATGAACAAAACAAATAAATGCGAGAATTATAAATTGTGCGATCGTCTAACCTATGTACATTTTGGTATCAAATAATTACAAATCTATCTAACATTCTATTGAATTGATAATTGCTATTATAAAATTTATTATTAAAATTAATTCACTTCCTGTTCTTGTTTATCATTGGATTGTACATTAATTTCATTGATGACATCATCATCATTGGTCTTCTCTGATTGGTTGATGCTGCTGCTGTTTAGTCGCTCTTGTTCTTCTAGATATTTCTCGCGAAGGTGTGCAACCACCGGTGCTGTAGCTAAAGATATGACAGAGAAGCGCTTGAAACAAGTGAAACAAATACGTCAAGATCACATTCTATTTGACATAGATTGTAAATTCTTGTGCAGCTGTTCTTTTATATATGTTAAATTACGCGGTATTTATCATACGGGTGATTTACATCGGTGGCTTACCTTCAAAGGCTTCTGGGTATTTCTCACTCAGCCTCGCTTTTAATGTCCTGACATAATATAGACAGAAGAATAATGCAAAAATGTAGGTAATAATGTACAGAAAAGAACAGCATTGGAACTCAGGAACACTACACCTCTATAGTTCGTTCAACAATCAAAAGCGAACGCGTAAAATCAACTGATCTACCAAATTAGGTATATTTCAAATGAATTACGCTCAATATATCAAAATAATTACATGTCAACACTCAACACGCAACCGTATTATTGTATCGTGTAACTGCATTTAATAATTTCCTTTGTAAACTCATTTGTATATTTGTATTTTTAATTTTTATTTATATACCTGATGATGCCATGAAGATATGATATGGCAAAACATTGTGAAATCCCGTGTTTTCTATCGCTCTTATATGTTACGAATTTAATAAGCAAAGATCTAGAATGACAATCGTCGTGCCTGTGACTGTATGTTTGTGTTCTTTTGGTACATTCATTAAAAAACGAAATGTGACAAAGCATATCTTAAAATGTTGGTAATAGTCCAAACAGCGAGATGCGCTGATAAGTTATTCTATATTTTCCTTGTACTAACAGATATCAGTTTATTATATGACACCAACAATCACATAATAATGATGCTTATAGAATAGAACGGTATAGTAATGAATTATAGAGTAGAACAAGTCTGGAAAGTTTAATGAATCAAAAACTGTCTTCTGAATACTGCCCACAATTCCAGATTGTTATGTTCATACTCATAACTTGTCAACGATTTCTGAAACTCAATTAAGGACAATACAATATTTTTCTTAACCATTCTAACATCGATTTGCCAACTCCATTTTTCTTTCTTTGGATCTTGATTTTTCTTTTAACTTCTTTCTCATAATCTTATCAATTATTATTATTATTACCCACATTCAAATGCATAAATGACCATCAAATAATGAGTATCAGACTATGATAAGCTGCACTGCATAATTGGTGATCTCGACCATTGGATAATGAATTGTATATAGTTACACGTCTAATATAATGTTTGACGTGTTCTAATAATTGAAATACATCGCTCTCTGTAGTTCTTTTATTGTTGGTGACTTGTTGAGATCGGTTTCAATATTTTTACAAAAGCATTCCATTAATAAGAAAATCTTGCCTAATTTGACAGGTTTGTAAAATAATTATATGAAAATGGTATTTATCAGTGAATTTCCCTGCAAGATTCCCATGTAAATGGCAAATCGACTATAGTGCGTGATAAAACAATAAATGGAAGTGTTTATAAGTTGTACTGTATAATACGATGTGCAAATAATATTATTCCGTCACCTGGTACATAGCTAATACGCTAAGCTAATAGGTAAGCTAATACAATCAGCTTTCCTGGGAACATAAAATTAATTTTCAGAAAGCTCCTCCTATGCTATCCACATTCTTCTCTTCTCCATTCACCACCAAAACACGATCCTCAACCAATAACGATATATACATACATCAAACAAAGCCATCGTAACTCTTTCTAGTCAGCTGGTGCTTGTTTGTGGAACGATCTGCTATCCTCGATGATTGTGATCGCTGACAGTTCGACTTATAGCAGAATGCGTAAAAATATGCTATTGTAAATAGACTAATTAGTTAAATTTGGTATTTTTAATTAACATTATATTGGAATGTATATTTATTTATAATTAGCCCTTTGAAAAAAGCCTGTCTAGGTTTACAGGTTTAACCCAATAAATGATGATGATGATGATGATGATGATGATGATGATGATGATGATGATGATTCTGAAGAAGGGTGTCATAAGTTGAGCTAAGGCAAGCAAATAGAATGTTTGAGGTAACCTAGGCCGACAAAGGCGAATCTGTCATGCCATTAGCCTGCTCGTAGACTCTCTGTAAATCAAAATCATAGTACAACAGTAGCACTCTATCATGCAATCTGTTGAAATTGATTTGCATTGTTGTTCCTGATATCATTTTAGTTAATAGAATAGAACGTTAATATTCTAGTAATTTTGATATTATCAATGGGTGATTAACCATTATTACTTTGAGCAAAAAGCGATTACGCTATAACATATGAATTTCTACTAAAATTATGTTTCAGATGTATAGAAATAATGTAGGCCTAATATATAAGTTACACTTGACGTTATATCATATCTGAGCAATCATATCTAAGTGATAATCGTAACTGTCAAGGACTGAGGAGGTAAATAATGAAAGAATATAAAAATAAAATCTTAGCAAATTATTATTAAAAATATAATCATGGCATAAACATGGCAATGGATCTATAACACGTTGATTACCAAGTGTTACTTTACAATGTAATTTACTAACCTGATGCGCCTGAAAATAATTTCAAGATCTTTACGTAGAAATATAAGTGTCTTTGTATGGTTCTTGAACTCATCATTTAGCTGCATAAATCTCTCCTCAGATAAATCATTAAAACTTGTCAGCATCTGATTTGTTTCCTCGTATTTTCTTTGTCTGGAAGAATGCATGGATTGTGGTTAATAAGATTAATAATAAGATGTCTATATCTTGCATTTCCTTTCACAGATCATACTATTTTTAATACTGTACTATTTTTGTAGCTGATTTTGAAACTCAATCAACAGTATGATTCATTGTATTAATCTCAATCTCATCAGCATTGTAATTTATGCGTTTCAATATGTATTTGAGGGGTAACTCATTGGTCAAACATATACTGTACAAATACAGTGGTCTCGTTTTCGTTCAAGCTGTCAATAGTACCAATTGATAGCATATATGCAGTATAGACTATCCTGGGGCTAGACCTGGACTAACTGTATAATTGCTAGTGTTCTGGCCAAAATTGAGGACTGTATAATGTTGAGTAATGCCGTTGGTTCTATTAGTCAATTAGCAAAAAAGACTATCTTGAATGCAATCAAGTAGGACTACAATTTATTTAGGGTAGGGTTCATAGAGCTGATGAACTCACAACGCCTTCCAACAACACACTAATTTATAAATTACAAAACAAACTATTTAAATACAAACTAAATTACGTCATACAAGGCTAATTATTAACTAATTGACAGTTCAACTCTATTTATTATTCTTATTCTTACAAAAAACTCTATATGATTATTGAATCATATATAATTTTTTTGCAAGGATCCTAAGGGATACAGGCTACTGATATGCTATTGCAGCGGATTGTTTATCTATTGTTTGTCATAATGTGTTTCCTCCGTTAAATGTATACCTTTTATTTCTAAACACATATAATGTAAATTGTAAATCATTGTCTATGACACATTAAGCCTCTTCACATCTGCTCTTTGTGGTGTCAACATCTATTTTGCAAAGCCACCTTCACAGCCCTTAGGCTCTGTTTATCAATAGTCCTATTAACCTTTCATTCATCCTCTCCCTTTTGATGACCAGCTACAACCAATAACATCAAATACATTATCTGCAAAACTTTTATGTACGCGAGTGGCAATTTATAGTTATAGACTAATTACAACTGCTACACTGTCACTTTCTCTCTGCTAATTTTGCTATACCACATATCCGCCGTGCGAAATAGTCTCTTCTCAGCCGAAGCCTCGCATTTTGATAAAATTGTGAAATAAATATTGCGTTTTTTGTGCTTTTTGTGTTATCATCCGTGCAAAATTTCTCAAGGGAACAAAACAGAGATAATCAAATGAGAACTCATAGATAAACTTTAAATAAACTACTTTCAACATTATATCATTATAATAGGACCAAGATAGTCTAACTCAGATTTTTGTTTGAAAGAGTTTTAAACAGGCCATAATATTATCTTACCTGTTGTGAAAATCAACCAAATAATATGTATTTAACATCCTCAAGTATTGAATAATTCAAATTTAAAAACAACATCTTCGTCCGTCATCAACAACATCCTTAACAGTCTATCTTAGTTGACCCAATATCGATAATTTCCAAACATTCTGATCGCTTTTGACATGGCAAAATCACTGAGAATTGGCCTTCAAAGCTATTTTAAGATCATCTCGTTTTGATGCAAAAGAATTTTCGGGGGTCAGATTATCAAACAAACAAACTTCATCTGCGGTAGCCTAAATTTTCCGTAGAATAACAATAAACGCGCAAATGTTTTTGTTAGATTTTCATCCGCCGCGCAAAAGACAAGAATTCCCGTCTGGACCAAACCCATAGTGGAATCCATGTTACACCGGATACATCCGGCGTAGAAATGAGTTGATTTTACGCCAATTTGATTTCTTTGGCGCGGAAATTTGATAATTTTCTATAGTTTTCAATTAAATTTGGGCTTTTTGGCGTATTCTTGAATGCTGACTTGGCGTGGCATAATTTTGGCGTAAACTTCTGGCGTTTCAAATTCAAGGATTCCACTATGGGACCAAACCCAGTCTGCAGAGCTCTAGTATGGCAGAGCCGCACCCGAGATTAGATAATATCTCAACCATCTCCAGCCTTCCACGAACATGTTTAACGGAAACCCTATTTACCATTTTTTATCTATAGAATACTGTTTTTCTGCACGCGGAGAACTTGAGAAGGCAAAAATCAGTTAATGTTTCCTTCTCTCACTGCTCTGCAAACTGGCAACACAAACCATTGTCAGACCTTCCAAGTCTCATGGCTTTGCCGTGAGTCTCACACTTTTACACTGATTCTCACGGTCTCACGGTTTCTCTCACTTTCTCACGGCAAAATCCAATCTTGATAAATTGTCCTTACTTTCTGTGTATAAACTCTTTGATAATCTAAGTAATGTTCAACATCTTAATTTATACTCTGTTGGATTATTCTAGTTGTTGTTTATGAACTGCTTTTATTTTTTCAAGTGTCAACATTATTCAAAATGATGTCGTAAATTTTCAATTCAAGCCATTCTGAATCCATGGTGAAATGCATGCCCCCATGCCCCTATCATTGGGCCATCCCTTCGGGGCGACCCTTATATTTTATCCCCAAAATACGGAATTTCAAAAATCTCACTATTTTTTCAAATCTCAAGTTGAAAGGTCTGCATTGTGTACGGAGTCTGAGGAGTCATGATTAAAATACATTATTTTTTGTTGCACAATATCTAGCGCATACTTACGTAGCCCTCTGATTGGCAACCATTTGTTTGACAGTCTTTCCGTCTAGTATTGAAAACAGCATGTTCATGTAGAGAGCTTGTTCTCCTCCTTCTTGTTTGTCAATGTTCTCTCCAGCCTCAGACATCTTGCAGCTTTCGAATGCAGAATCAGTAGCACTTGGCGACGATGTGCTCTTTCGGTTATCATTTTCCATAACTAGAACATAACCAGAACTTTATTTCAAGCTAATGATTCCTTTCTGAAGGCTAATATGTAGTAGCTCAATTTATCAATTTAAACCATTATTAGCAAATCAGTTGATGACAAACCCGCCATAGATTGGCCTCATTCTTCCTATTTGGTTAAACATACGAGGTTACTTAATAAAGCATTTCACTGACTGATTTTTCACTTTCGATTTTTAATATTTTTGTCTACTTTCTTTGATTTTGAATTGGTTTTATATATCAAAAATATATTTTGTTGGAAGTGGAAGTTGTTTATGGAGAAATATTGAATTATGCTTCTTAGAAGCCAGATGATACATGTAACTTATAATTCAAATTATGGGTTTTTTCTCATTTAGATATATGTAGTCTAAATTGTAGTCCTAAGCAATAATAATTGCGACGAGTAGGCTAGCCTAGGCTTACATCACATCAACGAATACGAATTTAGACAACGATGAACTCAACCAACCAACCTACATCTCAATGATCTCATTTCACCGTGATCTGGACTGGATCTTGTCTCTCCCTCTCTCTCTGGACTGTCGTCCTTCGGTTCGCATTTGGCATTAATTATAGACCTCTCAGACAGTTTGATTTCATTGATTTCATGTTATCAAATGTAGGCTATGCTGACAGTTGACGTGAGTCACGTGATCGTGATAAAACAATAACCTATAACTTGATTTAATTGCACACAATTGGGCTACGTCAATTACGGGCGAAAGTTGACAATGAAACGCGGTAGGACAAATGACCAGAAACCCAAACACGCCAAGAGAGAGAAACAAGGCAGGTTATCATTTGAGAAAAGAAAAAAACAAGCCAATGACTGCTTTGAAGAGAAAAAAAATGACAGTGATGATGATTTACAAATTATTGGCTATAAACCTCCATCAAAGAATAGTGTGACGTTGTCTCCTTTTAGTTTGAGGCCAGTTCCCTCAAAAGTTCATATTTCAAAGAACAAAGCAGCAACACCAATTATCATTGCAGAAGATGTCAAGTGCTGTGACCCAACTAAAAAAATAATATCAACTATTAATCCAAAGATTATTGAGATTTCTAGCAATCTTCAAAAGTTTCGTACATCGCTTAATCCATTTCGTGAAGTTATTGATTGTGTTGTGATTGATTCCACCCCATCCGCTAGTAGCCTTGAGTTTACAGAATTTACTCATGAAGATTCAAATGAAACTAACCAGCCATTTGTTGACAATGATGTGTTAACAACTGACTCAAGTACTGATGATGTCAATGTAGACGATCCAGCAGAAGAAGACTACACTCAAAACCCCTACTACTGGACAAATTTTAAATATGTCCTTAGAATTGTAATTGATGATAAATTCAGTTCTCATTTATTCGATGAAGTAGATATTCATACTATTGAAACATTTCTGAAGCTAACTGATCAACAACAGAAGTTATATATTCGACTTTATCAGCGAAAGTATCATTGGTTCAATATTAATGATCTGAAATACCCAAATATTGCTAACGATCTATCAGAAATAGCAGAGGCACTCATAGCTGCTGGTAAGTCAATTGGTTTTGTTAATTGTTCTGGAGATTTAATATGAAATAGTATATCAAGCAAATGACTCTTTACCAAATATAATCCGATAACCTCAAACTACAGCGTTTAATTATTTAATAGTAAAAATTACCACATTACCTCATTACCTCAAGGTCTGGTTGTTCATTTATGCATGCACACTTATATCACCTCGGGCTATTCTTAATATATGAACAGTTATACGAACAACTGTTCTTGTATCGGTAAGAATAGGCCGAGATGATATAAGTGTATATACTGGTATATAATAAAAAATAGCAGCAAGCAAGCACTTGTTTCTGGCAATTAGCCGTCATCACCCATCAGTACTGGTCAGTGAACAAGGAACTGACTTTGCCTGCTAGAGCTATGTCAAGATGAGTTATCTATAGGGCCATTTACACTGCAGCAAAAAAGGCACGGTACTCGTCAATTAACACTCGAGGTGTTAACAAGAATGCGGCCCGTGCTGTTTTTTTTCAGGTTTACACAGCTTATTAAAAACTGTTTTCAAGATCGCCCGTGCCTATTTTTACGCGGGCCGAGATTGAAAACTTTCAAACTGAATTATAGGTTTCTCGTTATTTAATGGTTTTACAGGTGAAATTCGATAAATTGAGATTCAATTATGTTAAATAACTTGTAAGGATTCCGTTGAACTGAAAATCACTATGTTTTTCATCAATTATAATATTTAAATTTTTGTTACATTCCTATCTCCATTGAGCAAAATTCAAATACATTTGGGTTAGTCTTTCACCTCCTGAACATGCTACCACGCCAGATCAGTATTTCTGTGACAAAAGACACATCTAAATTTACGCTCCGCACTCGTAGTTACAATTTGCATAATTAAACCTTATACTACAGAAACTTCATTAATTTTCAAAAGAAATACGTAACAAAATATGCTCAATGTGCTTATCTAGCTTTGGTAATCTTTAGTCTGTTACTGATTTTATTAGAAAACCTCAGAATTCCACTGTAAAGAGACGCAACTTCTACGATGACGTCATAATTACTGCAAAACGGCACGGTGCCCACTTTTTGAGCGGGCCGAGACTACCTCGAGAAATGATCTCGGCCCGATCAAAATAGTAGGCACGGTGCCGCTTTTTAATGCCCTGAAAAAGCCGTTTAGACAGTGTTTTTGCTTGGCCCGTGCTCAAAAACACTTGACACCTTCACACCTTTGATGTGTTAATTGACGAGTACCGTGCCTATTTTGCTGCAGTGTAAATGGCCCTTATAATTCCCGAAAAATTCACTACATGAAAAAATAAATAAATAACATATATAGGCTACAGTAGGTCTATATACATTATATAATTTTTTTTTTAAATAACTTAAAATAAAAAAAAGTAATTACCAAACATTTATTACCGTTATCATTATATTGTTATCATGATATAATTAACAATGTGTTTTATGTGTAATGTGTAGGCTGATGATAGGCATGTATCTGTAATTTCAACATTAACATGATGCTACATATAGGTTTTGATTTTAATTTGATTTCAATGTAGAATTTCTAGAAGATGAAAAATCCTTATCTTCACTGAAAGATGTGTTGGATCTTCTGCCTGCCCCAAAAGTCAAAGAGATTGCAACAGGATTTCATATCAAAACCGATAGCAAAGGAAATAAAGTGACCACTAAAGAAAAGTTTGTTGATGCTATTCTTCACTTTACATGTAAACAGAAAACAGTATTTCAGACTAAAGGTACTCAAAATAAGATGGAGCAGATTGTATTTTCAAGGTGAAGATAGCCGTATCCTGTATTTCAATGCTTCTGTTATATCGTTCTCAGAAGTCTATTGATATAGTTTTCTTCAAATATTCAGATTTGAATGGTTGTCAATTTTATCCTCCCAACCTATAGTGTGGAACAAAGTATCAAAATATATACCATACTGACGACCAGGGTTTGATAAATTGCGAATCCTGGGGTTGAGATTGCTTGTAGGGCTAGCTCAAATTCAGAAGGAAATTGAGAATTTAGTTGTATTCAAGCTTTTATAATATGAAGAAAAATAATTTGATTTATTTTCTTACCATATTTTTATGAATATAACCCCTACATTTTAAAGCTGTAAATATTTACACGATGAACACACAAAATGTTTTAAAAACAACAATTGGAATTGCTTGGCCAGCTGAATTCTCCATCTACCTGAACTGAAATAGATTTAACAAGGAATGTTAAAGCAATCATGTTATCAGTTAATATCTCAGAAGTCAGCGCAGTAAAAGTGTGTGCATCATCTGCTATAAGATCTCAATACTGTAAACTAGCTGATATGTACAGACATGTGGTCTTTCTATACAGGGTTGATTCAGGAGAGAAATTATTTTTTGATATCACTCTAGTGACCAAATAGACAGGTGACTGCTATGTACATGTGGCTGTTTTATAACATGTTTGACTGTATTCAAAGAGGCTGTAATCATTTTGACTTCTCTCATACATAGATATTGATCAACTGTTCTAGTTTCTATTCGACTGTGTTTGTAGCCTAGTCATTGTCATCATACTTCCTATCAATCAAGCAATAATCTATATAATAAGCCATAATGTTATCGTATATAATACTGATAATAATAATAATAACATCACATTTTTGTTGGTAAAGTACTTGATCTTGTTATGTACTCTGAAAATAATCTAATACATATTGTTACAATTATTTTTAAACTTCAACAAAACGTTTGCAGCACATGATCTGTACTATCTGTCTGATTAAAGGCATCCTTCAGCGTTTCATCTACAAATACAAATACTACAGCAGAATAATTTAATAAATATTAATTAACATGTTGTTTGAATCAAGTCTTATTAACGATTATAAATTTTTTTGAAATATGATTGATCAAGATTAAAGTGTGCTATTTGATGTCTAGGAATTTCCAAGTAGTTGTTCATTAATTTTTTTTATAAAAATTTTCAGGAACTTTTCATGGGCTGTGCACAAAGTCTTCTGCGCTCATGAGCTATACTCTATATAAGCCTTGATTAATTCAGACCTATGTATAGTTTTTGATCAAACAATTCATATTTAATCTATTTTGAAAGTATGAATTTTTTATAATCAGGGTATAATATATAAAATATGAAGTCATAAATCAGACAATCATGTTTGCCTACTCAAAGTTTCACGCCAAGGCGATCATCAGGCAATCTATTCAATGAAAATAACACACTATACCGTCAAGATATATACAATCGGAGTGCTAATATTTAATTATGCTATTGTTTACATTTTACGAATGACCGATATTTATTGTTAGTGGTTGCGGTGATAATTTTTGGCTACGTTTTAAAATTTGACAAGTAAAATTTATTTAGGTGTCTACATTTTGGTATCTACATCAAGGAATAGTGTATGATTTTCATTGAATAGATTGCCTGATGATCGCCTTGGAGTGTAACTTTGAGTATCAAATGATTGTCTGATTTTTGACTTCATATTTTATATTTAAAGCTCTGCTGTATAGCCCATGTTCAATCAGTAAGACAACTTACAACACATTAATTAGGGTATATATTGTATTTAAATTTACCTCTCTTTTGCAAAATTTAGAGCCATAAAACATGTGAAAAACTATGTGCGTGTTTCAACTATACCAAGGGAGATGTTCTTAAGAGTGTTTGCATTGTTCTCAATTGGTAATGTGTCTTATCAAGATGACAAAGAAGGGAATCACAGTCAATCACAAATGTAGGTATACATATCAAATAACTTTAGACTGGTATACCCTGTGAAAAATGGTTGAGTTCATGAACTGTTCATGAACTCTACAAATACTTGTGAACTGCTTATGAACTTTTCAAACGCTCGTGAACTGCTCGTAAACGCCTCAAATACAGTTCATTGACGTTAAATGGTCTGTTTTCATGTGAATTTTTCACGAACTATTCATAAACTGTTTTCACGTGGGATACCTGCTGATCAATTTAAATTATTTCACATAGTAGGCCTATTTAATTATTAATAACTATTTAGGTAATCTCTTATTGATGTTGCCTACATTTTGTTTTCAGCTACATGCTACTTTTAGTCAATAAAGGAGACGTTCACTACCCATCATATTCTGTTAACCGTCAAACAGTATTGTTTACTGAGAAATCTGATCTTAATGAATATTGCAAAATGCGAATGAGAGAAGCAACCTTAGCAGATCTTGTAGAAAGAAAACATTACTCTAAAGCATACACTATTTACCACAAATTCAAACTTGAGTTTCTGAGTCTGCTTGAAGATTTGAAAACTGGTAAAAGTGATAAGGTATGGTCAACAAAAAACAGTTCTTTCTGTTTAATTGATAACAACTAATAATGTAATTATTAAGTTGAATGAACTCAAATTTTAAGGCAGAGTGCACCAATATCAATACAATCTTGTGTGCACCGCTACGTGTGTATTTTATTTCACAATAGTGGTAGGTTCCCCTATGAAATCAGTCTATGATTGTTAAATAGCTTAAATTTTATGAACAGTTCATGAAAAAATTTCATAAGAATTGGGTCATTTAATGTCCAGGAACTGTTCATGAACTATTTATATGGTGTTCACTGTTCATGAACAGTTCAGGAAAGTTTGTAAAGCACATGAGCTGTTCATAAAGTGTTTGTGAACGTTTATATAAAGTTCATAAACAGTTCATAAGTCGTTGTGAAAGTTTATGTAAAGTTCATGAACAGTTCAAAGGGTCTTTGCGAAAGTTTATGTAAAGCTCATGAACAGTTCATAAACTCAACTAATTTCTTTGCAAGAGTATTCGAAAGCCTATTTATTGATGTTTTGATAATGGCGAAGATAAGTTGACCTGTGGGTGGGATTTGGACTCAAGATCTCAACACCTGATGCAAGATCAATGTTAATGTTTGATTTCTAATCAATGTCAATCAAGTCTATCAAAAGTCTACTCTTTGATTTAGTTTTGATGATTTGATTGTTTCATTATCTACATGCTATCACAGGCACAGCAATTACCTTACTCTCTACGTTGCTTTACTCCTTCTTGGATAATTGTTAGCTCTTGCCAACATAGTGTTGCTATTCTGGAGAAGCTGAAAAAATACAACGAAGCAGTTGAACTTATTCGTTTGCTATTGTCTCAGACACTGTATTGCCGTGAACGACGAGGCATGTTATGGGATCGCCTGTGTCTTGACACTCACAAGCATTTAAAAATGCCGGATTGTGTAAGTAAACATTTTTGGCTTGCCTTGACTTTATCTAAAAACGGCAAATGAGTACCATTTAAGGATGGCAGATGGGTTGCTCGAGAGGGAATTGCATTGTGAGTAGCTGCGGGGCATCTTTTCGCATTGAAAATCGAGGCCTATCTGCCATGAAATCTTTTGAAATTGATCTGCAGTGTCGTGGCTGAGATCAATAAAGAGCATTTTACAACATTGCTCTCAGTGTAAAGAGCCACTCATCAAGAAATAGATGAGTGGTACAGGTGCCATCAGTAGGGCGATACTCTCTCAATTATTTACTTTATTACAGGTTCAAGATTATACTAATAAAATATGAAGAAAGGACCATTAAACGATAGTAAAACGTATTATGCATAGGTGATTGTGACTCACATGAAACTAATAACATTTACAGAATTCAGAAAGATCTGCTTTGGATAATTCAATTTTGAAAATTACTTAAAATATTGAAACAAGTTCAATTCATACAACCTATTATTCGGCTTCTTATTTATTACACAATAATCCCCTTGCGAAAAAGTTCAGGAGTTCATGAACTTTTCATGATCTCAGGAGTTCATGAACTGTTCATGAACTCCTGAACCGTTTTCACAGGGGTCTGTACAATTATCAACAAACAAAACACTTGAATTAGATTCTAAATTAAAATCAATGTTTTGTTTGTCCATTTAATTAGAACTACATATTATTTGGCTATTGATGCTTGGTTGTTGGGACAGCTTGCCTTTGACAATAAGAGAAGCTAAAATACTATCAGACCTATCCATCACCAAGACCAAGAACCAGTCTCATTGTAATTTCCCAGTTAAATACCTTGGGTGTATCACCTCAAGATTATGCTGCATAGAGATGACTTTAAATTATAATATAGAAGTGAACATCACCATCCCACTATTGTTCAGCAAAAGTTTTCAACCCCTTCACTATAGAATTTTTAGCATAATAATTTGGGAAAATCATCCAGCAAAGGCGGGTAACTCATTGCTAGTACTGTACTCTATATATAAACGAGTCAGTATGTCTCCAGTTTTGATTGCAACTTCTGGAATTTTTGCTGAACAGTAAACCAACTGAATATAATGTTAATTGGCCATTGAGATATCCTCTTGAATTTGTATGAAACACTAAACAATAAAGTAACTGAGCCATCATATGAGTGGGGGTTGTTCTCCTAAAGGAAATAATTTTGGTTGAATATACATGCAAATGTAAACATCATTTTATGTTGATGAAGACTGATTTAATTAGACTCTGTATAATTATATGACTGGCATAAATCTTACTATTCTAGGCTTTGGATTATATCTATGATGCCTTGAACGATTGTTATGTCAGAGCGGGCAGGCGATACAGTCTGATTGAGAGATCTTTGAGAATTAATAAAAGTAAAAAACAAGTTAATGATGTCAAATGTCGTCGAATCTTCCCTTTGCTTAACACCACACCAAAAGAGGTGAGATGTTTTCTACTGCCTTTTAAAATTTATTTTGTATTTTATATTCCATAATATTATTTATGAAACATTAGCAAATGCAATCTAATTGGTTGCTGTTTGATTTCACAAGTTATTTTGTGAAGCTCTTTGAATTATTGAGTTTGATTGTATTTACTCTGTTAAAGTGTATATCCCCAATATTGAAAGATTGCTTCTTTAGATAGAGAAAAATTTTACATGTTCTTCTTGTATCGAAAAATGCAATCAAAGTTACGATTTTGTGTCTCACTCCTTTTCCTCCAACAGGAACTCGCTTATTTTCCACAAGAGGGCTTACACCGCAAAAAAATCACTAAATATTTTACTTATTTGTCTCCAAATAAAAAACTGCTAAACAAAATGGCAATCTGCTTTCATAATGATGTTTTCAACGTTCAGCTCAAGATTTTGAGCTATATTAATCAATATGCGGGATCCAGGAAAAGATAAGTAAGCCTCTAAAGTCAAAAGTTTTTAGTTTTGGATTTTTCTCACTCAAGTACTCACGCAATTAACACCTCTTTACGACTTCGTCTAAGCAGGTTATCGCTGCTGGTTATTGAAGGTGTGTGACTATTTTTAATACGCTTCAACTATGCCGACTATGCTTAGACGAAGTCGTAAAGAGGTGTTAATCGCGTGAGTACATGAGTGAAAAAAATACAAAACTAAAAGTATTTAACTTTAGAGGCTTATATCACTTTACCTGGATATTGAATAGTGATCAAATATACCTCTAAATCTTCATCTGAACATTGAAAACCTCATCCAAAAGCCGGGCCAAAAGCAGATTGTCATTTGGTTCAGCCGTTTTTTGTTTAGAGACAAATAGGTAAAATGTTTAGTGCTTTTTCCGTTGTAAACTCTGTTGCTGAAATTAAGCGGGTTCCTGTTGGAGGAAAGGAGTGAGACACAAAATTATCCCAAAATCGTCCCTTTGATTGCATGTTTGAAGGAGAAATGATTGCGCAAACTAAAAACACAAGAAGATCATGTACGAATAGAAAATGTTTCTCTATCTAAAGCAGCAATCTTCCAGAATCCGGGATATACACTTTAATCGCTTTTATTAGTTCATAGCTATAATTCATTTGTCTAGGCTACATCATAATTCTACAGTGCCTGTCATTGGCACACCTAATATATTTAACCTTTTACTCTAGTAGGCTATTCTAATGGAGAAGTCGCCTTACATGGTTGATGGCTTTTTTTAGATATCCTAAACAATCTACGCATACACCCCTGTAAAAACAGTTCATGGACTGTTCGTGAAAAAGTCCTTAAAAAAACAGGCCATTAAACGTAAATGAACTAGTTCATGAAAGGTTTATTATGAACAGTACATGATTGTCCTATTGTAAATTTCAATTGACACTGGACATTTAAATTTTTATTCGAAAAGCAAATATGTTTTTATTTTTGAAACCAGTAAGGTTTCTGTAAAGTTTTTTGAAGCAGATATGATTGATAGGCCTACTCATTATATATGTTGGTAATAAATGTTCATCAACTAGTTCATGAAAGGTTCATAAGGTGTTCACGAAAAGTTCATGAATGTTCAGTGAAGTTCATGAACACAACACGCTTTTTCTTGCACTATTCTACGTATCAACACGTTATGTCTATTTATGTTCCTTCTAGGTTATAATCTCAGCTGAGATTTTCATGGATACAACATCTGCTCATAGGGCTATTTTCAAATGTCCTACCACAAATAGTGATAATCAATCAGGGACTGAGACTGTAAGCAGCTATTCTGCTGTTGAGGCATATGTTATCTCGTATTATAAAGACAATGGCTATCCATTTGGTATCCATGGTGAAGGGTCCACTTTTCTATCTTTGTTTGTTTTGGTCTTTTGGGATGTTATCTTCATGCCAGTTGCTGACATGTTCCAGAACCTTTATCAGGTAAATGTCATATAGTATGTATGCAACTTACTGGCATACAATTTTCTGTTACTTAGTAATAACTTAGTATTTGAGACGGTAATGCCCTATCAAAGGCACCCGTACCATAGTTTACTTGAAGTAACTCTAACTACTATACATGTTTGTATAAACATTATGCATGCATCGTTAACAATAGTGCTCTTCGAATAGTGATTGAATATATGACTCTGAGATTAATATTTAAAGGCCACCATATGTATGTTATTCAAAGAATAGACTAACTGTCATCAATGATTACCACGAACAAGAACACTGCAATCCATTACCAACAATCAAATGGGCATCGCACACTACAGATTAGGCCAATGTTAGCCTTAAAGCCGATACGCTGTCCCATATATGTGGAATAACTATGAAAGAGATATTGAATTGAAACAAACAAGTCAGCAATTCAAGCAAATTATGAAGACAATTATTTTTGAAAACAAGAAGCATAAATTAGATCATTGAGATGAATGTCAAACATAGCACCTTTTGGTTGTTTGCTGTATGTAGCCTAGTATTTTAAAAGAAAAGCAACTTGATTCTTACTTTAACCATAGCAAAGACTGTTCCCTGTGATCAATGCTGTATTGTGGGAACAACTACACCATGTAAAATGCAGTTCATGAAGTCATGAACGTTGAACATCATTTCATAAAACTCTAAAATGTTCATGAATCTCTAAAGAATTCATGGAGAAGTTCAGAAAAATAGAATTGCAATGTCGATGAAGTGCTGGTAAACAAACCAAGGTGCGGCTTAATACAGTAGTAGGAGGGGTTTCAAAATGCTGGTACACGTGTTCAACAGAATATCACATGATCACTATGCACTCAAAATTAATTAACTTTGCCAGTGTATTACAGACGCCAGAAAATATAATCAATTCAACCCTACTAGTTATCAATATCGTTACTGCTATCATTGCTGCTAAATTTATTAATTTTAAAATTGCCTAGCAATATGCTAACCTATCAACGTTATGATACTCATTCATTCATTCTGGATTATTCGCTGTCATTACGATTTGGTTTGATTGCACGTCATGCCATTGCGTTCAATGCATGACAATGGGTCATTCAGTAACCCAATTACAAGGTGATGCTCCTAAGTTCGCTCAATGCATTGGGTCAACAACAACAACAACTATTCGTCTTGGGAAATTACATTCCAAGGTTTTGATGATTGATAAAGGAGGATTAGCTCAGATGGCAGAGCAAGTGAAATTCAGATCGGATCATATCTGATCGACCGTGGTTCAAATCCCCCTAAGGTCAACTCAGCCTTGACTTTATCTGAAATCATCAAATGAGTACCATCTGAGGATGGCGGATGGAATGGTCCAGAGGGAATTGCATTGTGAGTAGCTGCGGTGCATCGTTGCGCATTGATAATCGAGACCTATCTGCAATGAAATCTGTTGAAATTGATCTGCAGTGTTGCGGCTGAGATCAACAAAGAGCGTTCAAAATCATTGCTCTCAGCGAAAAAAGCCACTCATCTAAAAATAGAGGAGTGGTACGGGTGCCTTCGGTAGGGCGACACCGTCTACATTACTTTTACTATGATTGACCTCCCACCCTCCACTCCACAGATGTTATTCGTAAGTATGATTAGGGACTTATCAGTGTAGATGGGGCTTGCCAGATGGGGATGGTGATAGACCTCATTGCCTACTACACTTATCTTACACAGCTCACCCCCACCAACCAAAAACCAAAGGGCCAGATTCTGGACTAGCATACAGAGGTACCAATTTTAACTGCTTTTTCATAGTCCTATTTGCCCTTCATCCATAGAACTGTTTTAAAATTTAGAGAACATTTTAGTGGTTTAAATTGGATATTATACATCTCGAATATAGTTGATACTTTATCATTTATTTATTATCTTTTATCATTCTTCTAAAAGAAAGATTTCCACAAATTGGGTATATAACTTTTTATTTGCATCTACATTCTGAAAGGTTAGAAGACGGTCTAGGAAGCTAGGCGACCACACCTTTGAGGCTTTTGATTTTGTCACACAACATTCGTGTCGCCTAACAATCCTTTGGTCTTGATGCAAGCGTATATAGTGATCCCTTTATTTTCTAATACTTTACAGTATAGTTCTTCGGTGATGGTAGGTACTGTAATATAAGAGGGACGGCACATTCCTATAATGTGACTGTCTACTGTAATAATTATAGCTACATCACGCGTATGATGATTTTGGTTTTCATTTAGCAAGTCAATTCACTAAAAAAATATATTAACCAATATATCTGTAACATATATTATGTGAAAAGTTGTGATATTTTCACATATAGGTAGCACCGTTGGACATCTACAGAGACGATTTTTACAGTAACAGAAAAGAAGCTATTGATCAGCGTTTGATGGAGATCGGTGAAATGTCAAATAAGGTTAGTTGGTATTCTATTTGTCATTTTCAATGTGTGATTATTGAGAGACGATTAAATATTTGATTAATAACTTCTTACTTATTAAATTTGAGATAAATGACAGCGATAAAAGAGACATGATCATCATCATCATCATTTATTGAGGTAAACCTTTAAGCTTACGCAGACTTTTTTCAAAGGGCTCATTATAAAAAAATAAAATACAATATAATTTTTAAAATACCAAGATTAAATAATTAGTTAATTTACAATACCATAATTTTGCACATTTTGCTATAAATCGAACTGTCAGCGGTCGCTTTCATCGAGGATAGCAGATTGTTCCACAAGCAAGCACCAGCTGACTGGAAAGATTGCGATGGCTGTGTTTGATGTATATGTCATTATTGGTCGACAGGAGCGGGTTTTTGCGGTGAATGGAGAAGTGAAGAATGTGGATAGCATAGAAGAGGCTTTCTGAAATTTTATTTTATGCGCCCAGGAAAGGATGCGCCCATGATTGGCAATATTTCGTTATCTTCATAATAACATCGTCAGGCAAGAGAGTATTAATGGAAATTTGCAAAATATCTATTTTATCTCTTTAAATACATCACTCTCTTGCCTGACGATGTTATTATGAAGATAGTGAAGTATTGCCAATCATGTCTCTTTTATCGCCCATAATCTATCTCAATATTAAATATTTATGTGGAGTATCTATTAATTGTTTTCAGGTTCTTGCTGATGAGGTGGCATTGTCTTGGAATCTACATCATGGAACCCATTGTTTTGGTATTTCATGGGATATGTTCCAATCATCCGATCACGTCAAGGTAAATTAGTACCTAGAAAACCAAGATTAACGTTATTATTATTATTATTATTATGGCTGCAAGTAGTCATTATCAAGTAATTGATTACTGTAATGAATTACCTTTAATAACTAATAATGTATTAGTACGTATAAACCAATTAGCCTTCTGCTTTCTGATTGGTAGCTCAGTCATGTTTTATTTTCTCATAGAACATGGTCTGTAACTGACACTGGACATTTGAATTTTTAGTCAAGAAGCAAATTGATATTTGTTCTTGAAACCAGTAAGCTTTCCGTTGTTTTGAAGAATATACGATTTGTATTCATTGGTATAATGTTTGAAGAGAAGAATAAAGCTGCGAAGGAGACGCATGCACTATATAACTATTCTTGCATTTCCAAATGTTTTGATTTAACACAAACACATGTCTCTAATTATGATGACCCAGTTATATAATCTGGTCGTATTCAATCAGATGATGCTATAGTTAATAATAATCAAAATATTATACTTTTCACTTCCCTGCATACGTGCCTGTTTAATTGGGGGTACATAACGAATTGACAGATATTCGAATACCGTGTGTACACTGACGAAGAATCGAACCCCGGTTCTACCGCTCATATAAGACGGACATGTACTCTATCACTGAAAACTTCGACATTGAATTGAGAACGGATCTCTTACTATTTGGTATTCATATCCAAATTCTAACCTACACCTACTTTCACATAACAGTTCTTGGAGAATTCAAATTATGTCAAACATGTCGATGACAGCTCCAAACTCCAGAGCAAACTTGAGAAATAAATATTGTTCTAGTATCAATTGCAGAAAATCTTGTTAATCCAGAGTTTAACAACGCCTTTTAACTGACTAAATATATAGTACGTGTGCTACAGTATCAGTATTAGCTCTTGTATTCGTACTCAATTCTCAGCTACATTTGTATACGACACATTTGAAAAAACTACCGAATAAAACATCAGAGAACACAATGAACACTAGATGGTTACTATTTAGTTAAAAAAAGTAATGTAGACGGTGTCGCCCTACCGAAGGCACCCGTACCACTCCTCTATTTCTAGACGAGTGGCTTTTTTCGCTGAGAGCAATGATTTTAAACGCTCTTTGTTGATCTCAGCCGCGACACTGCAGATCAATTTCAACAGATTTCATGGCAGATAGGTCTCGATTGTCAATGCGCAACGATGCGCCGCAGCTACTCACAATGCAATTTCCTCTGGACCATTCCATCCGCCATCCTCAGATGGTACTCATTTGATGTTTCAGATAAAGTCAAGGCTGAGTTGACCTTAGGGGGATTTGAACCACGGTCGATCAGATATGATCCGATCTGAAGTTCGGTTGCTCTGCCATCTGAGCTAATCCTCCTACGAGTACTATTTAGTTAAGCCTTCTTGATGGACTGCGGTTTAAATACTCCAACCCTCCAATGGTCAACTCATCGTTGACTTTATCTGCACATCAAATGAGAGTTACGAGTACTTCTTCTTGTGGTAGATGAAATGGTACAAAGTCTACAAAGGCATACAATTTTATATCTGGCGCACATATAAATTTTTATGACGTCGCTAAACTGGTACTCAAGTGTTATATTTACTGTCTTTGGCGGCGCCAGTATAGGGAACTTTCAAAAGGTACGATATGGGCGATGTGCCGCTATATCCGCTCATGATCCGCTATATATATTTATAAGAAGAAAGATTCGAATTCTAGCATGTTTCATTTTTGACTCTCAGACTCTCATTCTATAAGAAGGAAGATGAAAAATTTTACTAGGAATATCAGTTAAATATAGTAGGCCTACGTTATAAATAGCAATCCACTATAAAAGGTGACGTTATGAACAGTGTCATACAGTGTATTTGATCATTTTTTCTATTCCATAGGGCCTTGCTCAATGTCTTGGTTCTCGTTTGCTTTGTGGAGTATTTCATATATTTACGAAAGATCTACGCCATAGAACAGGAGGATTACCTGATCTTGTTGTTTGGAATGTAGAATCTCTCTCTGCAAAGGTAACATGTAATATTTCAATACAATGTCAGCCAAAGGCGGTAACTTCCATAACCTCAAGAACCATATATGAAGAAATGATAAAACTTTATTTAACTCTCTATTTTCTATTTTATAAATACTAAAATTTACCCCTTATCTTTGTTAATGTTTTATTTCCTGCTTATATATATGTATGTTGTAGTAATGTATAGCCTAATCAGTCCTTTGAAAAAAAGTTTCGATGTAAACTTAAAGGTTTTCTGAATAAATGATGATGATGATGATGATGATGATCATTGCGCTTTACGACGGGGTTGTTTAAATAGAACTTTGGAAGGATAACCATGAAAATGTTTCAGATCAAGAAAAAGATATCCCAAATATTTTGTAACTACGCTAAAATATGAGAAAAAAGATTAAATTTAATTGAAAAAAAAAAATTTGCTTTAGTTTAAACTCAAATATTTTTATGATAAACTCTAATATTTGAACATCCCCGTATACCAAAAGTATGGAAGCTACTTTCATACAATATTTTAAGGAATGATTGAGTCATTTCTACTTAATTATTTTATTATTAGATAGTTGAAGTGAAAGGTCCTGGAGACAAGTTATCACAGAAGCAAATCATTTGGTTGGATATCCTTAGTTATTTAGATGGTGATGCGATTGTTTGCCATGTGACAGGTGAGATACTGTATATAGTATATGTCTCGTTCTCAGTACCACGTACTTTGGTTATCCTATATATATATTCGGTACATCTATGTATAACCATTTTGCACAGAGAAAACTATATACTTCTGCTTGAAACAAGAAACATTTTCTTAAAATAAGCAAACTTTCAACTTGAAGCAAAAACAGTAAAACTTGTCCACATAGCTATATAATCTTTTTATTTTAAATACAAATTCTCTTGAAATCCTATTATTATGATAAAAAAAAATTATTTATCAAATAAACCATTCACATATATCTAATCCAGACCTTGCATTTTCCTGTGTCTATATACAGTGCAGAGCGCTATACATGTGGTGCACATTGTTTGTATTGCTGGAATTAACAGGGGATATTATCTTAAACCATGCAAACGCTGAGTCATGAAGGGCCAAGAAGCAAAACTGCTCCTATTCCGTTACGACGTTTATTGTAAGATTTCATTTAGAGCGAAATCTTGCCTTCCCAATCCTCCAAACAGCATTTAACTTTTTCTTTCTGTTTTAAACAGGTAGTTAATTACTCTATAATGTGTATAAGTAATAAAATATGTGTGAGCATTTTGAGGTATTATTAAAAACTGCATTTTATTGTAGGAGTTGGCTCCAAAAAACATCGTATCAGCAAATGACCGCTCATGTCTACTCTACATATACACAGAACATCAAACACATCCACAAGAACAGCGCAATGTTTATATTACCGCATTTTTAGCCATCAATTTTATAATATCATGTAAATAAGTAGTAATTAATGAATGTATTTGGTCATTTATTTATATATTATATTACCACATTTTCAAATTTTATTAACTTTTTGTTATCTTCAATCACCACTATCACTATCGTTTGGAAGGATTTCGTAAACAAAATCAATTTGGCAGACTTTGGGGTTGGCAACTGGCAACAACTAGATCATACATCAGTCGAAAATAAAAAAAATATTATTATGTAATAATAACTCTTTTTATCCAGCTTTCGAAAATACAACATCCCTCTCACCCCAACTCTGAGATTTTTGACGAGGGTACAACAATCAATGTACGATGGACCAAGAACACCTTTTTGCGTTCTTGTCAAGTTGTTCACCTATATGTAATGGCAGCGCCTCGCACAGTAGTAGTTAAGTAGTATAGATAGTCACATTCTAGGAAATGTTCCGTGCCGTCCCTCTTTCGCCTAACATATTCGCTACACAAAGAACACCACAACTCAAGGTCATACGCAGCTGACAAATAAACTTATAAATAAGACAATTCACGATGCAAAACATTATGGAAAGACAGCACTCACAGACTGCATTTACTGCACGAGCGCATAGGTTAAGGTGTCTTTGCAAATGGGATTAATTGCACAATAGCTCAATAGCTTTTCATCTTTGAAATATTCTTATTGATTGAAAGAGTAATATATAAGTTGGTTTCAAACTCCGTTCTGGAAACCATGTCTCAACCAAGTATTGGTTACAGAGGACCGGCCATGGGACAGTAGTTGGTCTTACTTTGTATACACCATTTGAGTCTTTATCTATAAACATCATGATATGGTCCCTTTGGAAAACAATACAGGCTATACCGGGAGGCTATATAACCAAAGTATTAGGTGTCTCTTATCCGTGGTAACGTCAGATAACAGACGCTTTCTTGGAGAATGATATACGGTATACTGTAATACGAGTCGGAGAGATATTAAATAGGATGCAATCAATGTTAAAAGAATATTATATTTTGAGGTTTGCAGTATGTAGTAATTTACCTATATAGGAAAGTTAATAGAACATAGTAACTTTGCCTATTACCTAGCAATGGTTTTTACATTTTATTTAGTTACAACAAACGTATATAAACGGCATGTTTTAAAGTCATCTTTATTAATAAGAGAAGGTACATCCGTATGATACTCAGCCACGTCTTTAGCAATCAGACGAAGAACGCCCTTGGCAACGAGGTTATCCATAGTTTCAATATAATTATGCCCGTGCTCTTTACATTCAAGAGCAGACATACGAAATGTTAACAGGATGATACCTCCTATGAAAGAAAACGTAAGGATTGCATTTAGAAACTTCCAACATTTGGATTTAATGGTGTATTTTCGATTGGCAACCGGTTTCTTGATTTTCAAGTCAAAACATTTTACGTCAATCAAATTCTTAGCTGTATAAATCGTATGCAGAGTGTTGTATAGATAGAAGACATATCTATAGGCCATAAAATATCCTATAGGTATGCGTGATTGAAGGGCATTTTGCTTTAACAGTGACAAACAATCTAATAATTAAATGTACATGTATCAGACCAAAATGACCACCAAAATGATCTAGAAGCGCGGACCCTTACCTTATGAATATCTGTAAGGTACACTTATCTATTTTGGAATTTTCAAAATATTCGAGGTGCGTGTTTTTCGATGAGCTAAAAAAAGGTTGATGTAAACCCACGAAGCTGTAATCAATTTTCAATTATGCCCGTTGATAAAAAATATTTGGGGTATATGTTTGTTCTGAATAAAATATTTAAGGTATCACTTTTTTGAAAACAAAATATATGGAGGACAAATTTCTGAATTCAAATAGCCACACAAGTCCCTGAAATTTCTACCTCCTCTGGGGCATACGCTGCATTTCTCTCTGCAATTATAATTATTATCGTGCTGCATTTTGTGAGCCAGCCTGTGAAGTATCAATGCTAACAATAATTCAAATGAATAAATGACTCTTAAAATTTACCTTTTTTTTACCAATCTAGCGAATTCAATGATTCCATCAGCTTTGATATGACCAATATTCAAAGAGCCAACGCAAGCAAGAGCACCATAAAAATTATCCGGTTTATCGATTGTATTACCATCACCAATTGGTGAATGAATAAAATCCCTATAAACATTTTTCAGTTTAGCCACTTTTAACATTTGTTCTGATAAATCAAGACCATCAATGTTTACATATCCAGCCTCATGCAAGACGCTACCCAAAAGGCCAGTGCCACATCCCACATCAAGAATTCTGGTTTGCTTTGAAAGAGAAAGTTCTTCTGCATATTTGTCCAGATACTTTGCAGCAGGCTCACATCCTACATAACCGTGAGTTGCAACATCCTAAATTTCAATATTAATAATGTTGTTATAATTATCAGTATTTAAAGTCCTTGACTATCTATAAAATAAGTATTCTATGGGCTGTACCAGCAATGTATTTCTGTTTTTAATTTATAATTTTACTTGCAAATTTTATACTGTATATATATGCCTCTTCAAAGTAATGTGTCTTCAGATAAGATTTATCTTAAACTGTTCGATAAACGAATACGCAAATGTGTCAATATTATCTCAGATATTTGTGATCATATATTTCACTATATCGAGCGTAAGTATAACATCGATATTTTTGATGAGAACATACACAATTTATTTTGGACTGTAGCGGTGGACTATATTTTGTGATAAAACTAGTCAAACATTCTTCATGCATTAGAAGCCTCGTACTGATGGGTGAGGACACTGCTGGCTACTGCTATAAAAGCCAGACAAATAGGTTGCTGAACTCCTTAGATTGGGCTAATAGAGACATTCGGACAGTTATAAAATTCCGACAAGTCCAGGACGTCAACTAAGCTACCATAAGGATCCGCTTTTTGGATGGAACTATAGATCTGAATCTTGATCTAGATTTCAAACACGATCCTGATGGTATTTCATACCAACAATACGAACTATGTATACGGTACTCAACGTACAATGTTCTCAAGCCCATGAAACACTGGATCTGATCTACCATATTTATACGGCCGATAATGATGATAGTGATTTTAGTTGGAAGAAGGAAGTCACGACTAACCTAAAAAATCGCATAATTTTAATTGTCACTCTGTTGATTGTTGCAAAACTGAGGTGGTCGAGAAGTAATGAACACCATACATTTTTCTGGGTGTTTGAGAAAACAAGTTTGATGGTATGATCATTGTTTACGATTTAGGCGAGCAGCCGCTTGCTTGAGGAGCATAAAAGTTTGGTATTGGCATTTCGGATGGCATCTAGGGAACAGTAAACGGCCCTATTTAGTCAACTTAATTCCAATATTAGAAAATATCCCTGTTTGAAGAACCCTCGCTAAAATCATGCTAAAATAAGGACGGAAATGGTACTGCATGTCCAAGAAATGTCCCTAATCTCTCTAACATAAGACATTTGTACGAGTGGGATGGTCATCGATGGGATTGTATTGGAGCTTTTACTGATTTCGTACTTTATGAGTATGGCCCCTTTGCCGACAGAAGTTTGCTCAAGGGTTTGGAACACGGGGTGTTCCACCCCACACCCCCACTCGTGACAGTCCCGAACCGATCATAGGGCTAGTATAGCCTGAGTAGCCTGGCATATAGGCCAGCACACACTAGCTACCCGGCTAGCTATAAGGTCATTCTGCTCCTAAGCCAGCTGCAGTATATATGCCTTTTAATAACAATAATAAACGCTAGATATGATCTGTTATTGTCTTCATACTCTTCAATTCAATACTTTTCAAATTCAATTAAATCATGATTAAATCAATCAATTCAATTGAGTCGAAAGACTGTGAAACTTGTACATACTCGAGCAAAATAACAAATAACGCTGCAGCCTGCAATAAAGACCAAGAAATATGAGAATTCAATTTATATATCGCATTCGCATATACGTTTTCTAATTAAGTTCAATGCATCAAAATATTTTTCTCGTGGAGAAATTTATATGAAATTCAAATTGAAAGTATTTAAAAGTTTATAAAAATGCGGTTTTGTTTTAAGCATTAATTAAAGATCCATTAAACTAAATTTACGATCTCATATAGCAATCATGAAGCGGCAAAATTATTTAAAAATGTCTCGATTTCGATCTACCGACAACTAGTACATTTATATCATACATTTAAAGTATATACATCAGATGATAACACTGTATATAGAATATGGTACGTGTACGTATAGTGTACTGTGCATTGTCTATATATTATAGTACAGACAACATAAGTACTATTATATATTATATATTAAAGCTAATGGCCAGAAACATACACTTCTCTGCTGCTATATTATATATTATATATATTATGTGCACTAATAATAGTCAGAGAATCAGACAGTCAAGTTTGCTACTTGAAGTTTCACGCCGAGTCGATCATCAGGCAATCTATTCAATGATAAAAAACACTATACCTTCAAGATACATACAGAATAGGGGTATTCTGTATGTAATATTCTAGCGGTATTCCCTATTCTGTATGTATTTAGAAGGTATAGTGTTTTTTATCATTGAATAGATTGCCTGATGATCGCCTCGGCGTGAAACTTCAAGTAGCAAACATGACTGTCTGATTCTCTGACTATTATTATTTAAGCTCTGCTATATTTTGCATTGGGCCTTATGTTCAATCAGTAAGACAACGTTTTACAAATATTATGTACACTATGAGCCCGGGGGGGGGGGGTAACTTCCATACTTTTGGTTTACGGGGACGTTCAAATATTAAAGGGTACCTTTTTCAAAATCCCCCCAAAAAAATTAGGGTATTCTTATAGTCATGAACATTTTTTGAGGTATCCTTTCGACGCTTTTGCAATTTTTTGAGTTTGCAAAACAAATTTTGCCTATGACTTTTTTTTTCATTTGTTTTGGTTGAATCTGTCATTCATAAAAATATATTTGGGGTACCTTTTTCATCATGTGGAAAATTTTTATGGCCATTCTGCCAAAGTTCCATTTGAACGACCCCATCGAAGCGCAATGGAAGTTACCCCCGGGACTATGCAGAGCCATCTATTAAGATAGACGGCTCTGGGACTATGAGACACCATGCAGAGTAGATCGACTCGATGTAGTATACTATAATCTACGTGTAGCCAGAGCCGTATCTCTCTGCTAGACTGTTACAAACATGCACATAGCCATACCTCGTCGTAATTCGATGCCCATTTATCGTACATTGATTCAACTTCTTCAGTTTTGCAATTTGAATTGATCGATTTATGTAGAATTCCTTTCAAAAACATCGACTTTTCCTGATTTACGTCGGCCATTTTGCTATGTGCAAACATCAGTGATATTTAAATGATTACCAATACCATTGTCCGTACAATAATCTCTCAATTATCTGTATTGTTGTTCAAACATAGAAGAACATAATTGCTTTCAAATAAAGTATCTTATCTAGCCTGCCAAAGTGCCTAAAGTGCCAACATATTTCTATATATAGATATAGAAATCTTCAGACAATACGAAGAAAAAGTTTGTCTGCACGCAGGCTATATCTTGATCTTATTTCAAGTACGATTTCTTGGCCTCGGTTTGACGATTATTACTAATTCTGAAAAATGTAATTGTTGGCCTCGAAGCACTGGCACAAACAACAACAACATCATCGCACACATTGATAATGGCGACGAATTTTTAAATTTATTAAATAGTACGGGTTTTAACTTCACTCTCTGTGATTTATATATTTTATTGTCATACATTCCATGAGCTGAGCCATGAATCTGTTAATAATCAAATACACTTCAAACGTCATTCTGCTATCCTTGACTTCACATCATAAATTTTAACGGTAAGTTTGTGTCAATTAATACAGTAGGCTAGGCCTAGCTAGACCTAGAGAAGTGAAAACTTATATCGGCCTATTAAAGTTTTGTCAAATGATGACAGTGGATAGATATGCTAGGCCCAAGTTAGTATGATTATGCGAGTCCATACCACAGAACTGTACATATTGTTACACAAATTTTATTCTAAGTGCATGTTTAATTACTTCAAACGTAAATATAGGCTAAGGCCACGCCACTACAGTAGGATGCAGGCTATCAACCAATTGATCATTGGATTGTTTCTCGCAGTTCCGGAAATTTAGAAATAGATAGATAGATTGAGTGATAGTGATAACAGTTTATTATATAGAGATATATAGATAGACGTAGGTTATAATTTTCTTTATTGTATTGCTTAAATTCGTAATGTTCGACTGTTCACTGTTCAGTCGTTCGTAGCCGCCAGGGTAGCCTATAAACTCAACTGCAAGGTCAAGAATGACATGGCAACATCTGCCATTCCATATTACATGGACGGTATAGACCATCATTTTTATCCAGATTGATACAATTCCAGTTGAATATTTTCAAATTATAAAGCCATAATAAAATCTTTGCTAACTTGTGAAGTGAGTGTTCAATTGCTAACTACTCATAGGCGAGCTTCCAAATTTCAAAGCAGGCGAACCAGGGGGACATGGTTTAATGGTTTAGCCTCGTCTTAGCTGAGGCATTATTGGCACAACGTATATATAAGTTGCCAGGTCTTTGGTTGAAAAAACTACAGTCTCAGTCAATGGCGGCTCTAACAGTGGAGCAATAGATTTCGTAAATTGCTTCTTTTTAAACATGTAGGCCTAATTATGTAGCTTGTAAAACAAAATTAAATTTCCAATTCAATATTGTCATAAATAAAATATTAGTATACAACCAATATTTCCAGCCAAATTTCTTTATTTTGCTTACCGTAGACAAGAACCATGTGCTGTCATAAATGACCCAAATATGCTTTTGTTTTCGATGCCTTTCGCGATTAGTGGCATGACTGACTATCACGAAACAATAGCGTTTTGGGGCAGAAAACAGTTTGCCCCAGTCACTAGAGTGAAAATTGTCATTTACAAATATCAATGACAACGTCATCTATATATATAAACGTCAAAATCTCTGTGTGTGTGTGTGTGTGTGTGTGTGTGTGTGTGTGTGTGTGTGTGTGTGTGTGTGTACGCGTGCTGTCGCGACCATGGATTTGTTTTCGTTTTTCTCTGTCAATTGTTACGTAAAAATTTCGAAAAACTTATCATTAGAATCAATGTCATTCCGCGAGTTTAATGACGCTTTTAGTTTTTTATATTCCATTCCCTATTTCCTGCATCGAAAGAAAACATATCTTTATTTTGTAATCCAACTGTAACATTAGTGAATGCATTCCGTTCGTATACACGTTCTCTTGGTTTCTCTGTTGATGATGATGATTTGTTGAGGTATGAATTTGGTTGTCGATGGATCATAAATGATGTGTGATTTAGAGATCAATGGGGCGTGTAACATTAGTGAAGGCACTCCGTTCGTATATACGTCCTATTGGTCTCTCTGTTGGTGATGATGAGAGTGAAAGGCTCGGTTGAAGGTATTGGTATGGTATGATCGGGTTTGTGTGATATATGATATGTGACTTGTTATTGTGATCTAGAGTTATATATGATATGTGATTTATTATTGTGATCTAAAGATCAAGGAGGCGTGTATGTGTTAAATGACATGTATGAACTGTAAAGGTGTATCTATGACTGCTGAATTATTTGGTTGGGGCTATTGTGACGTAATGTATTATAAGGAATAGCTGACTTCATGTAATAAGAGTTGTTGTGATGTGTATGTTAAATTTAAATTATAGTGGAATGGTTAACTGTGACGATGTGATATAATTATGTTTGTATTTTATGCTGAACTGGATTATATGACGTTTTTGTATTAAATTACTATAGTTTCATTAGTTTATTCATATGGTTTATTAGAACTGTTGTTAACAGAAAGTCATTTAGAATAGAGTAGCACGTTGACGTCATATATGTCAACAGCATAACACAAATGATGATGGATTGAAATTGTTCCCGTGTTAATAATTTAATGTTTAAATATGGTTTAGATTGGATATGTTTATTCCGTATCGTGTAAAATTGTTCCTGTCTTAATGACTTTGTTTTGTATTTTTATGATTTGGACTTTAGCATTGACGTAAGTAGAATATAGTATAAATATAGAGTAATTTCTAAGTTTTAGAGAGAGTTTTGAGTTGCGTCGTGGTGGTGTTTGCTTATAATAAAGTTACAACTATCGTAATAGTGTGTCCTGTTTCTGTCTCCTCCCGCATCGGCCGATAACCAACTTACACCAACTTTGCGTGACAACAACAAAGCAATTTGTCGTTATCAATTTCACACGCATCATTGACCTTTCTCTATTGTTCGCTTGATTATTTTGTTGTTCTATTGATGAAATCTGTCAATCAAATTCTAATTCTAAGTAACAGAGTTTCTACTGCAGTTGAGCCAATTTGTGCTCTATTTTATTATGTTTTCACTGCTGTGTAGTCATTTAATCTAACATGGAATACCTACCAACTACACTGCTAACTTTGCCATTCTTCTCTTGGTTATATTGGTTTTAACTGGTTTGGACGCTTTGGTTTTTAACTAATAGGACACTGAATTTATCGATTATTTTTAACAATGTTTATATCATGACATCTCAATCAGAAATAATGCAGAATTTGTAACTCATGAAAAAGAATGGTATTACATGAGAACATGTACAATGATAACGTGTCGATAAAATTAAAACATTAACTTCTATTTTGAATTTCATCCAAGAATTCTCCGAGTTCAATCGGGAGTTCAACACAAAATGTAGAGGACCAAAATTTTCAAAGCATTGAAGATAATTGGCTGAAGAAAATGAACAAACACAAATGACGAAAACAACATTAATGATATCGTTGCAATTAATATCCTTCAAATTGTAAAGCTCTTTGGGCATTTTTATCGATAAAGCCTTATTAGATTTTCAGTATGTCACTACTGCGTTCATAATAGCGTTATCTTCTATAAAAAAATGCACAATTGTTTTTTTCCTCCCCCACTATAACAATAATGATAATAAATTAGTTATTTGAATAGGGCTACATTAAACAAATACGGTGCACATTCATATTCGTAAACATTTGTATTATTTTCATTTGTCCGTTCAAACTAGGCTATAATTATCAGTTCAAAATATAATTATGAGTATATTTTCTATAGTTGCATATTCTGTGTAGATTTCGCCATTTCCAAAGTAGCAATGCAGTAACTAGCACAAAATTGTTCCGGCTCACTTATAACTATTACCCTTTCTTAAAACGGAGGATTTCAAATTGTACTCATGTATGAATAAACTTTCTAAAAACGTGCTCTGAATGGATCAACCCAGCAGTGCGGGTCACTCATTGCTAATATTATCATAAAATGAATACGACAGGCAAATACAGGAAACTACCACAACAGTAATTCCTTAAACCTAAAACCTAAAACCTTGATACATACATCCAATTTATAAAATTAATTGAAAAGAAAAGAATAACAAGCTAAACTTAATACAATATGGATATAGATAGTTATAGACCTATAGTAATATTCAAGCAAACAGTTTACAATTTAAAGATACATCTATTTTTAGGTCTATTTTTATACATCTATTTTTAGGAGTGTTTTTAAATAGATAGGCTATATAGATGTATATTTCAATCATTTCACTGAAGAATAAATATAAATAAGCAGAGCTGTAAAATTACTGCTAAAATAGTAATTAATTACGATTACAATTACTTCTCTCAAAAAGTAATCAATTAGTCCTACCGTTACAATTACTTACTTTTCCAAAAAAGTAATCAATTACCAGTGAAAAATTACTTGTTTCAAAAAGTAATTTCGATTACTAGCCTAATTACTTTTATTTAAGACAGAGAGAGTAAGAGTGTTTTCACTACTAAATAACACATCTTGTTTTAATTACCAATAACAGTGATCTTGTTTTCTACAAGAGGGAGACATAGCTATGTAATAGAAAATATGATATTAGGCTAAAAACTGTTTGAAAACTTAATGCAATTCAAAATCAGCATTAAATTTTTGTGGAATTAATTGAACCGATGTGATATCTTATTGTAATAAATAGAGTAGAAAATCAAATATGCTACAGAAATTGTGTTACTAGGAAGTCTTAACTTTAAAACACTTCAAATGTGTTGTTAGTTGTAATAGTATAGTGTGTGATATTCTGATTACTATTGTTTCTATTTCTATTGTTGGTATTAACTGGTTGTAATTAAATTGAAAAGGTGTCAATTATTTTCGTGACATTCATTGTTACAGATTTGTAAAGCATTGAAAACAGTGAAAGCTAGGCTATTGTTCCTGTGGCAAGAAAGTTACAATCAGTAATTGCTAGGCAACCAAAAAAGTAATCCATTGCCATTACAAAAAATAGTAATGATTACTGATAAAAATAGTTTTTCAGTAAAAGTAATTGATTATATGTAAAGTTTACTGAAAAACTAATTGATTGCAGTTATCAATTACTTTAGTATCGATTACTTACAGCCTAGATCGCAGAAGGCTGAGCTGAAATCTAAAGGCAGCCAAAAATTAACTTTCTCATAAGATTTCTAATAATATTAAGATAAAACTATAACCTTCGGATTTCCTAAGATTTTTTGTCGATTCACAAATAGATAATCAGTGCTTGTTTACGTTTACATCAAGTTCTGAAATAATTTCTTTACAAAGTTTAAGTTTAAACAGGATGGAGCGTTGACAATGAAATCAATAGCATACCGCCTTGTTCTGATAATTGATATAAAATAGTTCATCATATGTCCAAGAAAAAATCCAAAGGTTAATCACTTGGAAAATCTTTGGATCTCGGAAAGCAAAAACTTTTATCGGACCCAGTGTAATATCGATCGCAGATTTGGGTTGGATTATCGTTGTTGAAGTTATTAGCCTATAGCTTGCCCTAATCAAAAACTAAGACATTGTGCTTTCTGAAAATTTAGCTGTGATTATAGACAACCACTGTTAAACTAGCAGGCTACGTTGATGGCATTTTCTATTCTTAATGCTCTGGCAAATCTGATTTGTTCATATTCTAGGGCTATGGCAAGTATTGTAGTGACATCAAATCATGACACAGATCATGTCAGGCTAATTGTTGCTAGTGAAGGCAGAGTTGCAAGAAACCTTATCACATGGTCTGTTCCAATATCAGATGATGTGGAAGAAAATGAAACGGAAGGTAGGCCTGCAACTTTCTGATATTTTCAATTTTTTCTCAGCATTTCTTCTGGTTACCCATTATTAGAACGTATGTCAGATAGATATTATTTGAGATGTGATAATTTATTTACCTTTACAAAATAACTGATTGATTGCCTCGCCCCATTGTTCTGGTGCTAATTTGAAGTATGTAACATTTCATTTCTATCCAGGAAAAGTTGCAAGTAAACTACGCAAGAAGGCAACTAATGAAGATAGTAAATATGATAAGGCACAGCAGGCAGATCCAACAAACAATACAGGCAGCAGTCAAGATCGATCTGAAAGCTCCAGCAGCAGAT
The DNA here is from genome assembly GCA_916610825.1 of Haliclystus octoradiatus. Classification (NCBI taxonomy): domain Eukaryota; kingdom Metazoa; phylum Cnidaria; class Staurozoa; order Stauromedusae; family Haliclystidae; genus Haliclystus; species Haliclystus octoradiatus. The sequence goes on from OU744446.1 coordinate 10,608,470, forward strand.
TGTCATCGAAAAGTTACCTGTCAAGAGATCAAATAATTAAAAACAACGAAATGTGCTTACGGGCAAGGTACTGGTCTTATCTACTTGAAAATCTTCACAGGGCTGTTGATGAACTATACTGCACTTGTGACAACGATGAAAGTGTAAAAGAATGTGAGGTATGCAAACTTCCACAAAAACGTCAATAAGTAAGCTATTAATCAACACAAATTTACAAATTTCCTCAAAGCAGTCTGGCCCAGTGTGACCCCGCTAACAGTGTCGGACAAAAGGTTTAGCCTTCTAGAATCTTTGAAAATTTTCAAATATTTCTTCTGAATCATTTGACAAGGTTTGGCTTTTTAATTAGAAAATTATCAACTTTCTTCGGAATTTGCTCTAGCCTTCCGGGGTCTAGGATCCCAGGATCCCAACTTTTTCGGACCCTGCCCAATAATATCAGAACTGTTAATATCACAATCAAGCTATCATCACAGTGTTTTACTGCACCTGGACAGACAGTGATATTAATGAGGTAAAACTGTAATCACAACCGTAGCTACATGCTTTTGACAGAAAGGGGTTGTCAATTTTGTCCAAAAAGGCATGGCGCTTCCATGTTTGCAAATTCGTATGCTCCATGAAATGAATTGACAAATTTACAATTTCAAATTGGACAAAATTGACAGTCAGAAGCATATAGTCAAATTTAAGTAATGTAAATTCCTTCCAAATTGGACGATTAAATTGCAATTTTTCATCTCAAAATTTCCCGGAATTTGAGTCAAATGCTATTGGCCTCTGCACACCCCTTCCCTAGGATTTAGAGTGACTGTAGTGTATATGGATGTTAAAGTTACTTTTTAAAAGTAGCTAGCTACAGTTACCGTTACTTGGGCGAGAAAGTAACCAGTTACTATCAGACGTTACTTTTCAGAAAAAGTAACAATTACAAGTTATTTTTAATTCGAAAGTAACTAGTCCGTAAGTATTACTTTTCCGTTACTTTTTCTAAATAAGTGCAAAAATATCCAACAGAAGCAATGAGAGATATATGAAGTATTCAAATAATGTTTCTGTATTTTAATTTGTTAATTAATCAAATGTTCTTGATGACAATATAAATACGAAAACAGACACCCGACGGATATTTCACAGCGACGTCTTCTGCATGTTTTTGAATGGTCTAGGCGATCCCCCTAAATTCCATAACAAAGAAAATCTCAAGTTACGCGCCATTAGTTCTATTTCAGGCTTGGTTGCTATAACAATTAATTGATTGAACAGACATATCAGACATGAAACGCTTGTTAGTAAAGTAATGTAGACGGTGTCGCCCTACCAAAGGCACCCGTACCACTCCTCTATTTCTAGATGAGTGGCTTTTTTCGCTGAGAGCAATGATTTTAAACGCTCTTTGTTGATCTCAGCGGCGACACTGCAGATCAATTTCAACAGATTTCATGGCAGATAGGTCTCGATTGTCAATGCGCAACGATGCGCCGCAGCTACTCACAATGCAATTCCCTCTGGACCATTCCATCCGCCATCCTCAGATGGTACTCATTTGATGTTTCAGATAAAGTCAAGGCTGAGTTGACCTTAGGGGGATTTGAACCACAGTCGATCTGATATGATCCGATCTGAAGTTCGGTTGCTCTGCCATCTGAGCTAATCCTCCTATGTTGTTTGTAAACGCTTGTTGAATCACTTAAATATCATAAAGTCGGAAAAACAGATTGTATAACAGAATGTTACTTCCCTGAATGTTATTTTCTTGACATCCAAATTTATAACAGGATATCCTGCAGTTGTTGGGAACTTTTGTCTGTGTTTTTATTGTTCTTGGATGGTAACAATGAGAACAAAAGATTTTGACTAATTAAAACACAATAGCGATTGAGAAGCTGCAAAGTTTCAACACTCTTTTGTGAAAAAAGTAACGGTAATCGTTAAGTGAAGTGAAGTAAGGTGAATTAAAGTGAAAATGCAGTGAAAAAGTAACAAGTAATCGTTACTTTATTTTTAATCTTAAATGTAACTAGTTACAAGTAGAAGTTACTTTTACGGAAAAGTAACTAGTTACAAGTAGAAGTTACTAAAAAGTAACGATTACAAGTAACGTCGTTACTTTTGTAATCGTTACTAACATCCCTGGTAGTGTATGAGTAGGCATACAAAGAAAAAGATTACAATGATGAACAGTGCCATGAGTATTAAATAACACATGTATTCAAGTGGTATCAAAGGTTCACTTTTAAATTTCATAACCTCTTCACAGATTCACGACTTGCATCAACTTATAGCAAGTTAGCAACATCAAACAATGTCAACTAAATTTTCATTTTATTAGGCCTAATACTATTAGGCCTTGTTTACAAGGAGGAGGATCATCCTTCTAGAAGGATGTTCCTTCTAAGCGTCAGAGAAAATTATTTGTAAGGCGCCTCATGTCGGAGGGAGGAACAGCTTTTCAGGCATGCATATTGTCTCAACTTAAATTCAATTTTACGTCATTTCCTGGAAGTGTTTTCAAGGGCGACACGACGTAGAAACATCTTTCGGGTAGGAGGATCATCCGCGCTCGACAGAAGGATGACCGTCCTACCCGAAAGCAGTTTTCATGTTAGTTCACCCTTGTAAACACAACGCATAATAACATTAGAGCCGGATGATTCGGCTAGGAGGATGATCCTTCTAGAAAGATCATCCTCCTCCTTGTAAACAAGGCCTTAGACCTGTTTAGGATTTAATCATAATATCTAGTTGATAATGATTATCATATATTCTCTTTCGCTATCCATATACCAGTATTTAAAACATGCTGTCAAATGGGAATAATCTTTGTTAATGATGTTTAATTGCTACTGTGGCAATTTTCTTAGTATTATGACGCTACGATTCTTGAAATGCTGAAATCTCACTGAAAAATTACTGAATAGGGTACTAAATTGGGCATAATTCTAGTTTTTTCATTTTAAGATGCCTTTCAGTAATTTTTCAGTAAAACCTGCAGACTCTAAATAAAATTTTCTGGTGAATTTCAGCCACCAATTCACTACCCATACCATTCCAGTTTATTTTCATTAGGTCTTCAGTAGCGATTCAGTATATCATTGATCCAATATATGTTCAATTTGGAACAAATTGGGATATGAGTTACACAGCATGGTACATGACTAATTTGTATACTTGTTGTATATACGTTGTCAAAGTTGCCAGCTAGTATGCATCATTGTATAATTTGTTTTTTAGGAGGTTATTATGATGTTGAAAAACTGTACCAGGGACTTCAAAAGCTTAATTACAAAGATTCGCATTTTGAAAGAAAACGATAGATGCAGGTAAATTAATGAATGGTAATAGGTGGTTGTTGTTATTTGCTGCTTAGCTGTTAAGTAATTGTTTTGAATCTTTGTTTCTTTAATCAATTATGCTTTTTTATGCCAGGAGACATTCTCTAGCCTGGGAAGTTAGAAAAATATCCCCTTGTAAAAGTACCAGCCCACCAACAAGTGCTAGGAGAAGCCCCGTCCCAAACATTAGCCGATCTGGTGATGGTTTTGATGAAGGAAGCAACAATGAAATCCAACAGAGACTATGCACAGCTAATATGACTGATAACACACCATTAAGTCATGCTATTAACTCTGAGGTAAATGAGAATGATGATGGTTGGAGAGTTGTGACAAGGGGGAAGAAAAGAACAAAGTCTGGTCAACAATATACTAGCAATGATAGAAACTCAAATGATGCAACAATTTCAGATAAATTTCAAAATATTTCACCACGCAAAGCAGATGTATGTCAACCTGTTAGTAGTTCATGTGAGTATAATAAAGAATACAAGCATATGAAGAATGTAACTGGCGTTCCAAAAGATAGAACTGACTCTATGAATACCATTGATTTATGGACTGTTGAGGACAATGATTTATGCATGTGTCCAGCATGCGAAGAGGCTCATCGTATGGAAATCAACTGTGAGTTTGATGCAATGGTAAGTTGCCTATACATAATTTTTTATATGGTTTTGAATAATAAATAGTAGTACATACAAACTCTTCTCCAATTCAATTTAAACATATATATAAATTGAATGTTTTAACTTTCCTCTACAAGGTCCTGTCCGAAAAATGTTCTCCTGTAGTCTTTAAGATGTTTAAATTTAGTCCATCACGTTTTCAAAAGTGAAAATATTTTCAATTCCTTCTGTAAAAAGCGTTTATCTACAGAATCTACCAATCTACAAATATTGAATAATTCAATACAGTAATGAATGTAGCAACACGCTCTCCGGTATTTAAAAAAATGTTGCCTTTCAGCTACTCCAATGATTATCAATGATAAGCTTCTAGGAGCATTTGATCATCTGCTTTTGAATGCCATAATATCTTATTATGTTTCACATACACAGACTGCTGAGCGTTACAGACAGGAATTTAACGAATCAAACTTGTTGGCTTCATCGTGGAACAGTGACATGTTAGATGAGAGCATGAGTGGCAACGATGTCGGACGTCGACCTGGCAAGGCAGTTGATATTCACCAAAGGCTATCATCCCCATCTCGTCTTAAATCAAGATCAGAGTTACTCAAAATTTCAGAGGAAAGAATGGTATGACTGATCTGATTACTTTTCATGTGTATGGTATAAGATACTTTCTTTGCATTGAACACATCTATTTTTATTTTTTTTGATTTATCGCTCTCGGACATTTCCAGATAAAAGCAGAAAGACTGCGTCTGAAGTTTCTAGAAGAAAAGCATTGCAGATTCAAAGCAATCACTGAAAAAGTAATATTATAAGGAGATCTTTGTTAGTTAGAAACTGCAATGTTATATTTTTTGATATCTATATATTTTTGTCGCAAAGGTTCAGAGAGTCAGACAAACAAAACATGGCATCATTGCTAGCATAGACATCAACACACAAGAAAAAATGAGAAGAGCAGAAGAAAAGCGCCAAAATGTATTAAAAGAGAAAATTAGAAAGGCTCAAGAAGAGGAAGCCAAGGTGAATTGATTTCTAGATAGTACAGCATATTGCTGAATTTTATTAACAGCTTAAGATTTGCGGAAATTTACAATAAACTAGTAAGGCTTAATATTTATTAAAATATATAATATGAGGAAATACCGTGGTATGAACTACGTCTCTTTGTATGTCTGTGAATAATTAATGGGGATGAAAGTAACAGATTTTTCTACGATACATCTGTTATGAAAATTTTCAAAGTAATAATATGTAGCAATTTGATGATGTTTGACTTTCGACAGGTTAATGAAATTGCATTCATAAACAGCCTTGAAGCACAAAATAGAAAAATGGAAGTCATGGAAAAGAACCAGGTATGAGAAACATCAGATAAATTAACTATCCTATCATTTCAAATGGGATTCATTGTTTCCTGCTCTCCTCTTCATAACAATTGTGGACAAATAGAAAAAATATGCAAAGGATGACATAGTGAAATATTTGTTCAACTAGATTTCGAGTTGCATGCAAATGCATGCTTATATTGAGTTGTGAATCATCTGGCTTAACTGGTTCAAAATAAATACATGAAGAAATCTATGTAGAAAAGCAGATTGAAGCTGCAATCTAATTGAGAAAATATCCAATTTCATATTTTGCTATTGAAAGAAGCAGAAAGTTTAGAGGTGAAAAATGGAACGCACATAATTTTATTTACAAAATTTGGTACTATTTAGTTTATCTTGAAAAATATCCCCAAAAAAATCCAAGAAACATTACTAACCCGAGTGTCATACTGAGTGTCATAAAGTTGCAAGGTAACAATTTGTCAGGGGGCTTTTCTAAATTAAATTACGTTTCAAATATACAACACCGGCACAGCTTGAAAGAATTTCAATGATTGTTCGCTACTCACATTTGATTCAAGTGACTTTTGAAAAAAGTATAGAGTGGCCAATGGGAGACTATTTATTGTTTCTTTACATCTTATTTCATTAATTATTTTCAGCCATGAACAGTACTTTTTACATATTTCAATTTATTTGTTGCCACTGACAAAATGGAAGTTGGCATTGCAATTGTTTCTACTTTTTGTTTCTTTTCATTTATGTTTACAAATTTATAACGCTTTATTCCAAGTCATTTTCCAATAATAATTTCTGATTATATAATTTCCAACTAAAGATCTGATGATAACACCTCTTATTTTTGTTCATTTTCATATAAATATATGTGTGCTTGTTTGTTTACATTTGAATTTCATTCTGAGAATTACTGCGATGCCAATACACAAATTATCTTTGAAGTCACAAAACAAAGGATTGTGTTGTTTTGTATTTGCGAGACAATAGAAATTCATTCAAGTGCTAACTATTTAACTAGTGCTTCAGTCTGAGACATGATTGTTGTTGAAAAAGGAAACAGTTTTCATTGTTTTTTCTTAATTTAGATGTATTTATTTGAAAAATAAAGCCGGCCATATGTACCCCTATAGTTAATGACGAATCTATTGATATGTGCTTCAAGTATATTGCATCCAAAATGGCATCGTGAATCTCCGCCTCACATACTACACACATACAAATGGAAATACCGTAAATTTAAAAGTAGATGTTTCTGAATAATCTGTGCACTGGTAGCTCAGTGGCATTGTCCGTATTTTGTGCGGGATGCTAGGGTTTGATTCCTCGTCTGTGCACACATGTTTGTATTTGTTTGTAAATTTGTTTATGTCCCCCAAATAAACAAGTACTATACTTGTACTTACGGGTTGACTGTTATCATGCAGTCTACTGAAAACAGAATATTATTAACGATAATGCTGATATAATAAACTAGAATAGCCTGAAGACCGAATCTTCTGTGTGGGCCATATTTTGATTGATTGTTTCACTGTTTGTACCACAGGTTTTGGAAGCACGGTTGCAAGATATCCAAGTAAGTGAAATACTTTAAATTAATTAATATATATTTAAATGATCATTTATGCTATTGTTAAATATTTGTTGTTTGGCAACAGGAAGAGAGGCAAAGAAAAAGAGAAGAACAACTAGCAAAGGAAGAAGCCGCCCAAGTAGGTTCATCATTCAGTGCATTGAGGTTTGAAGAAAAACTTCATGAGTTCATGAACTGTATATGAACTGTATATGAACTGCATATGAACTGCTCATTAACCCACAAAAAGATTTTTCACAAGGGCTATTCGTAATAAATTGTAACTGAATAACTTTATTGTTGGAAACACATCAATAGAGTGCTCAATGCTGGTATGCAGAGCAGTGTATTATAACGGGATAATCTAAGTTAAGTCAAAGACAAGACTTATGATTAATGCGTCTGATTAGCGCTATCGCACAAAACTCTGAATAACGGTTAGTGTTTTCATGTTTCATCTTGTAGGAACGCCGGAAAGCACTTGCAGCTGAACGACAGGCCAGATTAGATGAGATTTCATTGAAAAGACAAGAACAGGTTAGTTTTATCTTGCATTGTATGATGCATTTTAATGATTTAATAATACAGTGTAGCCCGCTTAAGTGCAATTCGGATAAGTGAAATTTCCGCTTATCTGCAACCTGAATCTGAAAACCTATAAACTATTTTCTGGTCAAATGTTTGCTAAGCAATTTCGGATTAGTGCAAATTCGGATAAATGCAACTGAAATCATTTGCAATTCTTACTTGCACTTATAATACAATTCTTACTTGTAATTATAATATTTAACATAAATTTATTACAGTAGAATCATACAGTGTAACCTATTAAAAATATATATTGGTTAAGTGCAATTCTAGATGATAAGCAGTTTGATTTTTTCAAAATATATAAGTATTTGACGGTCAGAGTATTATTATACCATTCTCAAAATTTCTGATAAATAAAATCAAGATCAACAGTACATTCAACTTGTATTTTGTTGATTCTGAAAATTAGTTTTCTTACTTTCTACGTAGGAAGAGAAATGGCATCGTGAACGCCAAGAGAGAGAAAGATCCAGGGAGTTAGCAGCTGAAGAGAGACGCAGAGAAAGAGAATCTAAAGTCATTGCACGCAACATAGCATTGCAAACGGCAGCAGATGAGTTACAAAAAAAGATTGAAATGAAGGTCTGTATCTTAATAAATATTATTATGTGAAATTATATAGTAAAAGTTATATTAAAATGTCATGAACATCATAGATGTTTGTCACTATGTTAATTGATTCATCTGTGTGCACTGGTAGGTCAGTGGCAGAATGTCGTCACTCTGTGATGGAGCCCGGGTTCTATTCCTCGTCGGTGCACACATGTTTGTATTTATATGTGAATGTGTTCATGTCCTCCAAATAAACAAGCACTTTTACTTACGGGGTGACTGTCGGTTCATGCATAATTAGCTGAAAAATGTAATATTATCTACAGCAAATCGAATCCTCAAAAAGACATGAAATGAAAATAGAAGAAGTCAAAGAAAAGGTTAGATCAAATTTATAATTATCAGTCGTCCTGCAAAGAAACATTTATAATTATGAAATGAATACCTTCTTCATCATAATCATCAGTGTAAACTTTGGCCACTATGTGACTTGTCAGCTATTTAGCCACTTATCTCCCCCCCCCCAAAAAAAAAGCCCTCCTTGATTGTCCATGTTCTATTTATGATTATAAAATCATTGAATGTAATACTGAATGCTGATTGGTTGTTGTTGATGTTTGATGTTTATGTTGGGCTGAAATCATGAAATTACAGCTTTTGGCTTGAAGCCCCAAAATTCGACAAAATAGCAACGGAACCAAAATGTACAAAATCGTCATTTTCAGAGAATTTACATGTGATCATTATTTTGATCTTTTTAACGTCAAAATAAATAGTTTATTTATTTTATAAAACAAATAGAAAACAGTTAGTATGATACAAACACTTTGAGTGCTATGAGACACTCAAGAGGTACATAAAACTGAGCACCATTTTCTATTTATGAACTGAAGTTCATTCCCTGCAAATAAAATGTGCCTTTTCTTGTTCAAGGATTTCCATTTTCCAAGTAATTGTTCATGAAAAGTTTTGTGAACTGTTTATTAATTTAGACTGAAGGATTTGTGGGTTTTTGAATCATTCAAAAATTCATGAACTGTTAATGTGGTTTTACAGAGAATAAACTGACATTTTTAGATGATAAGATCCGTAATGATAGCACATTGGCAAAGCAACACCTTCTAAATTTAAACCTTTCATTATTTATAACTTCAACACATAAGATTGCTGTTTCTAACAGGCTGCCAGTTATGCTCGTCACAGTGTAATGGATGATTGTATAGAAGCATTACCATCAGACAGTAGACGGTGCTGTGATGTTTGCAACGCTGAGGTATGGCATTTCATTGTTACTGCCATTGGTGAAATATTGCTTCTTTTCTATGATATTGGTTTTATGATCAGGATATTTTGTTGTCTTAGATGTCTTCAGAGAAGCTGCTTGATGCTCACAGACGAAGTCAAAATCACAAGAAGAAATTGAAGCAAAAATTGAATGCAGCTAAAGCTGACAGACTGGTTAGTTATTATCTTTTGCTAGTAAATTGTATTTTTACGAGACTTAAAATCCTTTCCACTTGGTTTCAATTATGGGTATTGAATCTGTGATGCCTGAAAAGGATATCAGCCGATCAAACAACTTTTCAGTGTCTCTGCAACGCAAATTTCCAGTAGAAGAAAGCATTGTCTGAAAGAATGCAACAGGTTGTCAGCCGAGGCATCCTGCATAGCACAACTGTATGCATTTTTACCTGAAAAAATAAATAGCTGATAAAAATGTTTATCGTACCATATTAAACTTTTATGCCAATCCACTCCTATGCTCCCTTTGTAAACAACTTAAACATCGCATACATAAATCCTTTTGTCAATCAATCGGGCTAATGCTTCGCAAAAATGTCATTCAGCTCATCCAAATGTTTTTCAGTAGTTTCATCCTGACTGACTGAATCATTCATACATTCTCCAATATCTTATCTAAAAACAATGATGCGTATGCTACTGGTATCAGCATGCATTGGGAAAATATTGACTGGATTTCATTTCCTTTCTTCTACTGGAAATTTACAATTTCATACACTAAACAGTTGCTCAGATCAGCTAATATCCTTTGCTGACAATCCTAAATCAAGTTTTCCATCCAAAAGATTTAGATTGCGTTAATTTACCCAGCATCAGAAGCTTTAGCTATTTTATTCATGAAAACAAACATAACTGAAGTCCCAACCATGTATACTATAGTATTGTACTATTTTATTCCATACTGAATGTGTCATAATGTCATCTAAAGATGATATGATATATTGAGATATAATAATTTATAGAACAAAGAAGGAGGAACTAATAACGATGAAGAAGCACAATCAAAAGCAAAACAGAGAAAAAAGAAAATAAAAAAATACAAACAAAAAGTCACCTCAAGGTGCGCTATGACAGTAGTTATTATTATTATTATTATTATTATTATTATTATTATTATTATTATTATTATTATTATTATTATTATTATTATTATTATTATTATTATTATTATTATTATTATTATTATTATTATTATTATTATTATTATTATTATTATTATTATTATTATTATTATTATTATTATTATTATTATTATTATTATTATTATTATTATTATTATTATTATTATTATTATTATTATTATTATTATTATTATTATTATTATTATTATTATTATTATTATTATTATTATTATTATTATTATTATTATTATTATTATTATTATTATTATTATTATTATTATTATTATTATTATTATTATTATTATTATTATTATTATTATTATTATTATTATTATTATTATTATTATTATTATTATTATTATTATTATTATTATTATTATTATTATTATTATTATTATTATTATTATTATTATTATTATTATTATTATTATTATTATTATTATTATTATTATTATTATTATTATTATTATTATTATTATTATTATTATTATTATTATTATTATTATTATTATTATTATTATTATTATTATTATTATTATTATTATTATTATTATTATTATTATTATTATTATTATTATTATTATTATTATTATTTTTATTATTATTGTTATTTACATGCAGAGGTATTACATACGAGAAGACATTAACATCGGATGTATTACTGTCTACAGAAACAAGAACAAAGTTAGTACAATTTATTGCTGTTATAAAATTCAATTACCTTGAATTAGATTGTGTTCATCTCATCATTTCCTTTGATTTATACAGATTCAATGTTATAATGAGTGAGATTGATTCTGCTGTGAAACTATCTTCAACCAATCCGAACGACCCGGCGCTCCTGTTACTAGCAGAGCGAGCACTTCCTATACTAAAAGCAAATCTGCCTCAATCGGTTAGTTTCATCTTGTCTACATTTACTACAAACAGCAAACAGCATAATGTTGTATTTTTGCTTGACATTCTTCTTTTATCTTAATCTCTTAGACGGATCGTATTGATGATGGTAATAATGAAGATGAGGAGTTGAATAAAATGAATTGTGTCTTGTCTGCTGTATCTGAGTGTCTAGTAATGATCTCTAATCGAAATGAATTACCTGAGAATAGCAAGCTTGAAAGGTACAATATCTCTGATTTCATGAATGTTACTAATATTAGATTTTCACAAAAAAGAAATTTGATTAATAATGTATTGTTTTTTTGATTATACAGAATGATTTGCAGCACTGTCAGTTGTATGTTGAAAATATGTAACCGCAGCCCTCGTTATTGTTGGTTCTTTTACCATGGCAGAGCCATTGCGGCATTCATCTCCATTGTTGGGTTATTCTTAGAAGTGAGTTACAATGTTGTCTACAAATTACAACATGATAGCTAATAAGGTAGTAATGTAGACTCTGTGCCCTTATCAAAAGTGCATGTGCCATTCTTCTACAGTTTAACCCGCTTAAGTGCAATTTGGATAAACGAAATTCCCACTTATCTGCAACCTAGCTTTAAAACCATATAAACTATTTTCAGGTCAAGGCATTGTTAAAAAATCCTGGATAAGTGGAAGTTGGCAATTTTGACTTGCACTTAAGCGGGTTATACTGTATATCCTGGACTCCAAGTGAGTTGCTTATTTTGCTTTCGCCAAGAATGACTGGGGTAAATACTCAATAGTTGTCTAATTTGTGTTATTGTACACCAATCTGGCAGGCTTCATGACATCATTGTCTCACTATCAAGGTGCAGAGATACAGTACATAATTTCATTAGTCAAGCGCAGTTATAGTGTCAATATCAAACTCAATAGAGAGTACTGGAAATGGCTGTAAAATTGCTGTCAAACTTCCCTTATATTATACATAATATACATGTATGAGTAAAAGTTGGATGATGAGTTACATTACTTGTCTCATTAAATCAAATTTATGTATACTAAATTATTTGCTTAATCTTCTCTTGAGTCCAGATGATGTCTATCCGGATATCATGTTCCTTCCAAATCTTCACTCTTTTGCCGGATATGGGTATGAATCACTGATCTATATAAAAGACTGGATATAGCTTCCATTAAGAATCACATCAAATTTTGAAGCCACGACATATGATGATTTGTGCTAAAACCAAATTTTAATTACAAAATTCAACAGCAAATGGAACATGTCGATCTAATCAAACATTTTTTTCGTACTGAAACGACCGCCATGGAAGCTTCACTTTTGTCTACTGGAACGCTCTATCCAGTCTTTTATATCGATCAGTGATCTGGAACCTTGTAATATTTAGTCTTAAACAGGATTTGTTATTAGAGCCACAAAAAAGAGTAGTGAAGAAGTACAATGATAACGTCTAATAAGATAAGATTAGCCATTAAACAACATCAATTTAAAAGTTATTTAACAAAGGATAAACGATCGTTGAGATGGGATAGGGATTTATTCTTTTTGGATCTTATTTTTAATTATTTATTTGACCCGGATTGATCTCAAAATGAACAATCCAAATACCATTGCTTGACGCTACAACTAAAGTTAAATGGCAGAATGCCAAAACCCCCAGCCAAAATTGATCAAACGCTTTATGTAGGCTGACATCTGCAAGTCCACTACTCGTTTGTGAATACTAAGCAGTCAGTGAATTGCAATAATAACTGAATATTAATCGAGATAATGATACTACTGTAAATGTCTATGTATCCTATTTTTTCTCTTTAAGGAATCAAGAAGTAATACCCCTCGCTCTCATTGTGCCCCGTTCAACCTACCTGTATACATTATAACCAGTATCAAGGCATTAACATCAATCTTAGCTAGCTCAATGAGGTACAAGTCAATAGATCTAGCTGGCGGGAGGAATGCTGTCACTCTTGATCACTTCTCACAGCGGTCTCAAGATATAGCAAGGTGAATGGGCTATATTGACAAATATAATTAATCAATATTTTGTTCTTATGTTCAGTTAATCATCAAAATGTTAATGATGTTGTTGTTGGTTGTAGCTATTTAACATCAACTGACTTATGGAGAACCACCGGCTACTTTGCTAATAATCTGAAATCACTAGATGATGATGTTACTCTTCATGAAGATGGCTTGGCTGTTTTGTCATTGCTACACACATTGACCTGGTGTCAGATAAGGTATCTATTATAGGCAGTCATAGTATCCTGTGTCATATATCAAAGAGGCCTTCCCCTGTGTGACAGAATACGTCATAATGGGTTACACTTGGGTACACTATTTTTATAAGAATCCTAATCCTCAGATTCTGGAAAGTTTAAAGAACATTATAAATCTTACTTTTTCATTTTTCATTTTGAAAGTAAGATATACGATATATAATTCTAGATATGACTATAAATTTTCCACAAGAATTAAGAATAGTTTAATAACGTTTCAGGCTGACATTTCTATAAACTTGAGAACGTTTGAGGCTCATCTCAATTTTACTTGTTCTTATAAAAAGAGTGCATACACTTTCAACAAAAATGGGTTGAACACATACCAAATGGCTTGGGACGTTACACGTTTGAAATTGCTGTGTTTATGGGACATTCTGTCCAGTAAAAATCCTCCTAGTTCACTATATATCATCATTTGTATTCTTTCTCCAGTTGTCCAATCATTATCAAGAGGAAAGCAACACCATCCACTCCGTTTTTTGCCTTTTTAACTGAATCTGAGCTTGGAGGTAATTCAACAATAAACCTTATTTAATAAGTTGTTCTTATTTAAAATTAATTCTACTTTTCTAGGCATTACTATTTCTTTATTTCAGGAATTGTTCTATTAATGTATGCAACCGTTCATCATTATTTCACTACACCAAATGCATTGTCTACCTCTATGTCAACTAAAGCCAATAGTGTTTTGCTTGGATGTTTAAAATCTCTCAACTGTCTATTTGTATTGAACCTTGTTGGAACACAGGTACACTGGAACACAATTATTATTTCAATCAATTATTACATCCACTGCCCCTGCGAAAAACAATTCAGGAGTTCATGAACAGCTCATGAACTTTAAATGGCTTCAATTTTCCTGAACTGTTCATGAACTACATTATTCATGAACTGTTCATGAAAGTTCATGAACCCTCACAGACAGTTCTTGAACAGTTCATGAACAGTTCATGAAAATTCAGGGCCATTTAACGTTCATGAACTGTTCATGGACTGTTCATGAACTTGTGCAAGATTAAATAACGACACAATCCATATAATGTTAATACTCTTTATTATGATAATGGTAGGCCGTGTCTGCTGACATTACAGGGAGAGATGCTAAGGGCTACTATGGCCGTTAGTCAGAGATCTTTGATACAACAGACACGACCGTACAGTAAGACAACAAGAGGTAAAAGAGGACGTTTACGTGATACAGTTTACACACATATAGATTTACAGGAAATGATTAACAATAGACAAATATGCGATGACGTGAATACAATATAAAACCACTACATAACTCTCCCCCAGCAAGACGGAGTCAAAATATCAAAAATTTTAATATTATCTGTATAATTGTAAACTAGCACGTATGTTGCGAGGGTTGAATAGTTAATGTGTAAATAATTGTTTGAAAATACAATGATGCACATGAGTTCTTCTGAATGGAAATCTTCTTTGAAATTGTTGTAGATAGTGGAAAATTGATAATGTTGATAGATGATGTGCTGTTGATGTATAATATTGATTATCTTCAATGATGAATGTTTATACAGTGATGATGTGGAGAGAAATCCAGACGTCTTTGATAAACCATTTAAAAAATATATGACAATAAATGCTGAATGACGATTCCATATTCATAATCGAAAGATGTAAAATTTCGTTGTATGATAATAAACTTTCAGTGTTACATAAA
Source organism: Haliclystus octoradiatus (assembly GCA_916610825.1). Taxonomy (NCBI): domain Eukaryota; kingdom Metazoa; phylum Cnidaria; class Staurozoa; order Stauromedusae; family Haliclystidae; genus Haliclystus; species Haliclystus octoradiatus. The sequence goes on from OU744446.1 coordinate 10,623,783, forward strand.
TGTATGCTTGACCGGCTGCGTGGTCTAAAGCGGGGTCACCATTTGTGCAAGATTAAATAACGACACAATCCATATAATGTTAATACTCTTTATTATGATAATGGTAGGCCGTGTCTGCTGACATTACAGGGAGAGATGCTAAGGGCTACTATGGCCGTTAGTCAGAGCTCTTTGATACAACAGACACGACCGTACAGTAAGACAACAAGAGGTAAAAGAGGACGTTTACGTGATACAGTTTACACACATATAGATTTACAGGAAATGATTAACAATAGACAAATATGCGAGAACGTGAATACAATATAAAACCACTACAAACTCCTGAACTGTTTTCGCAGGGATGACTGTAGAATATGTTGAGCAACCGATCAAAAATATACAACATCACCATTGTTTAATCAGACACCCATTAAGATTACACGTTTTTCAATAGCAATTTCAAATCAATATAATATGCTTCTTCTCCATGGCTGTTAAATGATCTAGTCAAGTTAATCATTTTCTCCCTTAGAACCTCCTTCGCAATGAGAATGTGTTTGTTCAGTTTCGTTCTGTTACAAGTTGTCTGTTCAGGTATGTAATGTAATGCATTCACAATCACCATGCTCATTTTCTGGTATTTACTTACTTAAGAAGTAGAGAATAATGGAGTAAGAGCCTTGCAGATTATATGTACCATTTACGATGTAAAGGAAACACTGCAGTTTAGTCCTTTCTAAAAAAGTTATATGTAACTTCATGGTTTCTGAATAAATGATGATGATGATGCATTGGTGGGTTCATTTTAAGCGTATCATGAACGTGGAATCCTTTTTATACAATTTAATTTACAGTACTTCTAATATATATGTATAGTGATATTGTAGGCGATGACATTCTGGCCATTAATTAATTTATTTGTTGACATCCAGGCAAGTGTCAAGTGACTGCTGCATACTATGCGATGAAGTCATTGATGAAGCAGTCGTTGCAATTGGATACTTTGCTTTGATGAATCAAGAGAATCAGGTATGTTCTATTGCATAATTCATCATCGTTTGTTCAACAAGAACTATCATTGATTTTGACTTATGTCTTGGATATCTCGTTTCCAGGACCTTCTTCAGAGTGGGACATCACCAACTGTATTACAGCAGCTAGCCTCGTTACCGTTTTCATACTTCAGCTGCAGAGAGTGAGACACATTACATATCTATTTTGTATGCATTTTACTACATTGTTTAAGTGTCATGCGTCTCATTGATTAACCCATTATGTTTGTTATTAGAAAGCAGGATGTTCTCTATCCAACGCTTGTTGCTGCTTGTCTCAATCATTGTACCAATAAAACAGTGCTCCAAAGAGATATTAATTGTCAAGTTCTTAGTGACTATTGCCAGGTATTAGAAATTGTATACTTTATCAATATTTCTACTGTATATAATCTGCCTGTATATCAGTTGGTGTACCTTACTCACACACTACACATGCTATGCAGGGGGTTAACAGTAGTGACGTCACTTCATGATGTCGTCCATTCCCCAGACAGTCCTATTGAATACTAAACGTCCCGTTTCGAAATTTTCCAGGTTTAATAACAACAACTATTGATCATTGAACATAAGAACACTCAATCATTGTACAGTGAAACCTGTATATAACGGCCAGCTAAGAGAGGTAGATAAATTGACCACTATAGACAGGTGGCCTTTGTATACAGGTTTGATGCAATAGAAAATACTATTTTAGAGATTGAAAGAGTGACCACTATAGACAGGTGGCCGCTATATAGAGGTGACCGTTATAACAGGTTTGACTGTAGCTACACATATTCCTATGTAAACATTTTCCTATATTCTAATTATTTTGCTTTGTTTCAATTATTGAAATATATTTCTATTCTATTCTATATTCCTACTTCGTTATTGAATAAATCAAAAACGACAGTTGTTACTGATATAAATATAAATGTTCAAACATGAGTATTGAATAACGTGGGAACGTTCCATATTTTAGAGAGCCATAGGTTGCTTCACAAAATTCTCATGAGATATAAGAGTATAAATTGCAGACATTTTGAAAATTGTCTCCTGGAATCTTCTTTTATACTATTTAGTCATAATTCAAAATACAAAATTGAGAACTTAAGTCAAGTTATTCAAATTCGTGTAAATATCAGATCTCACTTGCTGTGAAATGTTGAATGCGTTCCACCTTTAATATTTATAATGACACAACCCTGCCAAATTTCATTGCTTGTTTATTGTTTTGTGTGTAGGAATTTTGTGATGCAGATCAAAGAACCAGACAGAGTGATCAATCTTCTCGCTCATGTACCATATCGTTACGAATGGACCCTTGGTTACGGTTACCTAGTGATGTAGCTCGAATAGCTGTTGATTTCTGTAAAGAAAAATAACGAAAGATATTATATATCCATTCAATTTGGAATTTAAAAATATTGTTTTAATGAAGATTATGTGGTTATTCTTATAATTTAATAAATTTATATTTATATTATTATTCCTTCTGTTGTTGTTTCTTTGTACTTTAATCTGTACATGATCTGTATAAAATTCTAATTGTCTCCTGTTGAGGTAGCCTGCTATGTAATCATGTCTTGAAAGCATCAGAATATATTTTTAACTGGGTACCTGTCTCATGTGACTATTTATGTTTTCATGAAATGAGCATGGGTCTGAATAGTTATAGACAATGCAATAACCATATATGGAAGTAAATGTGTTCCTACTTTCTGTGATACGTTTATGTTTAATATTGGATGATACGAATAGAAATAGATACATTTACATCTCTTTATCATAACCTCTGTACGGTATATTTAAAATCCAAATATGTAATAGAGTGTACATACTTTATAGTAAGGGTGCTCATATTGGAATACCACGTCAGAAACCCCTTCACTGTTCGTTTCATTCAAACTTAAACTTTAGACTTCTAAATTTGCTTATCTAAATTTTTAGCACGAAATGTTCCTGGTGTCTCGCACATAATGTGGGGGACTTTTTCACAGTTTGATGTTTGCAGGAAACTCATTAAATTGACAACAGGGGGTTTAATTTTTGGATTTGGAACCACAAGTATCCGACATGGTTCCAAATTGGGACATCGCCAAAAAGTCCCAACATGAAAGAGAGGATCATGCTGAAATGTTGCTGTTGCTGTAAACTCAATTGATATCAAGCTCATTGGAATTCAAACAAATTATCATCTGTTTCTCTACTCTGGCGTACAAAGCAAACAACTGTTCATGAACTGTTCAGTGTTCATGAACAATTCAGGAGTAATCAAGATTAGGAGAATATATTTTGCGCAGCTCAAGCATGTATTTATTCAAAACATGTAATACTTTTTGGAATTGTTCTGTATTTTTATTATTTAAGCAATAATGTGACCATTTGAATGTAAAATTTCAACGTTTTTTGGTACATCTGCTGCAATTGTTGATTTGATAGATCTTCAGACCACGAATGCAGAGCACAGAAGAACGTGTAAGATGGAAGGGTATTGTAGTTCTCAACCAGTGGAGAAGAATGCCATAATCAATACCTTTTTTGCGCAGATTTTTCTGGAAAGTTCAGACACAAACAATTTAGTTTCTCGGCTGTAGCCTTCGATTGAGATGAATGAACCATGCTCGTTCTCGATTATTCATTGATTGTAACTGAGTTTTTTTTCGTTTGCATTGAATGCTGTTTGAAGTTTCTGGATCAAGTGGCTACATTTGCGAAAGGATTAAGACCCTTATATCAACAAACGTACGTTGCCCTCTTTGCCACAAACTGCGGGCACTTATATCAAGTCTTGCTTCATCAGTATCATTGCCGCGCTGCTGATTAATTTGCTAACAAAGTTTAAGTAACTTGTTAGATGTTCATGACCAGTGACCACGCCCTTTTGAAGGCACAAGCATAACTCTCGAATATATTAGAGAGGCAGGTAGCTTTGGTATTTTAACAGAATCTGCCCATAATGGGTTTCTCACAGTAAATTCTATATTATAAAACCATCACCCAACTAGTGGGTGAAATCAAACGTAATAGCCGCAAATGTAATATTAGTACAGTATTAAGTTTCTGTTCGCGCAGTGCCTTGTTACTATGATTTATGATTCAGGTCATTTTGAAGATCCAATCAGGTGAGCTCGTTGTGATTGGAATAGACGGAATCTAGTCCTACGGTCAATCGTAGGTGACTCTCAGGTATTTGAATTGTTCGATTGTTTCCAAGAAGGATTGAAATGACATAACATATTTGGGGTGTGGATTTTATAGAAATAAGAACCAGACAATTGCCTGATCTCAATGTGCTATCGAATATATAGTGTATTGTACGGCTTAATTTTATTCATTTTACTCCTGTAAAACAACAATGGCTGTGAACTACTTACATAAAACATTATTACTTACAAATTAATTACATTTTAAAATAGTTTGATAAGTCCTCAGATTAGTTTAATTATGTCTATATACATTTTCGCGAAATGAGTAGTCAACGCCTAGCCAAGAGAAAGGTAATGATTTATCACCTTTATACAGCAGCGTATATAGCAAAAGAATATAGTCAGTGTTGTATAACCAAAGTCTTGTAGAGTGAGCAGCTAGCGTCATATCATTGTCGAATATACTATAGCAGAGTCATGTTTATTAATGTAAAAGTTAGGAGTAGAACTTAAGTTTAGTGAGTTATCATCTGCAGCCCCTCCCCCTATTTTAAGAACGTTATGGTCGAACGGTTTGTAGGTTAGACAATCAGATGCGTTGGTTCGTTTTATCAGTAGAATAGAGCAATAGAGCTAACCGTTTAATATCACGAATATTTATCAGCAACAAATGAAACGTTATGATAAGGGATATTATCACTATCAGTTATCACAACATTCGTATACTTGTTGTATTTCACTGGTCAACTGTTAGAATTATTTTAAATAGAGTAATATACGTACAAGAGAACCATGGTAATAAGACTATCCTACGAGGTTCATCATTATTTCATCATAATCGTAGAGAGAGTAGAGAGAGCTGCAAATATTGTGTAAAACCTTGAAATAGCACATACACATGTATGACAGTGATTTATTAATGGCAAAAACAGTTGATGTTAATGCTTAAATAGGGGCGATTTATGACGCTCCGTTGTCTTACACGGTCACCCCTTCTAATGCAAAAGTGAAGTAAAGATTATTTTTATGATGAGAAGCCGCCGAGGGCGATAGTTGCTGTATAGTTGGCATGTCTCATATTCCGTATGATGTTTGTGGTTTCAAGGTCGGCTGTTCTCAAGCTGTCTTTCGTCTACCCTTGTCATCCGGTCTTGGATTAACTTCCTGTCATGTTTATCATACCATTGGCTAGCTATGGTCGATTGTTGCTACAGTGATTACTATATGGTTTAGATTACATGTTAACTGCGGCGTCCTATCGAAAGTATATATTTGGACCGCAATCCACGTTCTCAATACCATCGCGAAGGATTCATTATTGCTACGTACGCAATACTTTAAAGCTGCAATAGAATTGTTAAAACGCTGGCAGACAACTCTCTTGTGCACTGCATTGACTGCTGAGAAACAGTGGCGGGCAGTTTTGCCTAACTATCCACAATTATTTAAATTAACGGAGATTCTCCTATCTATTGGTGAGTAAATAATATCATTTACTCTTCAAATTCCAGGCGACAAGAGGACGTGATCCCTCGAGGCAATACGATGATCCTTGCTATTCATGTATGTTCTCCACTACTTCTTAATTTTGCAGATTTTGAAAAGTACTTAGCAGTATGTAATCAAGTGTAAATGGTCCATTAATCGCCATTACTTGACATGACATGTATGTGCATTAGCTGTTGACATGGCATCCTATATATGTAATTATTAGACAATATCTAGTATCTTTAATTGCCGCTTAAAATATCTGATTTTAACACTGTGGCAGTTTTGAATTTATTCCGTTTTCTTTTCCTTTCCGCATTGGAGATACATCTATACTCGCTCTGTTTACAGTATTTGTCTTTGTAACACTATTACACTATTTTGATACTACTGGTAGCTACATATTATATTTATATAGAATATCAAAGCAAACACATATTATTGTTGAATTCGAATATCTTTATCATTATAGTCATACAAATTAAAATGCTTTGTTTGTATTAGGAAATAATGATCAAATGACTTGAATTCTAATACTTTTAATGCATGCGGTGTTTTTCTGTCTTACTTTGTTGATGACATTTTTATTTACTGTTTGACTAACTGGATGATCGTGTTTGCTTTGCAGCTATTTCTAACACGCACACAACTATAATGCAACAACTAACTTGGCCGTCGTTTTTATGCTTAGTCTTATTACCATTCATATGCAGTGCATTAGGGCAATATTCACAGCAAAATGTTGGTACTTCGTTTGGTGGTGTAAGAAGAGGGTATGTCTATTTTAGGGTGCATCAATCTTGTGTGATGGATGTGTTGAATGAATTAAACCCCACGGCCCCATGTTGTCAAAAATTATGGCATTCGTATATATCATTAAGCAACACATTTCGTGGTTTCTGTTTTAAAACCTTAACAGATCGTTGTGACTTTGATCTGTCAACGGCTTTCTCTTGTCACCTGTAAACCTTCAATGTTTCTTCTCCTTACGATTCCTATCATCATTCATTCCCGAATCCCGATATCTTGTTTGGGAATGCTGGGTTTTACGTCATCAAAAGTTAATTGTAATTCGAATGTCTGTACTGAGCGACCTACAAAAATCACTTACGTCAAAGCATGAGCAGCTTCCTTGACTCGAAACAGCGCGGATTGTATCTTAGCTCCATATTTTTATTTGGGTGTACATTTGCTACATGGGCCATCATCTGCATCAATTAAATGACCACCTGCAAGATCTTTCTCTTCTTAAAATATTTCCCGTGCGTTGTTATGTAAGCTATATGCTACTACATGGCTTATTGCTTCACATCATGTCCCTTTAGCTCTGAATCCAGTGCCATCAATATATAACAATTAAATGGACTGTATATGTCTGTAGCATCACCAGAGCTATTCCAATGTAAGTGTTAACTGGTTCGGCATACAATCGAAAGTGAAGTTTAGGTACGTAGCTGGCCACGATAACCTAGCTAGCTAGTCTATATATAGCTACGCACTCGATCACTATGTACCGAATGTACAGTATTACCCGGTCTTCATATGATATCTGACGGTAATTCCCAAATAATGATTACTAATGATATTGATCATTCCACGGGACAGGCTTAATCGGATAATCCTTTCGATCATCACAGCTATTTCTAATTTCCGATTTAACTCACACATTGCCTATAATAAATCACAAAATTCAAATGTTTCAATCAAACACGTGAAAACAGTCAAACAATCAACTGGTAAATGAAAATTGAAACAAAAATCGGAAGATTATTTGTTTTTTCTGAGATGCTGAGATCAGATCGGATTCTACCAATGTTTCAAAATGAGACAGCCTCTCTCTTCATAACAGGGTTATTTTTCCAGTTTCATTTTCTATTTTGTGTAAATCGTCTAACGGCCTCCAATATATAGGTCTATATAGGCCTATAAATGAAGGGAAGCTCTGCAAATCATGTCTGTCGAACGGACTCAAAAGATTAAAATTTATAATTTTTGAAGATGAGAAAAGAAACACCAGCTTTAGCAATATCTTGCCTGAGCTGAGAGCTGTTCAAGTGCAGGTGATTTTAAGCCTATTATATAATTATGAGTCATATTTAAGACCATTGTAGGCTATGCCTTTTGTTTGTTCAATGTTGTGGCATAACACCTCATATTGATATGCCTCAACTGTCTACTATACATTTACCAAGTGGCCCTCAGAGAAAACACATTTTGGTTTAAGAAATACCTTCCAGTGAGGTTAATAGTTCAATGGGAAGTGAACATTTCAATTCTGGTTTCTGGTCAGATTCAATAAGTCAGCCTAGGTCTGATATTTAATTCAGTTCATACAATTTCTCTTAAAAACCTATATTTAAGCATGCAATTGACTGACAAGGTTTGACTGCATTGACTTGTAGTATTATAATAAATCACTATTTCATACCTTGAAATTTATTCGGTCGCACGTAATCCTACTAAATCTGTCATTAATTTGATTTATTGAATTTAGGATTCACTGTGGGTTAACATTTATGTTAATAAGCTCGATTTTAGACCTAGATATTTTATTAAGATTTGTAATCAATGGTTACAAAATAGACAATATCAAATTGTCGGCCTGTATATCCTTTACCCTCTAAAAAGTGACTGACGCTACTGGCACCAAAACCTTGAAATAAATTGTGAAATTCAATTGCGTTTTCAACAAGAAATTTTCAAGGCATTTTCACATTTTGATGTCGTTAATATGAATGTTTTCATGGTTTTACCTTCTTACATGTTCATTATGTTTTCACAACACTTTCATTGAATTTTCATGGTTTTGGTGTTAACTATTAGGCCTATTAGTGTATGTGAGAGGGCTTGTTTATTTATAGAGTATATCATTTATCTCATTGTGGTATAAATAGGCCTACGTTTCTGATAACAGTACTCATCTACACAATGTAGGCTACCATGACTGCACCACCCACATGAATGAGTATTTTATTGTCTAACTATTGATGATGTGGTTGCCAAGCTCCTTCAAAAGGAGTGGTTTTTGACAGGACCTTTTCACAAAATTATTGGATATCAAGCGATCTAATTTTGAAAACAACAGGAAAATAAATGGCATTAGAGATATTTGAAGGTTTTGTACACCTCTGCTTTGATCTTTTTTGACACCCGTCAGTCTGACGCAATAGAAGGATGACGCTATTTTATAGGTAGAGTTTTGGAAACAGTCAGAATGCTCAGGATGTCAATGTTAAGTCAAAACTAGTTTGATAGTCTAAACTTTAATTTGCCTAAATAAATGGCAGTTTAATTACGTATGAATGTTCATGGAAGTGTTCAAGTGTATCAATAAATATAGGCCATACTTATTTAAATATTTGAAATTTTAAACGTTTCAGTAAGTTTTTATATTCTTTTAATTTCAAGACCCAATGTGTGCAATTCAAAACCAGGAACTTATTGCTGTAATGGTTGGCAGAGACAGCCCGGTACTGGGCTTTGTACAAGCCGTAAGTTTAATAATAGGCTATATCTATACCTATTTAGTCCAGGGCGATACATATGCTGTACCCTAAATTGACAGTCTAAAATATGTTTGTCTGAAATATTTTGGAGTCGGAGGTGGAGTCTTTTTTTCTTGCATTTCTGGAGTCAGTCGGGCACTGAGGCAAGACCTTTTTGACTTTTTTGTGTTCTGAGTCTGACAATTTTGACCCATACACGTCTACTTAGGAAGGAATTGTAAGGTGAAGATGATGACTAGGCCTACCATCCGCAATCATTTTTAGAACAACACTTCCGTAGTATTGTATTGTTTATTATTTACAGGATAATGAAATATAAATAAAATTCACTTATAATTTATAATTTGAGATGATTTTTTAACTTTTTTTGAATATAGAAATTAAGCTTTATGTACACAAATACCCATGTAAAACAGTATGATTAAATACTTTAAATGAAAATACGATTGCAAAATAATATCAAAAATGCATCATAGTTCTAAAATGAGAATCGAAATTTATCATATTATCTATCATCTATTAAACCAATTTAATTGCAAGATGGATACTATATGTATGCTTTTTATTTCAGCAATTTGCAGAAGCGCGTGCGGCACTGGCACCTGCAGAATGCCCAATATCTGTGAGTGTGGCCGTGGTCAGTTTGGCAGCAGATGTGTTGGACCAAATCAACAACGTAAGAAGATTTATGGTTCAGTATTTAGTTATTGATAAAACCCTTTTCTTAACCCATAGCATACATAAATTTTGTTTCCGCTCCTCCAAATGTCTACTGTTGTTTGGGAACTGTGCTCAGCAAATTTATCACCCTTTGAGAACATTTGACTTTTTGTCACAATGTCGTAAACGCACGAAATTGCATATTTATCAAATATCTTATAACAAGACTATGTTTCAAAGGTATGAAGGAACTGATATATTTGCTTTTTAAATGGTATCAGGGCATTGTCTGTACATTTGGAATGTATAATTAAGCTGCAGGGTCTGGTAAAATATTTTTCCTTTTGGGATTCCAAATTTTTTTTGCTTTCAAGATTTTTTGGGTGATTACATCATGTAAATGTTTTCACATTTGAACATTTTAGGGGCTATTGTCATAAAATATGATAAAAACTGCACCTTTTTACTCATCTGCCAAAGAAAACAAAGCAAAATATTTTTCTTATGATTATAAAAACTTGAATATAGCAGTTTTTCCCCCATCCCTCTGAATTTATGCTAGCCTTCCAGGACTCTCAGTCCCAGAATCCCCCATTTTATCAAACCCTGAGTAGCTGTTGCTTGTCCTCATTTGCAAAAAGAATTTGCTTCTCTATTGTGATAACTTTAAGATTTTCTTCTCCGTAGATTAGAGAGTTGAGCTGTTTTTCCTTAAGTAAATCAAAGGAGACCACCTTTGAGAATGAATATGTCTAGTATTGTTTTTGAGGGTGTGCTCTGATCCAGCCTATTGATATTATCCCTCCTTACATTTTGATAATTGGGTATTAAACCCTTTATCTCGAATCCTTAACATCACAATAAATTTGGCCTAGGTGCTTGGTTGGTGGGAGGTTGGCAGCAAAATACAATAGCTAGTTGAGCAATAGCAGACCTGACACCACCAACCAAGCTCCAGTCACACTGCTAAGTCAGTGGAATTCCTAGTTATACTTACCTTTATCAACCAACAAAGGGATGGGTAGGGAGGGGAAAGTAAACAATGAACAGCGTAAAATATCAGCAGCACATAAATCAACCGCTTCAACAAATACAATAGCAATAGCATAACAATTGTGTTCATATACAAACTTGACATCATTGTTTAGATGAAAGGCTTTTACATAACAGATCATAGGCATACATGCAGTACAGATCAAACGAGCCATTCAATAAGCATAAACCCTCATCAACTTTTCTCAACCATTCAGCGGTGCGTTGAAGCAAAGAAAGAACAGTATCGCCCTGAGCCGCACCGATAATTAGCTTAATCTAGGGTCCTAGGAATAAGGAACTGACAGGGTCATGCTGTTACATGTGCTCAATTCAACACTAAGGCAGATTGGTGTCTATAAGAAGACTTTGTGCCATTTAACAGGAGAGCTTGCAGAGGGATTCAAAGATAGTGTTTAACCTCAGTAAAATTTCATTTAACTACAATTAAAAAAATAATTGTGTTCTTTTATTGGAATCATAGTTATTTAATATGGTGGTATTGTATCTGCATAAAATCATAACAATTCCATTTATTGATCTGATGCAATTAACATTTCTTTTAGCCAGATGTGCTAGACCCTGTTTAAATGGTGGCAAATGTACCACTTCTAACCGATGTGCATGTCCTTATCGATTCGGTGGTGCACAATGCGAACATGGTATGATCATTTGAATTTATGTTTTCCTGAATAAAGTTTTTTATACAAAACTTTGAAAATTGTTTAAAGTGCACATGACACGAAAAAAATTTAACACAGATTCGGGTAGCTGAAGCTAAATGATGAAGAATTGTGACAATGATTTCTTAGTTTGAACACGTATAAGTGGAGATATTTAATGTTGAATCTACCATATTTACGATCATTCACTGTTTTCCGAACTTGGAACGACAGTCGGAATGACAAGAAGGCTTACTATAGAAAAACGGTGAGGCAGAATTATAAAAAATCGTATCTCCTTTGCGCAGGATCAAAAGTTTCTAAAGTCCAAGTCAGCTATCAGCCCACACCTCTAGGACACCTTTTCTGATTGAAATAAATTTATTAAGAATTACATGAAATAAAAGGGTTTTAGTTGTTGGATTTACTTTTTTCTGTCAAAAATGTGTCAATCATCCTCCATGGCCTGCGGTTTGGACTGTGCACCCACTGTTTTACGTACACATCACCTCCATTTGCGACAGGTGTTTGTCAGGTGTTTGAGCTTTTTCCTACTGAAAAACGCTAATATTCCAACTAATAAATGTCCTTGTGTCTCATTTGTTTCTCAGTTAAATGAACCCCTTTTTCCTATATATTAAGCATTCTTGTCATACTTACTATCTTTTCGAGTTTGGCTCTAATGGGCAGGCTCCTTTTCTTAAAGAGAGAATAAACCCCTAGACTATCTTTGTATATGTTAGTACAAACATGAGGATTAGCTCAGATGGCAGAGCAACCAAACATCAGATCGGATCATATCTGATCGACTGTGATTCAAATCCCCTCAGGTCAACTCAGCCTTGACTTTATCGAAAAAATATCAAATGAGTACCATCTGAGGATGGTGAAGGGAATGGTATAGAGGGAATTGCATTGTGAGGAGATGCGGGGCATCGTTGCCCATGACAATCGATACCTATGTATGTTGTATGTATGTTGTATATTTGTCAAATAAACTTAGCAGGCAAATACAAGTAGCAAGCTACACTAATGTTACAACCTCATTTAGGGGTATAATTTGCCTGCTACATCGCGTGGAAAACATTTGTATGATTTTAAGTCTACATTCTTAACTAAAATTTTAAATGAGTAGACAGATGGAACTGATACAACTTCATCATTTAAACTATTCCATATCGGAATTATGCGTTGAGTAAAAAAGTACTTGCGGCAGTCAATTGATGATTTAACTCTACTTAGCTGTTGACTATGACCATGGAGGACGTATCATGTATGTCATCATGTCATTTTAATATTTTATTTTAGATTATCGTATCGGAGCTTGCTTCACTTTGGTTGAAAACAATATGTGCAAGGGACAACTACAAGGTGTTCAATGTACAAAGGCAGCATGCTGTGCAACTATAGGAAAGGCATGGGGATTCCCTTGTACATTATGCCCACAGAATAAAGGTAAGCAGATTATTCTACTAGAGAAATACACACAACTATTAAATGAGATAATACAAGGAAAAATTTCCATATAATTAACCAAGAGCAATATAACGGTCACTTATCAATAATGTCTATTGTCTATTTTGTAATCATAGAATGCAGGCATGGATATTTAAAGAATGAAAAGACAGGAATGTGTGAAGGTATTTGATATAACGCATGCCTCTTGTTACTCTTGTATTAATTGAATTGATCACAAGTAATTCACTAAATTGGTCGTAAACATGTGAGAATTTTCCAATTTTAGAAGAGTCCAGACTATTTATAAAAAATACTAGGTCTACCCATAATACATGTATATGTCATGCACTCATTTAAACTTGATGCTTCAACTGTGGAAGCACTTTGTTTCCATTTACAATCGACGACAGAGCTTTGTCACTGTCACCAAGCAAGGAACAGTCACAAACAACAATGTTTGCTAAGTCAGTAGAAGCTCATAATATTCTTATAATATCCACATTAATTAGCTAGTACAACTATAAGTGCAAAATGCAGAATACCCAATAACATTAACTTTACTTTTAACTTGGGCAACAAATCAACACATTGGTATACATATATTACTTCTTTCATAGTGCAATCACTGAAAGCAGTTTCTTATTACCGATTTGATGTTTAACCGCTCATTTTTTACTAATCTTTTGGAATACAGGTTTGACAGGCGCACTAGCTTTCACTGTAGCTATCTGTCCAGGGCCTGGTGATCTTCTTGTAATATTCTTATATTGTTCAATCTTAGTATCATGTAAGAGGATGGGTAAGAAGGTTCACAATCATCAGGATTGTTATTGGGTATTCTGCATTTTGCATATAATAGTTGTACAGTACTAACTAATGTGAAAACAGACCAAAGTTGATACTTGAGCAAAAACAAAACTATAGTATTCTGTAACTGATTTCATTCTCTATTGTATTTCTGTTGCTGAAATTTTTCAATTGATCACATCTATAAATGACGTCTGTGATAGTAAATTTAAATTGTATGCAATATTTTGAGGAATGATTTTTGACAGCACCATTTCACAAAATTATTGGATATCAACCGATTCAATTTTGAAGAAAACAGGATAATAAATGGCATTAGAGATATTTAAAGGTTTTGTATCACATCTGCTTTCATCTTTTCTGACAGACGTAGAACGATGACACCAGTTTATAGGTAGAATTTTGGAAACAGTCAGGATGCATTAAGTATTCCGACATGAGAATTTTCAGACTTTTATCTGATTTCAGACTATTTTGGGCCTTGTGAAACTCTCGTTATTGCTTTTTCCCATTCAATTCCATTGAAATATATCAAGACATTGTAGATTTCAGACTATTTTTGAAATTTCGATGCGGACAATCTCAAATCAATTAACCTTGGCTAAATATTCTGTTGCGTGTGACTCCAAATAAAATAAGATTTTTATGCCTGTTGAATTTGATTTTAGATATCAATGAATGTAAATCTATCCCAACAATCTGTTCAATGGGAACATGTGTTAATACTGAAGGCAGTTATAAATGTGAATGCGGAAAAGGAAGACAGTATATACCAAACAAACATATCTGCCAAGGTAACGTTCAATTTTACTATTACCCCTGTGAAAACAGTTCAAGAACAGTTCCTGAACAGTCTATGAATGGTAAATGACCCCAAATTTTTATGAACTGTTCATGAACTGTCTGTGAGGGATCATAAACAGTTCATGAAAATTGGAGCCATTTAACGTTTATGAACTGTCTGTGAGGGTTCATGAACAGTGCAGGAAAATTGGAGCCATTTAATGTTCATGAACTGTCTGTGAGGGTTCATGAACAGTTCAGGAAAATTGGAGCCATTTAATGTTCATGAACTGTCTGTGAGGGTTCATGAACAGTGCAGGAAAATTGGAGCCATTTAATGTTCATGAACTGTCTGTGAGGGTTCATGGACAGTGCAGGAAAATTGGAGCCATCTAACGTTCATGAACTGTCTGTGAGGGTTCATGAACAGTTCAGGAAAATTGGAGCCATTTAATGTTCATGAACTGTCTGTGAGGGTTCATGAACTGTCTGTGAGGGTTCATGGACAGTGCAGGAAAATTGGAGCCATCTAACGTTCATGAACTGTCTGTGAGGGTTCATGAACAGTTCAGGAAAGTTGGAGCCATTTAATGTTCATGGACTGTCTGTGAGGGTTCATGAACAGTGCAGGAAAATTGGAGCCATTTAATGTTCATGAACTGTCTGTGAGGGTTCATGGACAGTGCAGGAAAATTGGAGCCATCTAACGTTCATGAACTGTCTGTGAGGGTTCATGAACAGTTCAGGAACTCCTGAACTGTTTTACGGAGAGGTAGCACATAAATAAAGATCATACAAAGCAAAGAGGCATTGTTTTATATATGTTGTAATTGATAAACATTGCATTTAATGACATCATGCGTATAGGTAGCTAAGTACTGAGTACATGCATATAGGTAGCTCTTTACTAAATATTATTTCTTTAGTCAAGCTTTGCATTTGATATACAGTATCATCTTTGACCAGATTAATGATATTCAATAGAAAAGAATTCTACTGTTGTATGTTGATATAATAGACTGAATGAACATTGAGTGTTTAGTAAATGTTTTAAGGACTTTTCTACATGAATATATTTTGAGCAGAAAATTCCATTCCGGGTATCAGCTCATCACCAGTGCGGCCTTGGTGTAGTGGCTAGGGCGTTGGACCATGGCCTGCAGGGTCTCGGGTTCAATCCCTGGCCGGAGCACTATAGGTTGGCGTCAGGAAGGGCATCCGGCTATTAAACGCACGCAAGCTTCAAAATACTAACACGTTAACCAACCACCCCGGTGAAAAAAAGCTGCAAGCTTACCCGGTTAGTGGATAAATGATAAAAAAAAAATAAAAAAAAAATAAAAAATGTCACTAAGCAAACTGACTATTACACTTCACAGCAACTACATTTACAGTATTATTTTATGTCAGGAATTATCTGAATAATTTTATTTATTAGTTGTGTTTCACCCTTGCTTTTTGGTATTGTTTGTGTGGCAAATGTGAGGAAGACTTCTTATAAAAAGACAGTTTTTATACTGTGACCGTCTATACTATTCTGAGAAATTTTTCCTTGTGAAAAAAGTTCATATGTTCATGAACATGAAATTTCCTCAAATTTTATGAAATTTTCATGAGCAGTTCATGCGAGATGGGGAATGAGAATAATAATTGAAACATATTTGGAGTACATAATTTTTGATAATTTGCTATGGCATAATACTACATGTTTGCAATTGTTTCATTTTTCCATTTCATAAAGATATTGATGAATGCAAACTCCAAGAGAATGTATGCAAAGGTGGCCAATGTCAAAATTTGGATGGTAGCTTTAAATGTATCTGCAGAGGCCAAACCAGTCCTGATGGAAAGTCTTGTTTAGGTTGGTATAAATTTAAATCAGTCCTAGACAAGTCAGATTTAAAATTTGAATTAGGGGAGGGCCAACTGCATACCACAGGATGAATCAGTGACTCGCTTCCCAATTGGATTGAAGTGTGGGCAAGTACGGACAAATTAAACAAACCTTCAAAATGTTCGATTAAAAAATTTATTCAAATAAGATCTATTTGATTGTGTAACATAGAAGTAGGATGATTTTGATTTTGAGTTTTCTCTTACTATTTCTGCTTTTGCCCGAACTGAAGTCATTGTATTTCTGGAAAATGACATCATTTAGGGAAACGTGACATTCAAATTTATTGAACAGAGCAAAAGCAACCGAATTTCAGATCAGATCCTATCTGATTCTGATTAACCGTGGTTTAAATCCCCCGAAGGTCAATTTAACTTATACTTTATCTAAAACATCACATGAGTAGCATCTGATGACGGCGGATGGAATGGTCCAGACGGAATTGCACTGTGAGTATCTGCGGTGCATGGTCGCGCATTGACAATCAAGGCCTATCTGCGATGAAATCAATTAAAATTGATCTGCAGTGTCCCGGCTGATATCAATAAAGGGCATTTAACATTATTGCTCTCAGCGAAAGGAGGCACTCCTTTAGAAATAAAGGAGTGGTACTAATGCCTTCGGTAGGGCGATATGGTCTCAATTTTTTTTCATAAACAGATTTTCTTCATTTCATTTAGCGTTGAAAAATTATTTCAACATTTGGTATTTTTATTTATTTTTTGTAATCTGACGATATGTTGATCTACCAATTAGGTGATGGTGACTCATTTTATGAAAAAGGAACTTGTTACATGCAAGTGAGGGGATCTACTTGTAGTAGAGCATCCTTGATTCAAATCAGTAAAAGAGACTGCTGCTGTAGCGGCTTTGGAGAAGGTTTTGGCTCAGATTGTCAACGATGTCCAGCTCCTTCATCGGGTAAGACATCTAGTATGACCACATTATTGCTTTATGATTAATTTTCATGTTAGTTCTGTTGTACTATATTTCAATCTGCTTTTTCAGGAAAATTCAAAAGCCTTTGCAGTGGTAAAGGTGGCGATGACGGGGATGGGGATAAGACTGGGGGAGATGGAGATGGCAAAACTGGTGGAGATGGAGACGGCAAAACTGATGGCGATGGAGGCGGCAAAACTGGTGGGGACGGAGATGGCAAAACCGGTGGGGACGGAGATGGCAAAACTGGTGGGGACGGAGATGGCAAAACTGGTGGGGATGGAGATGGCAAAACTGGTGGGGACGGAGATGGCAAAACTGGTGGGGACGGGGACGGCAAAACTGGTGGAGACGGGGATGGCACTGATGTTGGAGGTTAGTTGAGATATCTATTACGGTATATGGGTATTTTAGATAAAATGCAGGAATTACAACCAACTTACTCATACGTTTACTTGTATTGCCACTACTATTATGTTTTGCTTTGTTTCATATAAAAAATTTGTTTACTTCATTGATATAATTCAGAATGTAGTTCAAAAATAATTGAATTGCAATATTGACCAGAATAATGCTATTCGTATCAGTAAGTTTCTACTTATTAATTTTGTAATAAAAATAAACGATAAAATAGACGTTGATTGAGCTTTCGACATTGCTTATGTCATCTTCAGAAATATATTTTTTAAAAGAAAAATTATTTAAAATACATGGGTTTAAAAGTGTTAAGTTATACAATGTGCTAGAAGTAGGATGCGTTAATAACAATAGATTATTATAGACAGGGCAAGAACAATAGCTTTTCAATATCCTGCTGGGAAAAGCCGAGATTTGATTAAGTTAGACTGAGTGTTGAGGTTTGGCTTGATTCGCCTGATTGCAGGCATTTCATAAATTAGGCAGTCAAATTTGTCTTTGCATTTTTTCAAAATTTTAAAATTGTTTGCAGAAACAGATTTTCCGTGTTGTTGATTTACATGTGCGTAAATAGCAGACTCTTTGCTCTTGTGCTCGTCAATGCGTTGATGCAAGTGTCCGCAGGTATATCCGACATAATTCGCTTCACACGAATCACACTGGAAACTATATACAACACAGCTTTCGACATTGCTTATGTCATCTTCAGAAATATATTTTTTAAAAGAAAAATTATTTAAAATACATGGGTTTAAAAGTGTTAAGTTATACAATGTGCTAGAAGTAGGATGCGTTAATAACAATAGATTATTATAGACAGGGCAAGAACAATAGCTTTTCAATATCCTGCTGGGAAAAGCCGAGATTTGATTAAGTTAGACTGAGTGTTGAGGTTTGGCTTGATTCGCCTGATTGCAGGCATTTCATAAATTAGGCAGTCAAATTTGTCTTTGCATTTTTTCAAAATTTTAAAATTGTTTGCAGAAACAGATTTTCCGTGTTGTTGATTTACATGTGCGTAAATAGCAGACTCTTTGCTCTTGTGCTCGTCAATGCGTTGATGCAAGTGTCCGCAGGTATATCCGACATAATTCGCTTCACACGAATCACACTGGAAACTATATACAACACATTGACGAGACAAGAGAGCCGGTTTTGGTTCACACACATGTAAATCATTTTGTATTTTTTTACTTATAAATACTGGCCTAAGATTTTTCCCGATTTTTGAACTCAAATCAGATAACTGACTCTTGATGGAATTAGCAGAAACTTGATCCTTAAAAGGTAGCACAATGTTCATGTCATCAGGATTCTTGCTTGTAATAGGTTAAATGGGTGTATTAGTTAAAAACGAAAACGGTAAAATCGAAACTGAAGTGTTTCACAAAAAGACTGATAGTGGCATACTTCTGTGACATGAACAGTGGCCTGATGACATGAACATTGTGCTATCTCGGATCAGATTTGCAGACCTCTGGTTTAAATCGTTTTATGAACTTTTTTACATTAATATATCTATAGATCTTCTATTCCGCGTTTCAGCTCATTGCATTATCACTAATCCCCACAATGATACCTCCGCCGCGATGGATACGTTAAGTCTGTTAATTAGATTGACAGTCTATGAAGTGTATGGCTTAAACCAAGCATGAATTTAATTTCATTGTGTTGTTCTTATTTTTTGTTTGTTTTTATAGAACTGAATCGTTGTAGAGTTTTTGGTGATTCGATGTGTGAAAATGGAAAGTGTGTAATGATGGGAAGATCAATGGAATGTGTCTGTAAATCTGGTTTCACGAAAGAAAGCAAAATGAAATGCACAGGTAATGATGATAGCTTAAATTATTAAAGTGTCAACAATCAAAATCTGTTTGTCATGACAACCTCTGCAAAAAACAGTCCAGGAGTTCATGAACGTTAAATGGCCCCAATGTTCATGAACTCCTGAACTTTTTTTCACATGGAAGATGTTTACAATGATTCTGATTATGGTAACTCCCTGATCATCACTGTTGTCTTTTCAAAATTGCATAATGCCTTATTTTTGCGATCCTGTATCATAACTGCTTGATAGTGGCGACTAAGCGATCCTACATGGATGGTAGATGTTTCTTAACATATCATAAAACCCAATAACAAGAAAAAAATGTTTGAAAGATATCAGGAGTTACTTTATTCATCTTTTATGTTGATTTTAAATCTGATAAATATTTGGAATGCTCTTAGATATTGATGAATGCACTGAATACACTGGTAGCTGCAGAAATGGTCGGTGTCGAAATACTGCTGGAAGCTTTGAATGTTTGTGTGATAGTGGATATAAAGCATCAAGCGATGGCAAAAAATGTGCAGGTATATTTTTAAAATTAAACTATTTTCAAATGTATATTTCTGAAAGCGACATCAGCAAAATGCCAATGACGATTTTTTATTGTTGCATGTATAACTGAATTGTGCAAGTAATAATTATATATGGATTTGTTTCAATTTTAATTGGAAGCAATGAGATAAACATTGTGTTTACATAGTTCTTTGCTGTATTCAATATAAATATTTTAAATTTTATTTTTTTTTACTTTCAATTAATAGATGTTGATGAATGTTCTGTATCATCATCTTGTAAGAATGCTGAATGTAGAAATGTTCCTGGTTCATATGAATGTATATGCAAACGAGGATTTAAAATGGAAGGAGGGAACTGCAAAGGTTTGGCTTAAACTGAATAGTAGAGCCAAAAAAAATTCTTCTGTTGAATTTTTATTTAATTTTCAGAATAGAATTTTGACAATCAGAACTTCATTTTTGCAGAATAAAAAGGGGTGCCCATATTAATTTTGGGACTATTGGGCTTTGAAGTCACCCCTTATATATATGTCAATGATAGTTAATTATGTTATAAAAACAATAATTGTTAAGAGGAAAGACACAAAAACAGATTAATGATCAGAGATTTCAATGAATCAGCACACAGTCGAGGATGGAAGTTATTGGAATATTGTGAAATGAAACATGAATCAGCAAATTTGTTGGGGGCAACAATGTTTTATAACTAATCAACATTTTTGAAACACTTCCTTCTTTGAATTTTGTTTTAATTTATGTCATTGATTTGAAAGTATGCTTCTAAGGTAATATTGAAGGGAAAAAATGGGGATGCCCAAATTATTTTTTGAGTTATTTCAGATAAATGTGCTTTTTAACTTGGAATTTTATACTGCTCAAAAATGTTTTACATCAGTGAAATCTGAGAGTATTGTCGCACCAAGATGTGTTATAAATACAGTGTAGACCTTACTTTTTTCCCATCATGTATTAACAACCCATTTCCTTATAATCTGCCACATGCTTTTGGAAAATATAGAGTGTGGCGTTATGTCTTTTCAAAATGATGTCTACTGTTCCACATTTCAAATAATTGCTAATCCGGATAAATGGAATGAAGTCTGTTGCTAATTTTGACTTGCACTTGAGCGAGTTACACTTTATTTACAAATTGTGGTTTCCTGTAATTATTTGAGTTTTATTGTTTTCAAAATACTTGTTTTTTTCTATTCAAGTATTCTGTACGTCAATCACAAGAGACTTCCAGAAAACTGTTAGTGAAAAATTGTAATCAGTGCACGATACTCTGGGCTATTTTCCAGACTTACAATACGAAGAAAGTCAATCTGAAACGCAGGTTAATTAGTCAATTAGCTTTAAAAAATATTTGGACTTTTCTGTTTATATTTTTAGATATCAATGAATGCAAGGGAGATGACAACATCTGTCAAAGTGGTGGTGTCTGCATAAATACAGAAGGCAGTTACAGATGCTCTTGCATGAAAGGATTCAAATTATCATCTGATCAAAGAGCATGCATTGGTAAAAAATCAACTATTATCTATTGCCTTTGAAACCTTTGCTTAACGTTAAATATAATCAATTAAATAATAATATTTCTTTTTAGACGTCAATGAATGCGCAGAGAGTGGTGTATGTGAAAATGGGCGTTGTATTAATGTTGCTGGCTCATTCAAGTGCATTTGTCGTAAAGGCTTTGTTCTCACGTCAGATGAACGATCTTGTAGAGGTTTGTTTGATTGGAAATAGTTATGTACATATATATTGGGCAATTAACATGTTGTTCATTGTGTACATCATAACCTTGGCAACAAAAAACAATGACATAATCTCAGAACTTTTCTATCTGTTTTATTTATTTTTGCTTTGATCCAAAATATATGCATGATATGAAAAATAAACTTAAAGACTGATAATACTCCAGTGCGAATGGAATTTATCAAAGAACATAAAAACAAGGATGTTCAAAGAGTTTTCAACATATGATGCCGTTATCGAACGCAATTCTGCAAATTTGATTGGTTGGTCCATGTATTTGCAATTCTGGGATAAACAACTTTCAAAATTTCTGTAAAAGCTGAAAGAAATGTAGGGAATTACTATTACAACGTATAATTAAAGAAATAATACCAAGGCTGTCTCTATTTAAGAAATATCAATGGTTTTCAACTTAAGACCAAGACGTGAACATCACAAACAGTATAACAAATTGACTGTTCGGGAACTATTGAATTGCATTGTGAACTATTGAACAGTTCATGAAAATTTAGAGCCACGCTATGCTAAACCTTGATATAACACGTACGCATAGAAAGTAAATGTATATCAAAATTGTAAAAAGTAACATATAGATTCACTTTAAATGGGCCTGATTGTGAAATTTAATCCAGCAGTCATCAATAATTTGAATGTATCACTGCAATTATTTTCTAGATCTAGATGAGTGCACAAGCGTACCCAATATTTGCAGCAATGGATATTGCCGCAACGGTCAAGGAAGTTATCGATGTGAATGCAAATCTGGTTTTGCTCCTACTGCAGATGGGAAGAACTGTATCAGTAAGAAATTGTTACTCGTATTTACGAGAGTAACATTGTGATCTACAATTTACATACATATATATACATATAACTATAGTAGGTGCTCAATGTCAATAGATGAAGAGCTGTAAATATACATAAATAGAGTAAAGCCAGTCAATGATTGACTACAGATTTCTTTCTGTTGCTCAGAGTTTCAAGCTTTATGCGATCTTCAGGCAGAGTGAAAAATATAAATGGATGACAGTCCAGGAGTTCCAATTTTTATGAATTGTTCATGAACTCCCGTTATTTTTCATATTTTTCATTCTGTCTGAAGATCGCCTAAAGCGTGAAACCCCAAGTAACATAAAAAAATATGTAGTCATTGACTCTATTTATTGAACCGGTTCACGGACTGTTTGTGAAGTTGATAAAAATCATGAATCAAGAATTTTTTCGCAGGGGAGTTATTGAACTTAATAAACGGTGTGTAAAGATCCAAAGCCCTGTCATAACACTGCAGCCACCTTGCACCATAGGGAGGCCACTTCCAATACAATAATCTGATGACACAACATTTGAAACATCATGATTCACTGTTGACGTGACAACCTTGGTATTTCATGAACTTTATTATCGAAACCATATCATCTTGATATTTTAGGTTTAATAACAGGTAACTGTTATGCTAATTACGACAGCAAACTTTGTACAATGCCTTTAATGAAACGCATCACCCAAATGGATTGTTGTTGTGGTATGGAGAAGGAACAAAAAGCATGGGGATCACCATGCAGAGTTTGCCCTACTAAAGGATCAGGTATTTACTAATGATTTGGGAATATATTGAGTACTGTGTTTGCAATTTTTTAGTTGATTACTAGAAGTTTGAAAATATTTTATTTCAGATGAATATAAAAGTGTTTGTGTCCATGGCAGTGGAATGGGCCCAGATGGGAAAAGGTAATGGATCGTAGAATTTTATAATAAATAAGATAACATCATTTTTTTGTTGATGACTAAAATTAAATCAATCAAACCTGCTGTAACAACCACCTGTCTATAGCGGTCACTC